>OX451736.1:1790009809-1790348747 GCA_948472305.1 Vicia faba
AATCCCTACTCTGTCGGGGAAATCTACTGAGACTTCTCCTCTTGATGATGCATTGGCGAAGGTCAAGGCCCAGTTCTTCAAGAGAGATTTAATGAAGGCTTTAGAGGGGGACCCCACTGCTCCATCATGCTTAAAAGAGGTTTTGAATGCTGTTGACTTCGATGCTGTAGCCCCAGAAATCTCAGACTTAATCATGGAATTACATTCTATGATTGATCAAGTCTCAGCGGATTACAGGCGCCAACGAAACTTTAACAGTCAGCTCGAAGCGCTGCATGGCAAAAGCTCATCTGCGTGGACTGCTGTCTCAGATTCGACTTCTCGAATTGCCGAGTTGTCAAAACAGAAAGCGTCTGCACAGGAAAGGGTCGATGCTATTGAGCGAGAGAATGTCTCCTTCCGAGCACAAATTGCAGAGATAGAGGCGAAGATAAACGCCAACACTGTACTCCAGGAGGAAATTCTTTCGACCATCCCAGACGCTGAGAGCCAGACTGAGATCAAGCAAGGCCTGGAATTCGCTGAGAGGGCTCAAAGCCTCGACGCTCAAATTGCCAAACTGGTGCAAGAAAAATCTTGGTGCAAAAAGAGGTTGGATCTGCAGCATGCCAAGTATCTTCGACTCAAGAATTCTCTTTCCTTTTGATTGATTCTCTTTTGTAACCATCTTCTGTAATCGCTTTCGACAACAATTGCCATTTTGGCTAAAATTAATAAAAATTTCCATTTTGGCATTTTTATGGTTAACTTAGCTTGTTCTTTTATTATTTTATTTTTATCTCTTGAAGTATAGGCTTATATTTTTTCAAATATTTACCATTTACTCTCAAGAGCCTTTTATCATCACTTATCTCTTCGACCTCATAGGCTCCACCAGAAAAAGTTTGGATAACTCTGAAGGGTCCTTCCCATTTGGGTGACCATTTCCCCATGCTTCGATCCCGTCGATCCATGGGAAGAATTACCTTCCAAACTAAATCTTCAGGCAAAAATACCTTAGGTTTTACCTTTCTATTATAAGAGTCTTCTACTCTTTTCTTCTGAAGCCTGAGTAAGTCGAGAGCGTGTAATCTCTCTTCGTCTAAATCCACCAGTTCATCTAACATCATATTCCAATAAACCTCAGAAGGAATATCATAATGCCTCTGAACTCTTGCAGATTGAAGACAAATTTCTGCTGGCAATACTGCATCATGGCCAAAAGTTAGCCTATATGGTGTTGTACCAGTGGCTTCTTTTGGGGACGTTCGACAAGCCCATAAAATTTGGTCTAACGTCTTATGCCAATTCTTTGGTTTCTTCCCAACATGTTTCTTTATCAAGCCAATCACCACTTTGTTAGCTGCTTCGACTTGACCATTCGCCTGTGCATAGTAAGGCGTGGATGTTAGGAGTTTGAAACCTGTTTCCTGAGCAAATTCCTGCATCTTTCGACCAGTGAAAACTGAACCTTGATCAGTTGTTATTGTCTCAGGGATTCCATACCTAAATATAATGTTCTTTTGAATGAATTCAATGACATTTTCTTGGTCTACATTGACTAAAGGGACAGCTTCGATCCACTTAGTAAAATAATCAATGCCTACCAATATGTATTTCTGACTCTTTGATGATGCTGGTCGAATCTCTCCAATAAGATCCAACGCCCATCCTCGAAAGGGCCAAGGCTTCACTATCGAGTGAAGTTCGCTTGCTGGTACATGCTGGATGCCTGTATGAACTTGACACTCTTGGCAACCTTTGGCGAACTCAACACAATCTTTCAGCATAGTGGGCCAATATAGTCCTTGTCGAAACAACAACCATTTCATCTTATGGCCTGCTTGGTGAGCCCCACATGCCCCAGCATGTGTAGTCGAAAGGGTTATGTATGCTTCAGTTTCACTTAAACATTTCAGCAACACCCCTTCAGGCGTCTTCTTGAATAACTCATTACCCATGAGTACAAAACTCAACGCCCTGTATTTTGTTTTTCTTTCTGTCGGAGCTCCTGGATTTTGAAGATAGTCCACAATGGGTTTCCTCCAATCTTGCTCTGACAAATCATCAATGAACGAAATCTCGAAGTTTGAGTGATCAGCATAACCTAGCCTTGTCGATTCCAAGTCTGTTGGTGATAGACAAGTTGCTCTTATCTTCTCTCGAACTTCGATTGCTCTTTGTAATCTCGTTTTTGAAATCTTATACCCAGATGCAATCTGTGCCAAGTCATTGGCTATTTGATTTTCGACTCTGGGTATGTGTCGAATATTGACACTTTCAAATTGTTTCAATAAACGATTTGCTATCACAAAGTACATAATAAGATTCTCTCTTATGCATTTATACTCCTTTGTGACTTGCTTGATGACTAACTCTGAGTCTCCCATTATTTCGACTCGAGTTGCCCCCAATTCCAACAATATCTCAAGGCCAGTAATTAGAGCTTCATACTCAGCCTCATTGTTCGAACAAGAACCTTCGATTTGGTACTTGAATGTTGTTGGAATTTTATCTGGAGAAATAATCAAGACTCCTACTCCTGTTCCATTTTTATGGCTGGAACCATCGAAGTAGAATTTCCAAGGTTCTATCTCCACATAATTAATATCCTCGACTTGAATAGAGTGGTCGACTATGAAATCTGCAACCACTTGTCCTTTTACTGCCTTAAGAGGCATAAAGGTCAAGGAGTATTCAGTCAATGCTAATGCCCACTTGCCAATTCGACTATGCAAGATAGGTTTCGACAACATATATTTGAAAACATCAAAATGAGACGAAACATAAACATCAACTGGTTTTATATATTGCTTGAGTTTTGTACAAGAGAAATACAGACATAGACACAATTTTTCAACTTCGCTATATCTAGTTTCTGCATCATTCAAAACTCGACTGAGATAATAAATGGGTCTTTCGACTCCATTCTCATCCTCTTGGGCTAACATACTTCCCAGAGTTTTGTCAGATGCAGCTATGTACAATCTCATACTCCTATTACTACCAGGAGGCACCAAAATAGGTGGCTTAGTGAGGTACCCTTTGATTTTGTCGAAGGCTTCTTGCTGCTCTTGCCCCCATTCGAACCCCTCTTTATTCAGTCGAAGTAAGGGTGAAAAGGCATGAGCTTTCCCACTTAGGTTAGATATAAACCTTCTCAAGAAATTTATCTTGCCTAAGAGAGATTGCAATTCCTTCTTATTCGATGGCGCTTTCGCTTCCAAAATTGCCTTCGTCTTGTTCTGATTGATTTCGATTCCTTTCTTGTGGACAACGAAACCCAAGAAATCTCCAGCTTTTACACAGAACGCACACTTCAAAGGGTTCATCTTCAGACCATGTTCTCTCATTCTTTCGAATGATTGTCGAAGGTGGTCAATGTGACTCTTCCTGGAAACAGATTTTATAACAATATCATCAATATAAACTTGCATAAAAGTGTTAATAAAATCATGGAAGATAGTATTCATTGCTCGCTGGTACGTTGCCCCAGCGTTTTTTAGGCCAAAAGGCATCACTACCCATTCGTAAGTGCCTAAGGCCCCAGGGCATCGAAAAGCTGTTTTCGACACATCCTCTTCAGCAATGAATATTTGATTATATCCTGAATAACCATCGAGCATACTCAGGTATTCGTAGCCAGCGGCAGAATCGACTAGCATTTCCGCCACAGGCATAGGATATTCATCTTTGGGGGTGGCAGCATTCAAATCTCTGAAATCTATGCACACCCTTAATGTGCCATTTTTCTTAATTACTGGCACAATATTTGCAATCCATTCGACATACCTTGTAACACGGATGAATTTGCATTTCAGAAGTCTTTCGACCTCCGTTTTGATCTTCGACAATATTTCTGGAGCGAAGCGTCTTGGATTTTGCTTGATTGGCTTCTTTCCAGGTTTGATTGGCAACTGAAGTTCTACCAATCCTCTGTCGAGACCAGGCATTTCGTCATAATCCCATGCAAAACAGTCTTTAAACTCTTTCAACAATTGGATTATTTCTAACCTAAGTTCTGGATCAATTTTGGCGCTGATGTAAGTTGGCCTATTCTCTGATCCTTCGCCCAAGTTGATTTCTTCTAAAGGGTCTTGTGCTAACATCTTAATGTTGTTCGCCAAGGGATCCTTTTCGAAGCCCAAAGGCTCATCGTCATAGATGGCGTCGAGCCTCTGTTCCTGCATTTCATCTGGCACGATATCAGGAGGTCTTGGATCGAAATCCTTTCCTGGGCCAACAGCAGATAATTGTTGATCATTGGCCTGTGTGGCCATGTACTTTACTTCGGCTTCGAGAGCCGTTATCATCTTGGTTTCGGCCACATAAGCCGAAATTCGCTTCAGAGATTGTGACTCAGTCATTATCACTGAATTCACTTCCCCAACCAGTTGGTTGGATATCAGTTAGCCCACTGAAGTCTATGTGGGACAAGTCTTCTCTGTCCCATTGGAAACCATGCTCAGGATGCAGGTATAAGGAACAAAAGGTGTTTGGCGCTGGCGCCATGTCGAAGTCAGGAGTTGGACATGGCCCTATGTGAGCCAAGTTTTTGTCGAAATCTGTTACACCCAAGTGATTTACTTCGCCAAGATAGTAACTTTGATCCGCCTCTATGTTTTCGACCATCCCATCTGGACGCCATAGAAGCAGCCTTTGATGCATCGATGAAGGCACAACACCTACACCATGAATCCACTCACGGCCTAACAAAAGGTTGTAGTTAGGTTTGGCCGATATGACCATGAACATTGTTGGTCGAAGGATCGACCCAACTTTTATGTCGAGCTGGATCACTCCCATGGTGGTCCCAATGCCTCCCTCATAGTTGGACAGGACCATATTGTGAGGTTTGATTTCTTCATCCCTTTTGCCAATCTTCCTTAGCATAGAATGAGGGATAATATTGATAGTGGCCCCACAGTCGACCAATATTTTGTTCACAGTGGTCTCTTCGAGCTTAGCCCTTATGAACAAAGGTTTGAGGTGATTCTTCATCGCCTCTGTAGGTGGCTCGAAGAAGCCATTTTGTTCCTCTGTAGTGCCATTGTCCATGACAAAATAGCACACTGGCCTATGTTTGGCCATTTCTTGTTCCACCTCCCAGTCACTGGCTTCGACTTCTACTTGTCGATTGAATTCCCTAGGCAGTACTGAAACAATGTTCACCATTATATCCAAAGTATCGTTGGACTCAGCATCATCTTCGTCTTCGACTTCACTTTGGTTAGGCCAAACTAGCCTGTTGGTAACTGGTTCTCTCTCAAGAGGCTTTCTTTGTTTCCTTTGAGGCACATTCGAACTAGTTTTTGCCTTAGGTTCGTTGGCAGCCTCTCTTTCAGCTTTTCGCCTTCTTTGATATCTCCTCCATTGGGATCTCGACATAGGATTTTTTCCCTTGTAGTTGCTGGACACTTGAGCAACCTTGGGTGCAGCAACTTGAGGATCTTTCTTCTGAATTAAAGAGGAACCTCTTGGCACTTCGAAAGAATGCCATTTCTCTTCACTTGGCCTTTTCCGGCCAGATGTTTTGTACCAAGTGTCTACTGGTACATTGGTTGGAGGCCTAAAAGTCAAAGGCCTCTTGTCTTGATGAGAACCCCTTCTGGGATCATGTCGAAGGTCAGCATTTTCCCTTCTCTTGTTCGCTGCTCTCACGCCTTGTATGTGCTCAGCAGCTTTTTTATCAAAGATAGAACTGCATCTTGGACACAGCATCACCTCTGATTTCTTCTTCTGGCATCTTTGTAAAAAATCTGCCAAGTTTTCGTTTTCCCTAGGGAAAGCCGTTTTATTTGCCTGCTCTTGCCTTATGGCTTCTTCTGAAGCTTTAGGATCAGAAAGTTCAACCATGTTGATATTCATGGTATCCTTAGTAGCAAGATTCAGTTGTTTCATTTGTGTCTCCAGATTCTCCGTCTGGCCTTGTACAGTGGCCAAGTGGGAACTGGGCTTTGGTCCAGTTGTTTGTGCTTCAGCAGTCTTCGACTTCGGGTCTTCGACCGCTTTCTGGACAGCCTCAATTGTCTTCCTGGATAAGTTTCCAGAAAAACTGCCAAAGATTGGCATGTTGATGTGGTCCTTTGAGACTTCGGCCATGGTAATGCCTGGCTTCTTCGACTGGATCCTGGTTGCCTCTATCATGTTCACCTCAGAGGGTTCTGCATAGTGGGCTTCAGCCTTCAGTGGATTGGAGTCGACAGCCATGGGGGATTTGTCAGCAAACTTTAATCTCCCTTCCTCAATAGCGTCTTGCACAAGATTCCTGAAAAGAAAACATTGAGAAGTTTTATGGCCCAGAAAATTATGATATTTGCAAAAACCTCTCTTCTTTCTTTGATCAAGAGGAGGCACTTTTACCCCAGGGGGTACTATCATTTGGCCATCTTTAACTAGCAAGTCGAATATTTCATCACATTTTGTGATGTCAAAACTGTAAGTCTTTTTTGGGAACCTATCGTTGGTCCTGTCTGGACCAATGGGATTTTTCCCATTTGAGGGGACTAACTGTTTACAAGAGTATGGAGGCCCTTGTTTTAGTTCTGCTAAATCGACTTCTCCTTCTTCGACAGCTAAAGTATCGTCGAAGGATTCTAGATCTTCGTCATCCATCTCAACGTAAGCTATTCTCTCTCTTTTGTGAGTTTTCGTTGCCTTAGCTTTTTCAGCTTTGAGGCGTTCGACTTGTCGAACTCTATCGGCCAGTTGGGCCATGTCTCTTAGGTACTGGGTATCTAGCTTCTTCCTAATGGAATAATCTAAACCGCCTGCAGCCATTTCGACCAACTCATGTTCTGGCACTTGTGTAAAACATCTCGCCTTAAGCAACCTAAACCTATTCAGATATTCGTCTATAGGTTCAGTGAAACGTCTCTTCACACTCGCCAGTTCTTTCAGGCTTATCTTGGTTTGCCCCATATAGAATTGTTCATGGAACAATCTTTCCAACTGGGTCCAATGGTGGATCGAATTGGGGGGTAAAGTTGTGAACCAAGTAAAAGCGTTCTTGGTTAAGGAACTTGGGAAGTATTTGATCCTTAGGTTTTCATTATTTGAAATGTCTCCTGCTTCGATCAAATACCTTGCCACATGTTCGACAGTGGATTCTGTCGTGTCCCCAGAGAACTTAGTAAATTTGGGGACTTTGCTTCTAGGAGGTAAGTCAGTTTGTAACACATATTCTGACAATGGAGATGTAAAGTTGGGCCTTCGAAAGCCCATGTTCATCCCATTCTGATTTATGATCCTTTCGATCATGGTTGCCAGATTATTTTCCAATCCCATGTTTTGGTGTTGGATATGCTGAACCACTTCGTCAGCATTTTGGTTTCTGTTAACTAACCTTACCTCTGGGGCTATTACCCTAGGTTCTTCGACAGGTTGTTCTACGGGCTGTTGGGCCTGATTAATGGTGGTTTCTTCCTCTACAAATATCCCCTGATTTCCCCTTATTTGCGCCCTTTGGGGCTGTCGAATAGGTGGGGGTACTCCAAAGAAGTCAGCCAAACGCGTCATTTGCGCTGTAACTTGCTGATTCGATTGAGTAGTATTTTGTATTAGAGGATTTAGCACTGTACTCAAAGTTTGTGCCAACATTTGCACCATATCATGATTGCTTTCGTCCATCTGTTGCCTCAAGACTGCTGTCGAGGCATTTGTAAGGCCATGGGCTACTTGGGACGTTCCTCCTAGGAATTGGGTCCTATTTCTATTCGCCATGCCTACTCCAGAGCCTTGGAGTGGCGAAGTAGCACTCACGAAAGGGTCTGAATAAGTGGACGCAGCATTCGTCAGGCTTGCCACTTCAGAAGTTGGCATACCATAGAATGGAATAAATCCTGGGGGAACCACAGGCCTTATGCCTATATTTCCCCTTGGAGGGGGGGTTCCCAAAGGTATTCTGGGGCCTGTAAACGAAGTTATTGGCCCCGTGGTTGTGACTGACACTGCTGGTGTCGAACCAACATTCGTCGCTTCACTAACGGTCATATTAACCGTTGTTCCCACACTTGGTGGTGGAATTTCGTTGTTGTTTGGCGGATTCGCCATCTCTTCCCTTCCTCTGGCAGTATTGTTATCGTTGGTGTATATTCTACCACTCCTCAATAACATACAACTCGAAAAGATGAGATTATTTTTCAACAATCAACACACGGTCCCACCAGGTGTGCCAATTTGTTTACCTTGGGTTTTGGTAAACAACCGCTGATCCTCCAAATGGTTACTTATTTGGTTACTCGCAGGATCGATCAGATTGATCCTATGGACATAGGTTGATTTTGAAGTTTGATTAATGTGGATAAGGCTTTAAATAAAATGTTTCAAGTAAATTGCATGAAGGAAAGGCTTGGTAAAATAAACAAGGCTTTAAAGTAAAGGTTCGACAGGAATTTAAAGGAGAAAAGCATGTAAAATACTGGAAAAGTAAATGACTTTTAATTGATAAAATTGGTGTTTCACACATACATTTCTCAACAATTCTTTCGCTCACACTGGGTACTTGAATCTAAATGAGTGACTATGTATATGATTGTGAACACACGCGAGAAACTACATGTCTACTCCTATTTATACAAAAACATTCCAAGTAACCGTCGGGCAGTTACACTGCTTCGAGATTAAGCCACTTGGCACGTTCTCCATGCTCGACGCTCCAGATCCTTGCACGTTTGCACGTAGTAACTGCTGGAAACCGTTTTCCCTCCAAAGCTTTGAATTTCAAACTGCTCCACTCTGGACCATCGAACACTTTCATCAGGAAGCGTCTTCGATGAAAACTTCTTCGACGTCGAAGGCAATCAGCCTTCTTCCTTGGAAGAAATCTTCTAAGTATTTTGCCATCTTTCGACGGGCACTTCGACAGGCTTAGCCAGTCGAAAGCATCTTTCAGCTTTTAATGGCTGCCATCAATCAAAACAAAGGTGTCGAATTTAGGAGCCAACAGGCTCGCACCCACTTGAGATAGGGCTCAAGAGGGATGAAGTTCTTGTGTCCCAGAGTCTTGCTATCGACCTTGTTGAGTTTTCCCCAAGCTCTGATGAATCTTTGGCGAAGTCCTTGCGCATCGTTGTCGAAGTCAAAAACTAGGCTAGGAATCAACATATCATGAGGGCCATCCCTCAGTGCATATCCAAATTGCCTCAAAGCTAGGCAAGGGTTGTAGGTGATACCTCCCCTAATTCCAAGTAAAGGAACATTAGGAAACTCTCCGCAATGATCGACGATGATGACATTTTCTCTGGACCGAGAACACCAATGCACATCAGAATGAGTAAGAGTCATCAACCGTTGGGACCACCTTGAGCCTTGGTCATTCTTCAAGACAGATTGTGGAAGGTGCGAAATAAACCACCTTGCAAGGATAGGAGTACAGCACATGAGAACACCTCTCTTTCTCATTGTTCGTGTGTAAAATGAGTGAAGGATGTCCCCAAGCAATGTTGGTATTGGATTTCTGGACAAGAAGATTTTGACGGCGTTGACATCTACCAATTGGTCAGGATTTGGGAACAAGATCAACCCATAGATAAGGAGTGCCACAATCTCTTCAAAGGCTTGTAGGTCCAATGAGTTCCAACATTCTTGTGCTTTCTCAAACAAGAACTTTGCTAGGAATCCTTTGACGCCACTTCTGGTTTCCCAATGCCCCTTGATGTCGGATGGTTGTAGATGTAATGCTCGAGCAACATCTTCCGGCTTTGGTTCCTTTTCCGTACCGTTGAAGGGTAGTTGATTAAGGATATGGATTCTTAGGAGTTGAGAAAACTCCTCCAAAGTGGGTACCAACTGATAATCAGGGAAGGTGAAACAGTGGTGAAGAGGGTCAAAGAACTGGAATAGCACCTTCATCATGTCTTCTTCAATGTTGGTGCTGACTAGGCTGAGCAGTCTACCATGTCTTTCACTGAAGGATGAATTTTCCAGAATTCTTGAGGTGAGCTCCTTGAGTTGAGGAGAGATTCTCACAAGGTTGACTTGAATGGTATTTCTGCGAGGAATTTCCATGACCTACAAAACAGGAACAAAGATGAAGATCCAAACCCTTGAAATGGTTAGTGAATGCATATGATGTTTCATGATGTTTATGATGTATGCACAAAACATATGTATAAGCAAATCACACCAAACCCTAGTTTCAGGCTTGCATGGGGTTTCATAGGTAGGTACCCTCTTGAGTGTAGTTGGCTTAAAAACCTATCCTATAAATAGTAACCGGGTTCTAAGGAGCTCAATATCACTGGATTGTTTTCATTGTTCATGGTTTTGGTTTAGCCACTTAACTAGCGACCAAAATATTCCAAGAAAATAACCCTCAATGAGTGTAGTATCGAGTATCTACCAACTTCGGACTGCACCAAAGCCGGTCATCTCACTACCCCTAATAAAAGGCCAAGATGGTCAATTAAGGTTCTAGGTCATTAGTGCTTAGTGACATCACTCAGCGGCCCCGTACTCTCCTTGATTGAACTCAAGGGTTACCGGTACTCACAAATATGTCGCACTAATATTTCAAGGATTTTGAGATTCATCTTTGTTCTGTTTTGTAGGATATGACTCCCACTCGCAGGAACACAATCCAAGTCAGCCTTGTACGAGTACCTTCTCAGCTCAAAAAGTTAGCATCAAGGGTCCTTAAGAATTCTCCGTTCACCAAAAGACATGGACGTCTTCTCAACTTGGTTGCCTCAAGCGTTGATGAGGATATGATGAAGGTGCTTTTCCAGTTCTTTGACCCTTTGCACCATTGCTTTACCTTCCCCGATTACTAGCTTGTACCAACTACGGAAGAGTTCTCTCAACTCTTGGGAATTCCTATTCTCGATCAACTACCCTTCTACGGTACTGAAAGAAACCCAAGCCTTGAAGAGGTTACCCGAGCTTTATACTTGCAACAATTCGACATCACAGATAATTGGGAAACAAGGAGTGGTGTCAATGGGTTCTTAGCCAAGTTCTTATTGGAAAAAGCTCAAGACTGTTGGAACAATCTGGATTTACGGGCTTTCGAAGAAATTTTGGCTCTTCTCATCTATGTGTTGGTACTATTTCCAAATCCTGACCAACTTATAGATGTGAATACCGTCTGTTGTACCCCAAAATTTGCCCTCTCATTTCTCAAAGGATCACCCTGGACCCTCAGGTTTGCTTCCATCCAATTCCAAGCCTCGAATTACAAATTTTTCAAGAAAGTCATTCACAAGGGCAAAATGGTCATTTACACACTAAAAAGTCAAACCTTGTTTTTTGGATCAAAAATCAAGTCTCAGGAATCATATTTCATCAAGACATGTTGGAATGTGAGATTTCTTTCATCAAGATATTCAAAAGTCAAAATTACTTTGGAAGAAGTCAAGATTCTAAATACTTAGAATTTTTCTAAGTGTTTAAGAAATATGACAAACTCAGAACTTCTGATCAGATTTTCATCCTGATGGAAGTTGATTCTGGAGGAACTTCTAACACAAGAGTTATAGACTCCCACAAGATCTAAAACATTGAAGAACAGAACATCACCTAGGAATGTTGGGATTCCAAGTTATAACTCCTCAAAGACATGTCCTTGAAACTGAGGCACTTAGCAAATTCTAGACAGTTCCAAGACAGAGTTTGGTTACAACTTCTGGGCCAGTTTTCACAAAGATCTAGTCAGAATTTGCAAGATTAATTTAAAGGAGGTTTACAAAGCATGTTGCAAGCTTCTTGGAAAATTTGGGAGCTCCTTCAGAACATGTTGGAGCAAAGAGCTTCAAAGATCAGAAGTTGGATGTTTATTCTAAGTTACGCTGAAGCTGAACTTCTGATCCAGAATTAGGCAATGATGTAGAATCTCACATTGCAGGATTTTTGGTTTGATAAATCTCATCATCATTTAATGCTCACAACCACTTTTAAGTCTTTATCCAAAGGATTTCCTCCACGTGTACCTTTACTGTCTTTGAAAAGCAAACTTTTGTACAAAAGTCTGTTGGGCTCATGTGTTGCTTTGCTTTTCCTTAATTCATGCTGACAAATCCAGCTTAGGCGCTGCTAAACCTGCTAACCATCCTATTTTGTGCCTTGAACCATGCTTGTTTAAACTTGCTTCAAGAACAAGTCAGCGCCTAGCGTGTGATGTTGGTGCCACTTGACCTCTCAAAACTACTAAACTTTTGCCTATAAATTAGACTTCATTGGCCACTGAAAAGAGGTCGAAAAATTGAGAAAGAAAAGCTTTGAACCCCTGCAAAAAATTTCCAAGAATCCAAAAAAACTGCATACACAAAAATACAAAAAATCTGTTAGCTTTTGATTCTTGCATTCAAACTCCATTTTTCCTCAAGTGTTTCTTGACCAAAACCACCCATACAGTTTCTGATATACATTCAAAAGCCATCCTAATTTCTGTAGTCAAACTGTAACACGCTCTCCATCAACGTCCACCTCAAAAAGTCAGAACTTTACCTCCTGGTTGTTCCAGAATTCTCTAACCATTCGTAGCCCAAGTTGAAAGTTTCCAGCCTGCTGAGCACGTGAAGAAGCTGGTCAGAACATCACCAGCGGTCAGATCCAGACTCCAGCTCACAAAACATCTTCCAGCTGCCAAGTAAGCTTCTGCTTACTCTTGTCATATTACTTAAGCATTGTTAGACTTGCATTTTCAAAATATAATGTAGAAATCCTAATTCTGATGATGTACATATTCTGAGGTTTCATATATTTGCCTACCTGAGTAAAGAGAATTTCAGTTCAGAACTTTTTGAAGAACTTAGGACTCAGAATTAGGATTAGCAAATTCATGTTTGCTTTTGATTTATAGTTCTGATATCTCTTGTTTCTGAAACATTATGAAACTTGCCATAACTGTTATATGTGCAACTTCTGTTCTGTTGAGAAATGACTCAGTTGCAGATGTTTTGACTAGCATAGAGAGGGAGATGAAGTTCTGTCAAGTGGCATCAGAACTTCTAAAATCTTCTTTGTTCCCAGTGGACCCAGAACTTCTGACTTTACCTATTTATGCTAATATGATTTCTGTTTTTGCAGCATGCCGGGGTCAGAACTTCTGATCTCTTTTAGTTCAGCAATGCGCTGATTCTATTTTCCTTTTCCTTACTATTTTTGCTATCACTATTATTTTCACTAATCAAAAACACCTAAAACATTTTGCATTTCACATGCTTTATTTTATTTCTTAAAACAAGAAGATCAAAAATATTTTCTTAAATGAAACTTATTTCTTTTCTTAAACAAAACAAATTCTTTTTACATTTCTTGTATATTCTTATCCATTCAATATGGTTGTAATAGTAACTTAGGATTTAATTTTATTTGCAATCTCCATTTGTAAATCGTTACACCCCACCCCCTAATCATTGTAATAACGTAGGATATTTACTTTCCGCACCTTTTATTGCTTTCTTGCATTGCTAGTAATTAGGGTGTATGGTAAGACATGAAATCAATGAATAGAGAACCCCAATAAATACAAAAATGCATGAAATCCAACACAATTTGCACATGAGCACCCCTAGAGTAAATCCACTTGGTTGCCTCACAAAAATGACCATATTACGCATGTGAGGTATCTTAGCAAAAACACGCAAAATACAAGATCATAGTCCCTCGATGACGCTATCAAAAGTTGCCTTTCAAAAATGATCTTAGTCCCTAAAGAGAATGCTAATATACCCCACACTATTGCTAATCATGGTTATACGATGACCCATGCCCTCCCCTTTTACATCCAAAGATAGGGTTATTTACCAAATCAATGGTAAGATAACAATGTCAAAGGAAAAAGGAAATGAACATGAAAGACTTTTGAGTAGGTAGAAAGTTCCTAGTTACTTGATCAATTTTAAAACAAAAATATCCTTGCTATTTTCAAAAACAAACACCTATACTTTCAAACATCTTACAAAATGTTTTCAAAAGATCAACACTTTGTATACATTCTTACGAACGAGAATCATTACAAAGTTTTCCTAAACGATGACATCTTTACAAAATACTTTGAAAAATCACACAAAGCACATTTTCAAACAAAAGCAAGTGATCTAGCAAGTAACTAAGAGCCCATGGAAAACCATGGATGAAAAGGGTGATAATACCTTCCTTTTTCATAACCTACCTGTGATACGGTGGCCAGAACCGGGACATGTTTCCCTATTTTTAAGGAATTTGTGGGTTTGCGTTTTGCATATGTTTTCGCAAAATTTAGCGGTAAGCAATAGTCGCCACTGTCTTTTATTTTATCCAACAAGGAAAGGAAAAAAGCACAGAAAAATTCCTTTTTTGAGATATTTCTGAGTACGGGGGGTAGATTATAGAAAGGGAAGGTATTAGCACCCTTTCTATCTGTAGTTATCTACGGGCTCTTAGGTACTTGCTCATCATTTTCAAAAAAATTTTATTTATGTTTGTGTGCTTTGAAAAGTTTTTGTTTTGACTTCGATTTAACTCTTGCTTCTGTCTTCAAGAGTGTAATGAAGTGTTTTTGAAAACTTTGTAAATGAGTGTAAGTGTGAAAAGTTTGTTTCGTTTGAGCAAGTACTTAAGAGCTAATCTACCTACTCGAAAAAAGAATCGTTCTATGCTTATTTCCTTTAGACAATGCTATCCCACTATTAGTGAGTAGGTAGCACCGTCGTTGGAGTTTTGGGGGTCAATTCGAAAGGGACGTACGGTCACTAAAGCAATGTTAGGACGTCTTAGTAATAACCCTAATGTCTTAGATCAATTTATTCGAGGCAACATTTCCGAGGCAACCATTCCGAGGCAACTTTTCCGAATCGGAACTTTGATCTTTGTTTAGACAAAAGGACGACCACTAAAGCATCCTATACTCAATGACCGTTTACCAAAGGCAACCAAGTGGGAGTGTACCCTATGAGTGCGCATGTGTGAGTGATTGAATTTCAGTTTATTTATCTTTGCATATTTAGGGTTATCTAACTGTTTTAAAGTTTAACATACATTCTTGTCATGCATCCCTATATCATATATCTAACAGATGATAATTTGCGGAATTTAAAATGCGGAAATTAAACTACGCTATTACAAGGCTTCGGGTATTTACATAGCCAAAAACAACCCTTTGAAAATAAAGCGATAAATGGAAATAAACGTCCTAATTAAACTATTACAAACTGTAGGCAGTTACAATAATGGGATAAAAATAGTAATAACGCGCGTGATGAAAAATTAAAATCGGGAAGAAATTAGGGTTTTAACCCTCCTAACCTAATTTAAAAGAAAAATGTTTTTTTGTTGTTTTTAATAAAAGAAATAAGTTTTCTAAATTAAATATGAAATTAATTAGTGTGATACGGTGGGAGAACTGACTTGGGATTTTGCGTTTGTGTTTGCAAATGTTTCGGTTTAGCAAGAGTCGCCACCGACTTTTTATTTTATTCTAAGGAAAGGTCAAAAAGCACAGGAAAGACCTTTGAGATGTTTTCTTGGGTTCGGGGAGTAGATTATAGAAAGGGAAGGTATTAGCACCCTTTCTATCCATGGTTATCCATGGGCTCTTAGTTACTTGCTTAGATCACTTGCCTTGCATTTCTATTGTTTAAAAATGGTGCTTTTCAATTGTTTGAAATGGTGCTTTGTGTGTGACTTTGGAAAATGTTTTGAAAAGAGGCCATCGTTGTGGCAACCTTTGTAATGATTCTTGTTTGAATGTATACAAAGGTGTTTTTGTTTTTTGAAAGGTTTTTAATGTTTGAAAGTGGGGTTTTGAAATTGTGTTGTGAAGTGTGTTTTTGAAAATGGCAAGGATGTTTTTGCAAGCTTGATCAAGTAACTAAGAGCTATCTACCCTATTTTACTCAAAGATCTTTCTTATGTTTTTAACCCTTTTAACAGTGTTGCTTCACCATTGTATTTGGTGAACAACCTTGTATTAGGATGTTAAACGAGACAGGCGTGGGTCATCGTATAGACCATGATAGCAATGGTGTCAAGTATTTTTGGCAATTTTCTTGAGGGACTTGATCATTTTGTTTAGGCAACTCAGATAGCATCATCGAGGGACCGTGATCTTTTTGATTGTTTTTGTTTTACCAAAGTACTCAACATGCAACCATGGCCCATTTTTGAAGGCAACAAGTGGATTGTAACCCTAGGGGTGCAAGTGTACATTGTGTTTGATTTTCATGCATTTTTGTCTTGAATTAGGTCAAACTAATTGTTGATTTTATTTGCATACAAACCCTAGGTCTAAGCATGGCATAATTGAAAGCCTTTTTTAATGTGCGAGAATTTAAATCCTAAGCTATTACAACATGATATAGGGAGGGGGTACAAATTTGAATTGGGGATATTTGACAAGAAATTAAACCCTAGATTACTATTACAACCCAATTGAATGTACAAGATACAATATTTAAATGTACAATAATTAAATAAAAATGCAATAAAATGTGTTATGCAAAAATGTTTTCTATGTATGTAAAAAAGGTATTTTTTCAATGTAAAAATAAAAGGATCAATTTTAATCATTTTCTATTTAGGGCAAAAACCCTAATTTTCTTAAATAAATAGCATTATTTATTATTTATTTACAAATACATATCAATTTGTACAAAAAATAAAAGTGTATTGTAAAAGAGGTATTTTTAGTATGTAATATTAATAAAAATAAACATGTGTTATTTTTTATGTTTTTTGCTCTTATTTTCTCTTTTTTTTAATAGAATAAAATATATAAGTATTAAATACATTAAATGTATAAAGATAAAAAATTAATTATTTATAAAAAATGTGTATATTCAAGAAAATGTTTTTAAATGTGAATAAATAAATAAAAAATTAAAATAAATATATTTTTTACATTATTTTAGGTTTTAATAAAAAGAATATAAAGCATTTAAATATTTTTTATACTAGTAATAATTAGAATAAATTCCAAATAAATATTAAAATTTATGAAAATAATTTTTAGGTATTTTTTATGTTAGAAGATAAAATATCAAAATCAAAAATGAAATAAAATGCAAAAAATGACAAATATGCAAGCAAATGGGCCAGGGGATGCAAACTGAATATGCATGTGTGAAAAGCAAAAGCAACTCAGGCCCAGCCCAAGCAACTTCATCTTCTTCCTCAGTTTCAAACAACACACGCATTCTGTACTTCGAATGCTATCTCCTGATTCTTTGATCTTTTGACAAAACTCACAACATGAAACTTATAGAGCATCAAACAACGAATTCAACCATATAAAAAACTTGGATTAACTCTCAAAGACCAGAGAGAATTTCTCTGGCCCTAATTTTTAACCTAGTTTTTTCAGAAAGTTCATGAGTGAAATTCTCTCAGCACGATTAATGTAAATGAAAACCAAGCATATGTATGTGTTGTACCCCAAAATTTGCCCTCCCATATTCTTCAAAGTTTTGACAAGCATCATCTCAAAAGATACAAAAGGGTGACTCCTCGAACGCTGAGAAGAAACCATTCAAGAAAGAGTCCAATGCTGCGTACAGTCAGAAGGATCATCGTGACCAACACGTAGGGGCAGTCATGATCTCAGGTTCTGCGTCACGCTGACAACCGCCAAAGGGAAATCAGCGAAGGCCAGACAATCCTAAAAGATAATTCACCAACATCAACATGCCATTGTCACAGGCATTGCAGCACATGTTGAAAATGAATCTGATTGCGGTGATCAACCCTCCTACTAATCCCAAGACCTCTTCTCCAAACTACAACCCAAATGCAATGTGTGCTTATCATTCCGGAAGCCCGGGGCACGATACTGAGGATTGTTGGGCGCTGAAATACAAGATTCAGAACATGATTGACGCCAAGGAGATCGAATTCGAGCCTGCTGAGACTCCCGATGTGATCACTGCTCCCTTGCTAAAACATGGCTAGGATTGAGAGACTCTTGTTCATTTAAATTATGATATTGTATTTTTTTATGCTTATTCAAACAATTATCATGTCAAACTCTATTATTTCATTAATGCATTACACGTGTCTGTTTTGAAGTAATTGTGTTCTCTATATTCAAAATTGCTTTTATTTTTCTTGATGTTCAAACTCTCGATTGAAAATTCTAAACCTCTTGAGGGAGGATGACGAAAACGATACCACAATCTACAGTATGCTTTTGAACAGACCCCGCTGATGAGGTACATGCATTGTTTCAATTCCTAAACACTGGAGTTATAAGGAAGATAATCCCTCGTCAACCCCTTTGAGCCAAAGAAGTAGGAGTTTTTCTTTTCGAAAATTAAAACCCTTAATCGTAACCTGGGGCAGGGTAGTTCTCTCAGTTGATCCAGGTGCACAGTGAATGACATCAAAGAAGTCCTTCTAAAATCAAAAGACAGTGATGGTTCCCGATAATCATAAAGACTGGAAGTCATTATCTCTCAGGAATAAAAGCCCAACAAGTCGAAACCTATGAAGGAGACTTACAAAAACTGGGGTATCCCGCTGACTGTAATCACAAAGAAACAGTTCAGGCAAAAAACAGGGATAACAAAATCAAAAAGAGGTCCTACAAACCCTCAACAAAAAAGAACTGACTGCCTATTCAAAATAAACTATCAGTATTCGAACCATCATTGGAATGTCAGGACAAAGACTCAAACAAAGTCTAATGCACGATCGGCTGAGTTTAGGATTGAAGAACGCCATGAAGAACGGGTGGGTACAAATAAGTTTTGAGCCTTTATCCTTTGTTTCTTAAACCGTGAACCAGGCCACGTTACAACCCTTAAAATTCCTAGCTGAAGCATGGGTTGGTTCGAAAGCATACTGTTACGAAAGGTATCCTGACTCCTTGAGGTTTGCTATAAAATACTGAGTTGACATCACGTTTTACAAAATTCACTGGTTTTACTGAAAAAACACATTTTCAAAAACTTCAAGACAGACATGAGCTTTGCATTTTAATATAACATTGCTTGCATATGACTATTTGTTTGAACATCATAGAAGTTCGCACGACGAATGTCTAATGAACAAAAGCACCTCCAATCAAGGGGCATGGCATGATCATTGTCCATCACCTGGGGCAATTAAGTCAAGATTCGGAGAATCTCTCAAAAGGCCAACCAACTTGGGGCAAATATCCATCTGGATCACTTGGGGCATTGAACGATCAAATGAGGATCTTCTTGTGGTATGGTAACACTGCACTACTGACAGTGACAACTTCCTGTAACCTAAGAGCGTGGACATAGTCGAAAAAATACCGCGCATAATCAAAGACCCGCTAGGTTGACACACCTAGGCAAAAATAAGGGCTTCCCGGCGAACAAAAAGGGTTCGGGCAAAATAAGGGATGAAACGAAAAATCTGTACACCCGGCAAGTCGAAAACCTGAAAAGGCGGCTTGGGCAAAAATGGGTATCCCGGTGGACTGAAAACCCGAAAGGGCGGTCCAGGAAAAAGTCAGGGATCAAAAGCGTACGACTATGTTCCGTCATCTCGTCACTTGCCTACCAGAAGAATATTTGTCAACCGGCAAGCGCCTCCACAGGTATCTTCTCCCACAGAAACAGGGGCAATATGAGTTGTCTAAGCGATCTAGTTGCTCTGTCCACCAAGGTACTAAGGTAGGTTCAGCTGAAGAACGTGACCAAGATACCTTCACTCCCCGTGGAGTAAGATAAGATTCAACAATACTCTCCCCCGAGCAGAGTTGGTCTCCCGTCAGCCCTGACAAGGTACAGTATCTCCAGCAAGTCAACAACGCTCTCCCCAAGCAGAGTTAGTCTACTGTCAGCCTTAAGGAAGTTGGGTATCCCCATAAAATCTCAATATTCTCCAGCGGAGTATACAGATGTTCCTAAGCAAGCATCCCCGGCAGTCTTAATATAAGATTGTTCCCCGGCGGAATACCAGACACCCCAGTGGAGCCACTTCCCCAGTACAGTTCAAAAGATTCCCCAGGAGAGTTGAATCAATCTCCCTAGTAGATTCTGGAAGCTTATCACCTGCAGAGTACGTACGCCTCTCCCCGACTTTATTCAAAGGTTATTTCCCCACCAGGGTATAACTGGGTTATCCTCAGCTAATTACCACGGAAAGATCGTCCTCGGCGAAGCTCTTCCTACCCCCAGCAGAGTTCATCAGAATCCTCAATAAAACATATCAACGAAATCCCTAATGGAGTTATCATCAAAACCTCAGCGAAGTATCTCTTCCCACAGAGTAATTCCCCGCAGAGTAATATCTTCATCAAGTTTATTCCCCAATGGAGTCATCCTCTCCTACCGGTTTATTCTTGCAACCATCATCCCCAGCGGAAATGAAGAACTCTACTCTTCAACCTCAGCCCAGGATTCAACTCCCGGCATTCGTCAAGGATTTATTTTCCCAGACGAGAATACATTCATAAACATCACATCTTCATACATTATAGCATGCATATGCATCATACAACATAAATCTCATTTATTCTTGAGAACATCTTAATATCATGCAGTTCATGCATCATGACACTGCATACAGCTAACGTTTTTCCTTTTCAGGAAAAGGTCAATCAAAAGATGATTACTATCTACCTCTATAGTTCCAGATCAACATTGGTAACAAGCCAGGAAAATTCTGTGGACGACTGATCATGGGTTAATATCTGAAACTAGACAGGACAATCATCCACTTGATCATCATGAGGCAACCCCACACCGGTTCCTTCTCAATTTTCAGACGAAGTCTTACACGGACCCATCACAAAGTAACCCTACACCGGTTCCTTTTCTTTCAGAAGAAGTCTTACATGGACTTATCATCAAAGTAACCTTACACCGGTTCCTTTTCTTCCAGAAGAAGTCTTACACGGACTTATCATCAAAGTAACCCTACATCGGTTCCTTTTCTTCCAGAAGAAGTCTTACACGGACTTATCATCAAAGTAACCCTACACCGGTTCCTTTTCTTTCAGAAGAAGTCTTACACGGACTTATCATCAAAGTAACCCTACACCGGTTCCTTTTCTTTCAGAAAAAGTCTTACACGGGCATATCTCAAAATGACCTTACCCCAGTTCATCAAGAAGTTTTACACGAACTTACCTTGCAGTAACCTTACCCCGGTTCCTCCAGAAGTCTTACACGGACTTATCTCAAGATAACCTTACCCCGGTTCATCCAGAAGTTTTACACGAACTTACCCTGCAATAACCTTACCCCGGTTCCTCCAGAAGTCTTACACGGACTTATCTTAAGATGACCTTACCCCGGTTCATCAAGAAGTTTTACACGAACTTACCCTGCAGTAACCTTACCCCGGTTCCTCCAAAAGTCTTACATGGACTTATCTCAAGATAACCTTACCCTGGTTCATCAAGAAGTTTTACACGAACTTACCCTGCAGTAACCTTACCCCGGTTCCTCCAGAAGTCTTACACGGACTTATCTCAAGATGACCTTACCCCGGTTCATCAAGAAGTTTTACACGAACTTATCCTGCAGTAACCTTACCCCGGTTCCTCCAGAAGTCTTACACGGACTTATCTCAAGATGACCTTACCCCGGTCCATCAAGAAGTTTTACACGAACTTACCCTGTAGTAACCTGACCCCGGTTCCTCCAGAAGTCTTACACAGACTTATCTCAAGGTAACCCTACACCGGTTCCTCCCAAAGTCTTACACGGATTTATCCCAAGGTGACCTTACCCCGGTTCCTCAAGAAGTTTTACACGAACTTATCCAAAAAAAAACCCTACACAGGTTCTCTCTTTCCAAAAGATGAAGTTTTACACGGACTCGTCATCAGAAACCCTACCCAGGTTTTACTTCTTCCAGGATGCAGTTTTACACGGGCTCATCATCAAAGTAACCCCACACAGGTTCCCTTCTCAAACTCCAGACGTAGTTTTACACGGACTCGTCATCTGAAACCCTACACAGGTTTCCTTCTCAGCTCTAGATGCGGTTTTACACAAACTCGTCATCAAAGTAACCCTACACAGGTTCCTTCTCCATTTCAGATGCAGTCTTATATGGACTCATTATCAGTAAACCCTACGCAGGTTTCCTTCCTTCAAAGATGCAGTTTTACACGAGCTCATCATCAGTCAACCCTACACAAGTGTCTTTCTTTCCAAGATGCAGTTTTACACGAGCTCATCATCAGGCAACCCTACACAGGTTCCCTCTTTCAACTTACAAAAATTACAATTCAACAGACCACCGTCAGATGGCATTGGTAGATATGTTCTTGAGGACCCTATCCGGGCCATTCTTCAATCATCTCATTGGCAATTCATCTGCAGGGTTCACAGACCTTATTCTGACTGGGGAAAGGATAGAGGCTGGTATGAAGTCAGGAAAGATTCAGAAAGGTGCGTCCTCAAGTTCTGAGAAGAAGCCTTTCAAAAAGGAGGCCAGTGCTTTGTATGGGCCTAGAAGGCAAGACAAACCAGAACGCCACCAAACTGTCAACGCGTTGGTGATTGCTAAGCCTGTTGCCGCTCCTCGGCAAGCTAATCAACCAAGGGGTGAGAGACCCAGAAGAGAATTTACCCGGCTGAGTATGACCTTGTCACAAATCTTGCCGCAATTGCTATCGACCAACTTGGTGACCGTCAGAGAGGCTCCGAAGGTTGTGAATACTGCATCCCCCAAGTATAATCCAAATGCCCGCTGTGCTTATCACTCCGATAGCCCGGGGCATTCTACTGATGATTGCTGGGCCCTAAGAAATAAGGTGCAGGACCTTATTGATGCGAAGGAGATACAATTTGAGACGCCTGAGAGGCCAAATGTTGTGACTGCTCCTATGCCCCAACATGGAGTAAATGCTGTTGATGAAGACTTGTATGCAGTTTCTGTGAATGATGTGGTTACCCCTCTATTGACTGTTAAGAGGAACTTGCTGCTGGCCGGTTTATTTCCGGGTTGTAGCAAGGGTTGCCTTTTGTGTGCTGTTATCCCTACTGGTTGTCCGTTGCTGAAGTTAGGCATCCAAAGCCTGATGGACAGCAAAGAGATTCTGTTCAAGAAGACCGCTGCTCCTTTTGTTCCTGTGGAAGAAGTATCCGTCATTACAATTTTCAACAATCCAATCAAGGCTCCCCCGAGGAATCCAGTTAAAATCATGATTGTTGCACCCATTGTCATTACTGTTCTGGGGCCCCTCCCCTATGAATCTGATAAGGCTGTCCCATGGCACTATAGGGCAGATGTATATGTACTTGGAGTGAAGCAAGAGTTCAACACCGGTACCAGCATCAACAATATCACTGGTCCCGCCAAAGTAACCCGCAGTGGCAGGCTCTTCTCGCCTGACATTGCGCCACTAGCTATTCGAAGACCTCTCATAATAACGCCTGCAAGTGCGCCTGTTTCCACTTCTGATCAAGTTGCTCCCCCTGCTGCCGAGTCATCTAATGCTCGGGGCAAAGGGATTGATGATGTGCCTGCCCGGATGGAGGCACCAAAGTCTGTGAATGTTGAAGCCTCCCAGCAAGAGATGGAGGAAATTCTTAAGATAATCAAAAAGAGTGACTTTAATGTCGTTGAACAGCTGGGGCATACCCCCTCCAAGATCTCCATGCTCTCATTGCTGCTGTGCTTAGAGGCCCATGCCAAGGCCCTGATTTCATTTCTGAAGACGGCCCATGTGCCACAAGAGACCTCTGCAGATCAATTCACTGACTGTGTAGCCAATTTGAAAGCTGACAATGGTTTGGGTTTCTCGGATGCTGACCTTACCGCCAAGGGAAAGAACCACAATGATGCCCTGCATGTCTCTATAGAATGCAGGGGCACTACTCTTGCTCACGTGTTGGTGGACACCGGTTCTTCCCTGAATGTGTTACCCAAGTAGGCCTTAGACCGGTTGGATTGTGAGGGCCTGGAATTGAAGCCTAGTAACATCATTGTTAGAGCCTTTGACGGTTCTAAGAGGATGGTGCATGGTGAGGTAGACATTCCTATTCGTGTGGGTTCTCAAGTATTTGACTCGACGTTCTACGTGATGGATATTCGTCCATCTTATTCCTGTTTGCTGGGTCGACCTTGGATTCACAAAGCTGGGGTTGTGACTTCCACTCTACACCAAAAGCTCAAGTACCCTGTCAGAGGGAAGATTGTTACTGTGCAGGGGGAGGAAGAATACATGGTTAGTCATTTGAATTCCTTCCGGTATATTGAGATGGACGGGGAGTTTATTGAAACCCCCTTTCAGCATTTTGAAGAGGTACCTCCAACATTGGCAGCAGCAGAAACAGTGGTTGAAGAGGACTTTCCTTTGAAGATGGCTTCCTTGAAGGACGCCCGGGCTGTAATCGAGAAAGGTGAATGTGCTAACTGGGGCAGGCTCCCTGATTTCACTCCTAAAACTAACAAGTTTGGACTGGGTTTTACTGCAGAGGCTCAGAGGGCTGTGCACAAAGCTAGGATCGGAAGACCTCCTGTGCTCATCACCAATCCAGGAGTGAATGCTATTGGGGATGAAGACGAAGTGGAAGAATCAGAGTTCGATAGCTGGATCTACCCGACAACTGACGGTGGATTGAACAATTGGACCGCAAAAGATCATACACCTGTTACTTTTGTTACGCAGTAATGAATTCCCTTGTTTTTGTTATTTGTAATAAACAATGAATTGAAACTTTATGGCCCGGTGTCTTACCCGGGGCACCGTTGGCTTCATTTGTGAGGGATTATAACTGTCATTTCCATATATCATGAATAAAGACCTTGGACGTTTTTTTCGCATTTCAAATCTTGTGCTCCCTTTCTTTCTTTCTTTCTTTATATATTGCAAAACAGCTATATTTACACACACTCACCCATACAGGTTTCAATCCACTCTGGATCTCACTGGTAACGACTCTGCTACTGCCAGTTATGACTTCGAAAATCCGATTAACTTAGCCGAAGACGAAGGTGAAGATGATTGCGAAGTGCCTGGTGAGCTTGCAAGACTGTTACTCCAGGAGGAGAGGGCAATTAAACCACATGAAGAGCCAGTGGAAACGATAAATCTGGGTACTGAGACAGATAGGAAGGAAGTCAAGATTGGTGCTAATCTGGAGCTCAGCGTAAAACAACGGTTGATTCAGATGTTGCATGATTATGTGGAGATCTTTGCCTGGTCCTACGAAGACATGCCTGGGTTGGATATCGAAATTATGGTCCATCATTTGCCTACCAAGGAAAACTGCCCTCCGGTTAAGCAAAAGGTCCGCCGTATGCGTCCAGAGATGTCTGAGAAGATCAAAGCTGAGGTTATGAAACAGTTTGATGTCGGGTTTCTAGCAGTGACTTCTTACCCTTAGTGGGTTGCCAACCTGGTGCCGGTGCCGAAGAAAGATGGTAAGGTCAGAATGTGTGTCGATTACAGGGATCTGAACAGGGCCAACCCCAAGGATGACTTCCCCTACCTCACATTGATGTTCTGGTTGATAATACTGCTCAGCATAAGGTGTTCTCTTTCATGGATGGTTTTTCAGGGTATAATCAGATCAAGATGGCTCCTGAAGACATGGAGAAGACTACCTTTGTTACTCAGTGGGGCACCTTCTGCTACAAAGTCATGCCATTCGGGTTGAAAAATGCTGGGGCAACCTACCAACGTGCCATGGTTGCTTTATTTCATGACATGATCCATCATGAGATTGAAGTGTATGTCGAAGACATGATTGCAAGGTCTCAAACTGAGGAGGAACACCTTGATCATCTGCAGAAACTGTTTGACCGTTTGAAACTGTACAAGCTGAGGTTGAACCCGAACAAGTGCACCTTCGGGGTTAGATCTGGAAAGTTGCTAGGCTTCGTTGTAAGTGACAAGGGTATTCAAGTGGACCCTGCCAAGGTCAAGGCCATTCAAGAGATTCCAGTCCCTAAGACAGAGAAAGAGGTCAGAGGCTTTTTAGGACGCCTGAATTACATTGCCCGGTTCATCTCGCATCTAACTGCTACCTGTGAGCCAATCTTCAAGCTGCTGAAGAAAGATCAGGTAGTACGTTGGAATGATGAATGTCAGGCCGCTTTTGACAGAATCAAAGAGTATCTCCAAGATCCACCCATTCTTATGCCACCGGTTGAAGGGAGACCTCTGATACTATACCTGACAGTACTTGACATCTCAATGGGGTATGTGCTGGGGAAGCATGACGAGTCTGGCCGAAAAGAGCATGCCATTTATTACCTTAGCAAAAAGTTTACCAACTGTGAGACCCGATACTCACTGCTTGAGAAAACTTGCTGCGCTTTGGTATGGGCTGCTCGCCGGCTGAGACAGTATATGCTGACTCACACTACCTTGTTGATTTCGAAGATGGATCCAATAAAGTACATATTTGAAAAGCCTGCTCTGTCTGGGAGAATAGCAAGATGGCAAATGATCTTGACAGAATACGACATCCAATACACGACTCAGAAAGCCATCA
This sequence comes from Vicia faba, assembly GCA_948472305.1. Taxonomy (NCBI): domain Eukaryota; kingdom Viridiplantae; phylum Streptophyta; class Magnoliopsida; order Fabales; family Fabaceae; genus Vicia; species Vicia faba. Next base: position 1,790,036,137 of record OX451736.1, read on the forward strand.
AGGGAAGTGTATTGGCAGACCACTTGGCACACCAGGCAGTAGACGACTATCAGTCAATGAACTTCGAGTTTCCGGATGAGAGCATCATGATAGTGACTGATTGTGAAGTACCTGGACCGGATGAAGGACCCGAGGAAGGATCCCGATGGTCTATGCACTTTGACGGAGCCTTCAACGCTTTGGGTAACGGTATTGGCGCTGAGATCATATCCCCTCAAGGCACTCATACTCCACTCACTGCCCGGATATGTTTCAACTACACCAACAACATGGCGGAGTATGAGGCATGCATCATGGGTCTTCAAGCTGCGGTCGACTTAAGGATCAAGTTTCTGAGTGTCTTCGGAGATTCCGCTCTCGTGATCAATCAGATCAAAGGCGAGTGGGATACGAAACATCTGAATCTTATTCCTTACAAAGAATGTGTGTTGACATTGATCCCCCCATTTCACAGAGATAACTTTTGAACATTTCCCAAGAGAGGAGAATCAGTTGGCGGACGCGTTAGCTACGATGTCTTCCATGTTCAAAGTCAAGTGGGACAATGAGGCTCCCCGGGTCATTATCTGGAAACTAGACGAACCGGCATACTGTTGTGATCTTGAGGCTGAGACAGTGACTGAGAAACCCTGGTACCATGAGGTGAAAAGGTACTTAGAAGCTCAAGAATACCCTGAAGGTGCATCGGTCAATGATAAAAAGTTTCCGAGAAGGTTCGCAACGAAGTTCTTCCTTAGCAACGACATTCTGTACAAGCGAAACCATGATTCAACCCTACTGCGTTGTGTGGATAAAGCTGAAGCAGAAAGGATCATGGCGGAGCTACACGAAGGTACCTTCGGAACACATTCCAGTGGACATACCATGGCAAAGAAGATCCTTCGGGCAGGATATTTCTGGTCCACCATGGAAGCCGACTGTTACCAACATTCTCGGACATGCCATAAGTGTAAGATATATGCAGATAAGGTGCACGTTCCTCCGGTTCCCCTGAATGTCTTGAAAGCACCTTGGCCGTTTGCAATGTGGGGCATAGATATGATCGGCGAGATTAAACCTACGGCATCCAACGGGCATCGCTTCATCCTGGTAGCGATCGATTACTTTACAAAGTGGGTCGAAGCAGCTTCTTACGCCACTGTAACCAAGAATGTTGTGGCACGGTTCATTCGGCACAATCTGATCTGTCGGTACAACGTCCCGGAAAGAATCATTACGGACAACGGTACTAATCTTAATAACAAGATGATCACTGAGCTCTGCGAGCAATTCAAGATATAGCACCACAACTCTTCTCCCTACCAGCCGAAGATGAATGGGGTTGTAGAAGCAGCGAATAAGAATATCAAGAAAATTGTGCAGAAGATGACAGTGACCTATAAAGATTGGCACGAGATGTTACCGTTTGCTCTACATGGGTACCGTACCTCAGCAAGGACGTCAACCGGAGCAACTCCTTTTTCCTTGGTCTACGGCATGGAGGCAGTCTTGCCGATCGAAGTGCAGATACCCTCTCTCCGGATAATGAAGGATGTAGATCTGAGCAAAGATGATTGGATCCAGACTCGACTTGATCAACTAAATCTAATCAATGAAAAGAGACTCACTGCTATTTGTCATGGTTAAACGTATCAAAAACGGATGATCAGGGCATTTAACAAGAAGGTCAGACCACAAGAGTATCAAGTCGGGGACCTGGTAATCAAACGCATCATCCTTCCTCAGAGTGATCCCAGGGGCAAATGGACCCCTACGTACGAAGGGCCATTTGTGGTTAAACATGTGTTCTCAGGAGGAGCCATGATCCTAACCACCATGGATGGTGACGACCTTCCTCACCCTGCCAATGCAGACATAGTAAAAAGATACTACGCATGACAAAGACCCGCTAGGTTGACATACCTAGGCAAAAATTAGGGCTTCCCGGCGAACCAAAAGGGTTCGGGAAAAATGAGGGATGAAATAAAAAAAAATCTGTACACCCAGGAAGTCGAAAACCTGAAAAGGCGGCTTGGGAAAAAATGGGTATCCCGGTGGACTGAAAACCCGAAAGGGCGGTCCAGGAAAAAGTTAGGGATTGAAGCGTAATACTATGTCTCATTGGATCACCTTGCATCCAGAATCCGGTATCAACATCAAGTTCAAACGGCATCGATCAATCAGCTTCATCGTCAACTGAGCAGCAAAGTGATGAGACGCTCGAAGATATAAAGGCGATAGCAGAGTTGGAACCCAGTGGGATTATTCTTTTCACATAGCTGTTTTGTTTTCTTTGTACAAATTGTATAAACTCTGTTGTTCGGCGGCGTTCTCTTACTAGGACGTCAGCCTCTTGTACATAAACGCCTATTTACAGGCAAATTCAAAAATCAATACAAGTTCACTTTTCAGTTAAAATTGCCAATTGTTTTTCCTTTTTCTGTTTTGTTTTGCGAAGAACGTCCAAGGTTCAATTTGTGATATATGCATTTGACAATAATTGCTAACTCATAAATATTTGCATACAAAACAAAGGATTAATTACATGTAACATTAGAAACAAGGGCAATAATGAGTTGTCTAAGCGATCTAATTGCTCTGTCCACCAAGGTACCAAGGTAGGTTCAGTTGAAGAACATAACCAATATATCTTAAGTCCCCAGAGAGTGAGCCAGCAAGTCAATGCACTCTCCCAAAGCAGAGTTATACTGTCAGCCTCAAGGAAGTAGGGTATTCCCAGCAGATCTCAACATTCCCCAGCACAATATACGAACATTCCTAACAAGCATCCTCGACAGTCTTGATCTAAGATTGTTCCCCGGCGGTATATCAGACATTAAGCGGAGCCACTTCCAATACATCTCAAAAATTTCCCCAGGAGAGTCCAGTCTGAAGATTTCCCCAGGAAAGCTGAATCATCTCCCCAGCAGGAAGCTTATCCCTAGTAGATTCTGGAAGCTTCCCCCCTGCAGAGCACGAACGCGTCTCCCGGCTTTATTCAAAGGTTATTTCCCTACCAGGATATAACTGGGTTATCCTCAGCCAAAAGCCACAGAAAGATCGTCCTCGGCGAAGTCTTCTCATCCCCAGCGGAGTCTATTAAAACTTCCAACATAAGAACGGTATCCCCAGCGAAGTTATCATCAACATCTCAACAGAGTGCCTCTCTTCCCACAGAGTATTGTTCCCCAGCAAGATCGCTAGAGTGATTTTCCCCCCGCAGAATAATCTCCAAGTTTATTCCCCAACGGAGTCATCTTCTCCTACCGGTATTCTTGCAACCACCACTCCCCAGCGGAAACAACAAAGCACTATTCTCCAACATCAGCCCAGGATGTGACTTCCCGGCACCCGTCAAGGATTTACTTTCCTAGACAAAAACATACATTCATAAACATCATATCTTCATATATTATAGCATGCACATACGCATCATGAACATACAATCTCACTTATCACATCTCGCATGTCATACATCATGACATCGCATACAACTAACGTTTTGTCTTTTCAGGATAAAGGTTAATACAAAGATAATTACTATCAACAGTCGCAACTAAAGATCCGATTCCTGTATCTTGCCAGGGTGTATCTGTTGAAGACTAACATTACCAGACCCGATTCTTGTATCTTGCCAGGGTGCATCTGAAGAGTTTGAGGATCCGATTCCTGTATCTTGCCAGGGTGTATCTGTTGAAGACTAACATTACCAGACCCGATTCCTGTATCTTGCCAGGGTGCGTCTGAAGAGTTTGAGGATCTGATTCCTGTATCTTGCCAGGGTGTATCTGTTGAAGACTAACATTACCAGACCCGATTCCTCTATCTTGCCAGGGTGCGTCTGAAGAGTTCGAGGATCCGATTCCTGTATCTTGCCAGGGTGTATTTGTTGAAGACTAACATTACCATACCCGATTCCTGTATCTTTCCAGGGTGCATCTGAAGAGTTTGAGGATCCGATTCCTGTATCTTGCCAGGGTGTATCTGTTGAAGACTAACATTACCAGACTCGATTCCTGTATCTTGCCAGGGTGCGTCTGAAGAGTTTGAGGATCCGATTCCTGTATCTTGCCAGGGTGTATCTGTTGAAGACTAACATTACCAGACCCGATTCCTGTATCTTGCCAGGGTGCGTCTGAAGAGTTTGAGGATCCGATTCCTGTATCTTGCCAGGGTGTATCTGTTGAAGACTAACATTACCAGACCCGATTCCTGTATCTTGCCAGGGTGCATCTGAAGAGTTTGAGGATCCGATTCCTGTATCTTGCCATGGTGTATCTGTTGACGACTAACATTACCAGACCCGATTCCTGTATCTTGCCAGGGTGCGTCTGAAGAGTTTGAGGATCCGATTCCTGTATCTTGCCAGGGTGTATCTGTTGACGACTAACATTACCAGACCTGATTCCTGTATCTTGCCAGGGTGTGTCTGAAGAGTTCGAAGATCCGATTCCTGTATCTTGCCAGGGTGTATCTGTTAACGACTGTATTCTCCGGACTCGATTCCTGTATCTCGCCAGGGCACGTCTGAAGAGTTTAAAGATTCGATTCCAGTAACCAGCCAGGGCGCATCTACATAAAGAGTTCGAAGATCAACTCCTTTAACAGGCCAGGTAATTATTTTTCTTTCTCAGGTACGCAAGCTTCTCGCTAAGGAAACTCTTACGCGATCGACACCCAGATGGAATCTATAAGCCCATCCACCTATCCATCACCTCTCAACATGGCATCTGTAAGCCCATCTTTCTATCCATCAATCTCCAAATGGCATTTGTAAGCCCATTCCCACCATCATACTGCTAACACTCTACTATGTGAGTGCAAATTTCTAGGCACTCTAGTGTTCAATCATCTTCCACCTTCAGATTACGAAAGGCACGCCAACCAATCTACATCCTCAGGTCTAAGAAGATTGAACAGGAGCAACTGTTGTACCCCAAAATTTTCCCTCCCATATTCTTCAAGGTTTGCTAAGATCATGCTTCAAAATCTCTCAAGGGTTGCACAGTCCAATTGCCTCCTAACACAGTCAAAATTAGGGTTTTGGTTCTGGCAAAGAAGTTGAAGTTTTCAAGGGTCTAAACAAGTCCCACATGCCTATATACATTTTCAAGCATCCATAGGCCAAGTTTTAAGACTCACAGCATCAAAATGCACAGTCAAAAACCCTAATTGCTTCACAGTCAACTGCAGGGGCAAAATGGTCATTTGACAGTCAAAAGTCAAAATTTTTGGTCAACATATTATTTTGAAGCCACAAACATCATTTTATCAATTCTTGATCATGATTCTCAAGGCATGGCTCAAAAAGTCTCAAGATGCAAAAGTTTCTATTTTTGGACAGCTGAAAAAGTCAATTGCAAATTGACCAGGGCATAACTTCCACATGGTTTATCAGAAAAATGCCATCCAAAGCTCATTTTGAATAGAATGACATTTCCTACAACTCATCTTCACACTCCAAGTCCAAGAAATGCTCTCACAAAAAGTTATCAATTTCAACATTATAGGTCATTTTCAAAAGTCAACAAAAAAGCACTTTAAGTCAAAGACCATAACTTGAGATTGGTAAATCAAAATGACATGGGACCAAAGACATTGGTTAGCGGACTTCAAGACCTTTCCAAAATGTCCAAAAACATGATCAAAGCTTAAAAATTGAGCAAGATATGCCTTGTGGAAGTTGGGAAAGTTTTGGGAATTTTGAAAAGTCAACTTTGCTTCAAATACCTCAAAAATGCTAATGGGCCTCAATTTCTTTCATGAATCATTACCCAAAGGCCATGCACGACCCATTGACCTCCAAGGGAGTTATTTTCTCATTTTTGATTAATTATTTGAATTTTTATTATTATTAATTCACTTAATTAAAATTAAATATGAAAAAAATAGCAAATAATACCTTTCAAATCTTTTTGTGCAGAGAATTCTTCCATTATGAATCAAATATTTCGTGCATCATTCAAAAGGAAAGATTCTATACAATTGGCATTAGTTTCATGGCAAAAAGATTGAAATTGATCTCATGGAAAATCAAATCTCCAAATCATCAATGCATGGATTATAGGCGGGTTTTCTTAACCTAATTCACTCACATACATAAGCACAATCGAAACCTAATGCCCTAGACACAAGAAGCTGCGCAGAGAATCAATAACAAACTTGCAATTTTGGACAAAAAGTTGGAAACTGTTTTGGTACCTAGAACTCGTTTCAAGGCTCCAAAATCATTCAAAAACATTGCCAGGGCATTCAGGAAACTATTGCAATCGAAACCAAGTCTCCAAACTTCAAGGGTTGGTAGAACGACATCATAGTTTCCTGGAAATTATCCATTATCGTTTTGTTATTAACATGCATTTTTCATATGTTTTTAATGTTGATTTATACTAATGTGCACTTTCTGAAGCTAATGACATAACTCAATTGAGTTATTAAGCCCTATACCGTGATCCACCATTAGTGCATATTAGGGTTTCAGAAACTTTGAAAGAGGGGTTCATTCATCTGGAAAAATTGGACAACCAAACTGGTACTATTGAAATCAGGGCATCCGGACAAAACAATTGACCACCTCGCACCCTTTTTATAATTGGCCATGCTCTAATCGTTATTTTCATACATTGCAGTTAGCGGGGGTTTAAAACCCCCGCTATTTGGTGTTATTTGCAGGGAAAAAGGAAGAAGACGCTGAGCTGTTGGAACGTGATTGGAGGGTTTGAACGATTAGCGCGTTTTTTTTTAATTGTTCAGCATAATACCTTTTTTTTACATATATTATTCATGTTCTATAATGTTAACAAAGAAACGCGTTGGTTCAGATGGTTGTTGCGTTGTCATGCAGGCACTGGGACCTGGGTTCGATTCCCAGGTCCCCCCAAAAGCTTAATAATTTTTGTCTCAATGCGTTCTTGTGCAGCGTTCCTTCAAGGCTTTACCATACACCCTCATACTCTGGCTTGACAAATGGCCTCATGATCAATCAAAAGGCCAAAAGGTGGAGACTATCATGCACGCTCAGTCAACCACAAGTATGTGATACTGGAAAGTCAAAAAAGGCTTAGATTGCAGTGGGCCAAAATGCTTCAATGGACCTCCAAATTGGGCCAGATACCCCCCTGTTGTTTGTATTCTATTCTTCTTTCTAATTTTCTTCTTTCTTTTCAATTCTTTTTTTATTTGTTTTAATTATTTAGTTAATTCACAAAAATAATTTTCATAACACAAAAATCAGAAATCAAAAAATAAAAATATGTTTATTTAATATTTATTTCATTAATATTTTTTGTAAATAAATTTTTAATAATCAACTTAGTAAAATTAGGTTAAAATTTTAATGTTTTCCTTAATAACTAAAATATGTAGAAATTAGTTTTTTTAGCATTTTTATCTTTTTTATTAATAAAATAATTTCCTCTTATTATTATTATTATTAATTATTAATTATTTTGTAAATACCCATGTAATTAAATAATCAGTATAAATTAGGTTAAAACTTTAATCTTTTTCTTTAATAATTAAAAAATATTTAGAATTAGGGTTTCTTTTAATTAATTTTCCTTATATCATAAATACCAAAAACCATAAAAAATAACTTCTTTTCTTTATTAAATAATTAATTAATCTTTTTAATTTCATTTAATTTCTTTAAAGGGTCCAACGCCCTCGAACACTCGATTCTAATTTCTTTTCGCGCATTTATTTTATTTTATTCCAAATATTATGTAATTGCTCAAGCCTTGTAATAGTAATTAGGAAATTTATTTACTTTCTGCATTTTATTAAAAAACGGGTCTTTGTTAATTTGGCGATGTATAGACCCGCGCCTTGTAATAGCGTAGGACTTTATTTTCCGCACTTTAATGTCCGCACCCTTAAAACTGCTAAAACTTTGCATGAAAGAATGAATGGCCCAAATAAAATCAAAGCGTAGATCACCAAAAGCATGACAAGATAAAACATAACTGAAAATGATACACAAATTCACACACCACTCTTAGGGTACACCTCATTGTTGCCTTGCCCCTTGAAACGTGGTCGTCGAGTATAGGATGTTTTAGTAAGTCCTTATGTCCATGAACATGGCATAAGGGTAGCTTCTAAGGTGTCCTACTGTTGCTCTGGTGACCACACTGTCCCTACAAACGAATTGACCCGAACACCTCCAACGATGGTGCTACCTACCTCTCAATGGTGGGATGGCACTACCTTAAGGACATTTACACAGCCTAATTCCTTAGGGTAGGTGGATGACTCATAGATACTTGCTCTAATTCAAAACAAATCAAACTCTTTTCACACCGACACTTTTCAAAAAGCTTTCAAAACAATTTTTCAAACACTCTTGAGGACTGATACAAGAGTCGATCTGAAACTTTAAACGAAACTTTTTCAAACCCACTCACACTTTGAAAAGCAAACACTTTTGAAAAACACAATGAGCAAGTATCTAAGAGCCCATGGATAACCATGGATAGAAAGGGTGCTAACACCTTCCCTTTCTATAAATCTACCTCCCGAACCGAGAAACTATCTCATAAGGAATTTTGCTGTGCTTTTGTCCTGTCCATATTGGAGAAAATAAAAGACAGTGGCGACTCTTGCTTACCGCGACATTTCGCGAAACCAGCGTTAAACAGTCAGTTCCAGATCCACCGATCACAGGTGGGATAGCACTATCTAAAGGACTCTTACACAGCCTAATTCCTTAGAGTAGGTAGATTCTCATGGGTACTTCTCTTTTCAAAACAAACAAAAACAACTTTTCGCACCTACACTTTCTAAAAGTTTTCAAACAAATTTTTCATACACTCTTGAGGACAGATACAAGAGTTACTTAGAAATCTTTCAAACGAAACTTTTTTTCAAAACCCACACACACTTGAAAAGCAAACAAATCTTTTTGAAAACATAAGAGCAAGTACCTAAGAGCCCGTGGATAACCACGGATAGAAAGGGTGCTAACACCTTCCCTTTCTATAATCTACCTCCCGAACCGAGAAACATTATCAAAGAAGGAATTTTGCTGTGCTTTTATCCTTTCCATGTTGGAGAACATAAAAGACGGTGGCGACTCTTGCTTACCGCGACATTTCGCGAAACCAGCTAAAAAACAGTCAGTTCTATTTCCACCGATCACAGTATGGCTTCAGGGCTATGAGTACAACATATTTCATTCACAAACCTAAGCCTAACCATTCCTAAATAGGGAGATAGAAGTCCATGAAATACCTGTTTCAGTTGACTTTAAGCTGGACAATGTAGCAACCTTCAATGGTGTTTGAGCTTCTGTTGAGCTTGCCTGAGGTCCAAGGAAGCTTCTCCAATGCTTGGCTTGCTTTGAAACAACTTGAATCGTGCTGTAGAACTCAACCTGCAGAGCTTTGAAATAAAAATGGCAAAGTGTGTTAGAGGTGTTACAGCTTGCAATGGGGGCCTGGGATAGTTCAAGTGAGTTGATTGGAAGGTGTTGGAACTATCTTGGGACAAAACGCACGATGGAATTTGGTTGTGGCTTGCAAGATGCAGAACTTGCTCTGTTTTGTAGAAAAATAGTGATTCTGAGTATGATGAGGGATGAGTGATGAAAGGGTCGTGTTTTAGGCTTGTTGGGAGGTATGGAACTTGTCTACAATGTTCTTGTTAGCTTGTGTTAACAGATATGAGAGATGGCTTATGTTTGGCAATTTTTCTTCTTTTTCAAGCAAGCATGTGGAAGTGATGTTATAGCTTGGTACAGGCCTTCCCATCATGCTGCATCTTTTGTCCTTGGTTCCTGGAATTGGTAGCTTCAATCTTGCTTCAGAGATATGGCCCCATACCTCAAGGATTTTGGTTTGACATAAAGTGTACTTTTACAAAAATGGCATTTTACCTTTTTCCAAATGAGGGTTAATCTTGTATGTAATGTCCAAATGGCCAAGATAACACCTTAATTCAATGGTTATGCATTAAATCATGAAGTGCAAATTGGTTTTGAGGCCTGCAAGCTAGCACCAAACATGCTGATTTGAAAATGCAAGTTTGTATGAACATGCATTGGCCATGTACAAAAGTGAGTTTTTGCCAACTTCAAGCATTTGATTCTCTCTAACCACAAGGGTGTTTGAGGAGTTCTTGGACAATTTGGAAAGCTTGGAACATGTACTATAATCCATATTTGAAATTCAACTTGAAAATCCAAGTGGAACTATGTGAAAAATGGCCAAAAAGATGGGTCAAAATCCTGCCTAGATTAGGGCAAATTTTCTCTAAGTTAAAAGTTCTAGGTACCCTTGTTCCAAAAATCATAACTTGAGATACAAGCTTCTTTTGAGAAAACTTTGTGAATCAAAGTTATAGACTTTGTGATGGACTATAACTTTAATGTTGCAAGTTTTGTTTGAATCCATTTGCATCTTGGTGAAAAAGTGGGACAAAGTTAGGAAAAAATAAGAAAATTTCATAACTTAGAAAATTTCTAAGTTATGAAAATTTTCCATTTTAAACCCTAATTTGCATTTTTGGGTTTCTTGAAGAACAAGTTTCATAATTTGACATGTCTTGATGGAAAATAACTCTTGGCACTTGATTTTGACCAAAAAGTCAAAGTTTGACTTTTCAGTATACAGTCAAATTTTGATCAGTTGACTGAAAAATTCATCTGTCAATCCTATGCACTTGAGATCTTTTGAACTTGTTGAATGGGTCAAGACAATGTAATTGAGTCCTTGAGTCCATATGTGAGCTTAATTTGCCATTGGCTAGGTCAAACAGTAAAAAATTGCCTTTGTGCAGTCAAAACCCTAAAAATGACCATTTTGCCCTTTTGGTGATCTGATCAAATTTCTTGTGGAATTGTGATCCAAACTTGATCAAATGGTTCATATGAGTTCATAATGTTGATGTGGGTCAAATTCTACGAGTTTTGACACTGAATTGGCCACAATTGACTTTTTCCCCAATACAACTGATTTCTAGGTCAACTGTCCAATTGACTGGGCAAAAATTTGAATCAAGGCTTGAAACATGGTATAGACAAACTTGTGAACCCAACATGAATCATGAAAGTCAACTTGGGTATTGTAGGTCAAAATAATCCTGTGCAAACTCAAACCCTAATTTAGGTCAACAGTGCAAGGAGGTGTCTTGAGCAGAGCAAACCCTAGCTTGATCTGGAGTTCCAAGAGTCTTGTGATGAAAAATGTTGATGAAATGAGAGGGAAATTTTTGGGGTACAACAGTTGCCCCTGTTCAATCTTCTTGAACCTGAAGAGTTAGATTGGCAAGTTTGCCTTTCGTGACTCGAAGGTAAAAGAGGATTGGACACTAGAGTGCCCGTAAATTTGCACTCGTCAGAATATAGCTGAGGAAATGGGCTTAAAGATGCCATTTAGAGATGGTAGAATCTTGCTGGAGATGGGCTTAAAGATGCCATCCAAGAATGTTTGTTGAACAGTAATGTTGTAGGTCGGAAGAATGAGCATCAAGATGGTATCCGAGTCTGGAATGTATTTGAACTGTATCTGGAGACTGAGTCTGTATGAGCAAAGGATTGGCGTTCGTGTCTGGGGCATATCCGAACTGTAACTGTATTTGAATTTTAAATGAATATCAGAATGACTGCCGTGTCTAGAGTGTATATGTATTGTATCTGAATTTTGGATGGGCGATAGAGAAGCATCTGTGTATGAAGCATCTCTGGGCTGGGAATAAATTCCGAATGAGTGACAGAATGGCAACCATGTCTGGAGCGTATCTGGACTGTATCTGAAGTTGAGATCTGTTATGAGTAGCAGAATGACTTCCGTGTCTGGAGTGTATCTGAGACTGTAACTGGAATCTAAATAAGTGACAGGATGACTTCCGTGGAGACTGCACTGGGGAGAATCAAGCTGTTGGTGTAAGGGCCAGAATGGCATCCGTGTCCGGAGCATATCTGAACTTGAAGTTGATAATTGAACCTGAATGAGAGATAGAATGGCCGCCGTGTCTGGAGCGTATCTAGTCTGTATCAGATTGTTGAAGTCTGAATGAGTAGTAGAATGACCGCCGTGTCTGGGGTGTATTTGTACTGTTTTTGACTTGAAATTATGAACGAGTGATATAATGTGTTGTACCCCAAAATTTTCCCTCCCATATTCTTCAAGATTTGCCAAGATCAATCTCCAGATGATTCAAAATCTCTCAAAGGTTGCACAGTCCAATTGCCTCCTAACACAGTCAAAATTAGGGTTTTGGTTCTTGCAAAGAAATTGAGATTTTCAAGGGTCCAATCAAGTCCCACATGCCTATAAACATTGTCAAGCATCCATATGTCAAGGTTCAAGACTCACAACATCAAATTGCACAGTCAAAAAACCCTAAATGCTCCACAGTCAATTGCAGGGGCAAAATGGTCATTTGATAGTCAAAAGTCAAAATTTTTGGTCAACATCTTATTTTGAAGCCACAATCATCATTTGATCAATTATTGATCATAATTCTACAAGCATGGCTCAAAAAGTCTCAAGATGCAAAAGTTTCTATTTTTGGACAGTTGAAAAGTCAACTGCAAATTGACCAAGGCATAACTTCTTCATGGTTTATCAGAAAAATTCCATCCAATGCTCATTTTGAAGAGAATGACATTTCCTACAACTCATCTTCACACTCCAAGTCCAAGAAATGCTCTCACAAAAAGTTATCAATTTCAACATTATAGGTCATTTTCAAAAGTCAACAAAAAGGCACTTTAAGTCAAAGACCATAACTTGAGATTGGTAAATCAAAGTGACATGGGACCAAAGGCATTGGTTAGAGGACTTCAAGACCTTTCCAAAATGTCCAAGAACATGATCATAGCTTCAAAATTGAGCAAGATATGCATTGGAGAAGTTGGGAAATTTTTGGGAACTTTCAAAAGTCAACTTTGCCTAAAACACTTCATATTTGCTAATGGGCCTCAAATTATTCCTTGAATCATTACCCAAAGCCTGTGCACGACCTATTGAGCTCAAAATAATTTATTTTCTTATTTTTAATTAATTAATTGGATTTATATTTATATGAATTCATTTAATTAGTTTTTATTATAAGAAATTCAAAGATATGATTTTGTAGATCTTTTGTGCAGCAAATCAAACTAGGGCAAGTTGGCAAAGTCGTTTCTCATCCAAGGGGACAAGATCTTCCATAATTGGCAAGGATTCATTGAAAAAAAGATTGAAATTTCATGATTGAAAATCAAATATTCAAGTCATAAATTCATGGATTCATGGGCTTGTTTTTGACCTAATTCTGATCACATACTTATGCATAACCTAACCCTACTCATACAAACACGAAAAAGCTGCTGCAACAACATACTCACTTTGCAAAATTTTCATAAAAAACTTGAAAACTGATTTCATAGAGGCAGCATAATTCAAAGCTTCTAAAGGATTCCAACATGTTGCCTAAGCATCCAGGAAACGTTTGCAATCAAGGACTAGTCCAAACGCGCAAAGAATCATCACCACGAAGCCATACGGTTTGTCATATTTTCCAGAAATTCATATCATGATTCATGCGCATTTGATGCATATTGTTGGTTGTTTTGTATTCACAGGAACCTTCTGAAGCTAATGACATGATTTATTTGCGTTATAAGACTCTGAATCGTGATTTGCCATTAACATGTTTTAGGGTTTCAGAACATCCAAATTAGGGCTTTCCTTGTATGGAAAAATTGGACTTCCAAACCTATATGGACAAATTCGTTGCAATGAGACGAATCAAATGATACCCTCGCGCTCAATTTATGTTAATTCCTCTTCTATTCGCTATTTTCAGGACTTACACTTAGTGGGGGTTTAAAACCCCCGCTATCTTGTTCATGTTACAGGTATAAACGGAGAAGAAGACAGGCGTGTCATCATGTGGTTGGGTGATTCAAACTTTAGCACGTTTTTTTTATATTTCAGCATAATGGACATTTTTTATATATTATATTTCTTTGTTGTTATGTATACAAACAAACGCAAATGGCCAAGTGGTGGAGGACGTGTCCTGCAAGCATTGGGACCTGGGTTCGATTCCCAGGTCCCCCCATATACTTAATGATTTTTGTTTTAACATGTTCACATGCAACAATGGTTCAGTGGTCCACCATACGTACCCATGCTCATGCTTGCCAAGTGGCCTTGACCCACAATCTGAAGGCTGCAGAGTAAAGTCCATGGTATGCTCCAGTCAATGAGCATCCACACGATCAGAAAAGTCAAACGAAGGCCTTGTGACTCTTGGGCCAGAATTACTTCAAACACCTCCATATGGGCCTGACACCCCCCCTTGGTTTGCATATTTGTTTTCTTTTCTTTTCTAATTATAATTCTTTTCAATTGTTTTTAATTGTTTTTATTAATTCACCATTAATTAATTTTCATAATAAAAAATCAGAAACTCAAAAAATGTTTTTTTTAATTAATATTTAATTTCACCATTTGAATATTTTTGTAAATAAATAACTAACAATTAATTTAGTTTAATTTAGGTTTTAAATTTCAATCTTTTCTTAATAAATAAAAAATACTTAGAATTAGGTTTTTTGACATTTTTATATTTTTTCTTAATTAATTATTTTCATCATTATTTATTATTAATTACTATTATTTTTGTACATAAATATGTAAATAATTAATTAGCTTAAATTAGGTCAACTTTGACATTTTCTTTAATAATTAAAATAATCTAGATTTAGGGTTTTCCTTTTAATTCTTTTTCTTTATTCATAAATACAAAAAACATAAAAAATATCTTTTCTTTAATTAAATAATTATTAGGCTTTAATTTAATTTAATTTAATTTCAAGCAAAGGGTCAAAACCCTCGGACGTCCTAATTTTAATTCTTTTCGCATGTTATTATTTTTCTTATTGATTATTATGTAACTGCTTTCCGGATGTAATAGTAATTAGGTCTTTTTACTTTTCGCACCTTTTATCAAAACGGGTCTTTGTATTTTGGTGATGTATAGACCCGCGCCTTGTAATAGCGTAGCTTTTATATTTCTGTATTTTACTTTCCGCACTCTTAAATTCTAACTTTGTATGAAAGAATGTATGGTTAATTAAAAATAACTCGTAGCTCACAATGCCATGATAAAAGATAACTGTTAACATGAAAACAACACACAAATACACACACCACTTCTAGGGTACGCCTCACCCGTTGCCTTCGAAACGTGGTCATCAAGTATAGGACGTTTTAGCGGTCCTTATGTCCATGATCCAGTTGCCTCGAAACAGTTGCCTTGAAACAGTTGCCTCGTAACGGTTGCCTCGGATTAAAAAAGGATCAAGGACATAAGGGTAGCTTCTAAGGTGTCCTGCTGTTGCTTCGGTGACCACACTGTCCCTACAATCGAATTGACCCGAACACCTCCAACGGTGGTGCTACCTACCTCTCAATGGTGGGATGGCACTACCTTAAGGACTCTTACACAGCCTAATTCCTTAGGGTAGGTAGATGACTCATGGATACTTGCTCTCTCGAAAACAAACAAAAATCTTTTCACACTGACACTTTCAAAAGCTTTCAAAGCAAATTTTTCAAACACTCTTGAGGACAGATACAAGAGTTATTCAGAAATCTTTCAAAGAAACTTTTTTTCAAACCCACTCACATTTTGAAAAGCAAACATTTTGAAAACATAAGAGCAAGTATCTAAGAGCCCATGGATAACCATGGATAGAAAGGGTGCTAACACCTTCCCTTTCTATAAATCTACCTCCCGAACCGAGAAACGTTCTCATAAGGAATTTTGCTGTGCTTTTGTCCTGTCCATGTTGGAGAAAATAAAAGATGGTGGCGACTCTTGCTTCCTCGACATTTCGCGAACCAGCGTTAAACAGTCAGTTCTAAATCCACCGATCACAGAACTGGCGACTCTGCTGGGGAGAAAATTAAAGTGAGGTGTACCTTAGGATAGCTCATACTTGTGTTTTCAATTGCTGTGTTTTGTTTGCTTTATTATTATGGGCATTGTCTTGGAGTTTCATAGATCCTAACTCGGATCTGGGGATACCCTGTTAGGTAGCATAAGCTGTGAGGGACCTGTCCGGCGTAGACCGACATGGGTGAAGTAGTGGCTACGTTGGTGTGGCGCCTTGGTCTGTACCGATATCCCTTGTGTCGCAACGAGGAGAATATGGGTCTTCTGAGGAGTCATTAAGCACCAACCGACCTTAGAACCTTAAATGACCCAACTTGGCCAATAGAACAGTAGCAGTATGCTACACCCATTGAGGCTAAACTCTCGCGATGGTTTTGGCCGCAAGAAAAGATTTCGATGCTAGAGTTATGACCGATTGAGGGTAGTCAGTGATATTGGGATCCTCTAGAACCCGGTTACTTTTCTAGGACAGGTCTTAACCAATAAACTGAAAGAGGGTAATACCTAGACCCCATGTTGGCCTAAACTCTAAGGGTTGTCTTGTGTGACTTGTGTGCCTTATCATGTTTGCCTTTGTGAATACTTGTGGTGTGCTTTATCATAACATCATACCATCATAGACATTGCATGTATCCTGCATAAGGACTAATCCATTTCAAGGATCTCAAGGGCTTGTGATGCAGGTCATGATGAACCAACTGTCCAGCAAGGGGAAAAAGGGATTTATTTTCCTCTAGCCAGGTTGATGACTTGAGTCAGGGGCTATGACCTACTCGATATGGTGAGCCTTGACTCTTGAAGAAGGACTCTCAACAACCTGAAGTTCCTTCAATCAAGCTAGAAAAATTCAAATTCTAACAGTTTCTCTGTTTACCCCGTGAGATCCTTGAAAACATTGGATGCATATCATACATATCATTGCATTACAGGTACCACTGTTTACAGGTCACTTACCTTCTTTGCTGTTTATTTCAGCAGTCTCATTATGAATCCTGAATCATCTACTGAGCAATCCATCAAGGCCCTCCAGGCTCAGAACGCCTAGTTCCAGGAGTTGATTAAGAGTCTAGCCCAGGTTCAACAGGATTTGAAGACTCTTCTCTCTCTCTCTCGAATAAGAAGAAGAAGAAGAGAACGGTGTTGTTCAACCCGAGACGCAAATCTGGGAATGGATCACTAAATGAAGTTGAGAAGACTACCCCATCTGTTGGAAAGGACAGCCCCCATGAGAGAGAGAGTCCTAGCCCAATAGTCTCCGACAACGAGACAAATTTCAATGATGAACAGTACCCTCCAGCTGAGGACAGGTATAAACAGTTGGAAGACCGACTAAGTGCTATGGAGATACAAAAGGTTCCCGGCCTGGACTTCGAAGATCTAGGTCTGTCTTTCGGGGTAGTAATCCCACACAAATTCAAGGCACCTGCCTTTGCAAAGTACGACGGGGCATCTTGTCCTAAGCTACATCTCAGGTCTTACATAAGGAGGATCCAGCCCTACACGGCTGACAAGAATTTGTGGATTCACTTCTTTCAGGACAGTCTGTCAGGAACCCAACTCGACTGGTTCTATCAACTGAATGGAGCTAACATCCTCAGCTGGGAGGACTTGGCCACTGCATTCTACAAGCAGTACCAGTACAATGCCGACCTTGCCCCCACGCGCACTCAGCTTCAGGGAATGTCTATGGGTGCCGGCGAAGGCTTCAAAGAAAAAAATATGCGCAAAAGTGGAGAGACCTTGCTGGAAGGGTGCAGCCACCTCTAACTGACCGTGAGCTTGTGGACATGTTCTTGGGGACCCTGTCTGGACCTTTCTTCAACCATCTGATTGGGAATTCTTCTACTGGGTTTACAGATTTGATCTTGACCGGGGAAAGAATTGAAGCTGGTATCAAGGCTGGGAAGATTCAAGAGGCCGCACCTGCTGATACTTACAAAAAGCCTTACATGGGGAAGAAAGAGTCTAATGCTGCATACAGTCAAAAGAGTCGTCGTGACCAACATGCAGGGGCAGTCATGATCTCTGGTTCTGCACCACGCCGCCAACCACAAAAGGGAAATCAGCGAAGGCCGGACGAGCCTAAAAGACAATTCACCAAGTTCAACATGTCATTGTCACAAGCATTGCAGCACATGTTGAAAATGAATCTGATTGCGGTGATCAACCCTCCTGCAAATCCCAAGACCTCCTCTCCAAACTACAACCCAGAAGCGAGGTGTGCTTATCATTCTGATAGCCCGGGGCACGATACTGAGGTTTGTTGGGCGCTAAAATACAAGATCCAGAACATGATCAATTCTAAGGAGATCGAATTCGAGCCTGCTGAGACTCCCAATGTGACCACTGCTCCCTTGCCAAAACATGGCTAGGATTGAAAAACTTTTGTTCATTCGAATGTTCAAATTGTAATTTTCTTTGATTGTTCAAACATTTTATTTCATGTCAAACTTGGTTATTTCATTAATGCATTACACGTGTCTGTTTTGAAGTAATTGTGTTCATTATATTCAAAATTGCTTTTGTTTTTGATGTTCAACTCTCGATTTTAAAATTCTAAGCCTCTTGAGGGAGGATGACGAAAACAATACCACAATCTACAGTATGCTTTTGAACAAACCCCGCTGATGAGGTACATGCATTGTTTCAATCCCTAAACACTGGAGTTATAAGGAAGATAATCCCTCGTCAACCCCTTTGAGCCAAAGAAGTAGGAGTTTTTCTTTTCGAAAATTATAACCCTTAATCATAACCTGGGGTAGGGTAGTTCTCTTAGCTGATCCAAATGCACAAAATGGCATCAAAAGAGTCCTTCGAAACAAAGACAGTGATGGTTCCGAATAATCATAAAGACAGGCAGTCGTTATCTTTCAAAAAATATAATCCCAATAAGTCAAAACCTATGAAAGAGACTTACAAAACTGGGGCATCCCGCTGACTGTAATCACAAAAGAACAGTTCAGGCAAAAAAAAAAAGGGATAATAAAATCAAAAAGAAAGAGGTCCTACAAACCCTCAACAAAAAAAGAAATGACTGCCTATTCAAAATAAACTGTCAATATCCGAACTATCACTGGTATATCAAATCAAAGACTCAAACTAAGTCTAACGCGCGATCAACTGAGTTTAGGTTGGAAGAACATCACGAAGAGCGGGTGGGTACAAATAAAATTTGAGCCTTTATCCTTTGTTTCTTAAACCGTGAACCAGGCCACGTTATAACCCTCAAAAGTCCTAGCTGAAGCATGGGTTAGTTCGAAAGCATACTGTTACGAAAGGTATCCTGACTCCTTAAGGCTTGCTATAAAATAGCGAGTTGACATCACATTTTACCAAATTCACTTGTTCTTATGGAAAAAAACTGCATTTTCAAAAACTTCAAGACAGACATAAGCTTTGCATTTTTATATGACATTGCTTGCATATGACTATTTGTTTGAATAGCATGGAAGTTCGCACGACGAATGTCTAATGAACAAAAGCACCTCCAATCAAGAGGCATAGCATGATCATTGTCTATCATCTGGGGCAGTCAGGTCAAGATTCGGAGAATCTCTTAAGATGCCAAATAGCCAGGGGCAGATCTCCGTCTGAGTCACTTGGGGCATTGGACATGAATCCCAGCAACGAATCCTGCCTGATCAGACATCTTCTGGTAATACGACGACACAACACTACTGACAGTGACAATTCCCTGCATTCTGAGAGCACAGACATAGTCGAAAAATACTACGCATAATCAAAGACCCGCTAGGTTGACACACCTAGGAAAAAATAAGGGCTTCCCGGCGAACCAAAAGGGTTCGGGCAAAATAAGGGATGAAAATGAAAAATCTGTACACCCGACAAGTCGAAAACCTGAAAAAGCGGCTTGGGCAAAAATGGGTATCCCGGTGGACTGAAAACTCGAAAGGGCGGTCCAGGAAAAAGTTAGGGATCAAAAGCGTACGACTATGTCCTGTCATCTCGTCACTTGCCTACCAGAAGAAGATTTGTCAAATCGGCAGTCATCAAGCACCTCCACAGGTACCTTCTCCCTCAGAAACAGGGGCAATATTGAATTGTCTAAGTGATCTAGTTGCTCTGTCCACCAAGGTATTAAGGTAGGTTCGGCTGAAGAACATAACCCATATACCTTCTCTCCCCGCCGAGTAAAACAAGATACAACAATTCTCTCCCAAGCAGTTGGTTTCCCATCAACCCTAACAAGGCACTGTATCTCCAGCAAGTTAGTAATACTCTCCCCGAGCAGAGTTATCCTCAGTCAGCCTTAAGGAAGTTGGACTATCCCCCGAAGATCTCAACATTCCCCAACAGAGTACACAAACATTCCTCTACAAGCATCCCCGACAGTCTTAATCTAAGATTGTTCCCCGGCGGAATACCGGACATCCAGTGGAGTCATTCCCCAGTCCAATCTGAAAAGTTTCCCCATGAGAGTTCAATCAATCTCCCCAGATTCAGGAAGCTTATCCCCAGTAGATTCTGGAAGCTTATCACCTGCAGAGTGCGAACGCTCCCCCGGTTTTTATTCAAAGGTTATTCCCCACCAGGATATAACTGGGTTATCCTCAGCCAATTGCCATGGAAAGATCGTCCCCGGCGAAGTCTTCCTACCCCCAGCGGAGTTCATCTTCCAACAAAACTTAACAATGGTATCCCCAGCGGAGTTATCATCAAACCTCAGCAAAGTGCCTCTTTCCCCACAGAGTAATTCCCCGCAGAGCAATCTATTCGCCAAGTTTATTCCCCAACGGAGTCATCTTCTCCTACCGGTATTCTTGCAACCATCATCCCCAGCAGAAACGAAGCTCTATTCTTCCACATCAGCCCAGGATTCAACTTCCCGGCACCCGTCAAGGATTTATTTTCCTAGACGAAAATACGTTCACAAACATCACATCTTCATACATTATAGCATGCACATACGCATCACGAACATACAATCTCATTTATTCTGAGAACATCACGCATGTCATATGTTGTACCCCAAAATTTGCCCTCCCATTTCCTCAACATTTTCTCATCACAAGACCCTTGGAGCTCAAGATCCAGTTAGGGTTTCCTCTGCTCAAGACTTCTCTTTGCACTGTTGACCCAAATTAGGGTTTGTGTTTGCACAAAGATATTTTGACCTAAAATGCCTAAGATGACTTTCATGCTTCATGTTGGACTCCCAAGTTTATCCATACCAAGTTTCAAGTCTTGATTCCAAATTTTGCCCAGTCAATTAGACAGTTGACCTAGAAATCAACTACATTTGGGAAAAAGTCAACTGTGGCCAATTGACAGTCAAATCTCATGAAAATTGACCCACATCAACATTATAAACTCACATGAACCATTTGGTCAAGTTTGGATCACAATTCCACAAGAAATTTGATCAGATCACCAAAAGGGCAAAATGGTCATTTTTAGGGTTTTGACTGCACAAAGGCAATTTTTGACTGTTTGACCTAGCCAATGGCAAACCAAACTCACATATGGACTCAAGGACACCATGTAATTATCTTGACATGTTCAACAAGTTCAAAAGATCCCAAATGCACAAGATTGACAGTTGAATTTCCCAGTCAATTGATCAATTTTGACTGTATACTGAAAAGTCAAACTTTGACTTTTTGGTCAAAATCAAGTGTCAAGATTCATTTTTCATCAAAACATGCCAAATCATGAAACTTGTTCATCAAGAAATCAAGAATTGCAAATTAGGGTTTAAAATGAAGATTTTTCATAACTTAGAATTTTTCTAAGTTATAAAAAACCCTAATTTTTTCTTAACTTTGTCCCACTTTCTCACCAAGATTCATTTGGATTCAAGCAAAAGTCAAAACATGAAAGTCGTAGCCTATTGCATAATATACAACTTTGATTCACAAAGTTTTCCCAAAAGAAGCTTGTAGCTCAAGTTACAATTTTTGGAACAAGGGTACCAAACCATTCTTAACTTAGAGAAAATTTGACCTATTTTAGGCAGGATTTTTGCCTAACTTCAAGACCATTTTTCACATACTTCCACTTGGAATTTCAATTTTCATTTCAAAGATGGATTGTAGTACACATTCCAAGCTTTCCAAAATGTCCAAGAAATCATCAAACAACCTCATGGTTAGGGAGAATCGAATTTGGCAAGTTGGGAAAAATTCACTTTGTTCATGACCAAGTTACATGTCCATAACCTTGCAATTTTGAACTCAACATGCCTTAAGCTAGATTACAGGTCTTTTATCTCATCTACACTCCATAATTTAATGCCAATCCTTTGTGCCAAGGTGTTGTTCTATGAGTTTGGACATTGTATGCAAGTTTAATCCATTTTTAGATAAAGCATAATATCCATTTTAGAAAAGTTGCACTTTATGTCAAAATGCAAATCCAAGCAAGTACAGTTAAGATCTCTTTGGCACAAGTTTATGAACAAAACACACTGATCAAGGGGAAGATTAGCAGCATAGATTGGGGGCCTCTACCTGTCTAAAAACTCAAGTGGCCATCTCTTGCTTAAGTGTGAAGAAACTTGCCATAAGATACAACAACTATCATTCCTGTAAACCAAGCCTTAAGCAAACTTGTCAGGCATATTCTAAACATCCATTCTGAGCTAGAACACGAGCCAACCATCTCCAACACCTTCCCATTCACAGAATCACCATTGAACTTCCCAAAACAGGGCATCCCTGCAGTTTGAGTTCCATAGCTCAAACCTTCCATGCATTCTTGCTAAAACCACCTCAAACACATCCCACAACATCCCTTGAAGCTATTCCAAACCTCAAACACGACCTGTAACACTCCCAAGCAACATCACCATTTTCATTTTCTTGTTTTGCAGTTGAAGATCCATAGCACGATTCACTTGGTTTCAAGACAAAGTAAAGCTTGGAATAGCATCCCTGGACATCAAGGAAGTTGTACCAATCATCACCTTGCACTGAAAGTACCTCAATCACCAGATACAACTTCAACTGAACAGGTAAGTTCATAAACTCGAATCTCTCTATCCAGGCATTGTTAGATTTAGGTTTGTGAAGAAAATATGTCACATTCATAGCCCTGAACATGCCCATGTAATTAGTTTTCATTTATATTATGTGTGCTGTGTGAATTTAATGTCTGAACATGGAACAAAATTTAGGTCAGGAATTGGGGGAGAAGAAATTCTCTCTCATTTCTGAGAGTTAGATTGACTTCTTTATATGTCTAGAATCGTGGCTTCAAGCTCTACAGGTTTCATGTTGGAAGATTTGGCAAAGGATCAAAAAATCAGGAGTTAGAGATTTGAGAAGAAAGGCGCGCGTTTCTGAACATGGTTGTATGAAGGTTGAAGACAACAACCTTTGGGTTGGGCCTGATTTGTCATTTCTGTTTACACCTTATTTTCACTTTTGAACCCCCTAGGCCCATTGAGCTTATTTTTATGATTTTTTAACTTTTCTTTTTTTGTTCTGACTTATTTATTTTTTCTCATAATATTAAAAATATAAAAATAATTTTTTAAACCATTTTTGTATTTATTAGGCATTTATTTGTTTAAGTGGTTATTTGTACATAAATAAATACATAAACATACTTTTATTTAAAAATACTAAAATAATGCAAAACATTTTATTTTCCATTTTTATTTTTTATCTTCTGAAAATATTTTATAAAATATACCTTTTTTTTATAAATATTAAATATTACTATTTTTGTATATATAATATATAGTTAATAAATAGTATAAATACATACATATTTATTAATATATTTAGGTTAAAATACAAAATATACACATTTTTATTTTTATTAATATTTAATATTAAAAATACCTTTTTTACAAATATACTTCATTTTACTCTATTTTTGTATATAATAAATAAATATTGTACATATTAAATGATTAATACCTTTTATTAAATAAATTAGGGTTTTGTCCTAAATACACAAAAAATCCAAAAATTGATACTTTTTTATTTTGTTTGTTTGACACATAAAAAATACCTTTTTTTCATACATATAAAAACATTTTTGCATCTTGCATATTTATTCTTATTTTATTTAATTATTGTACATTAATTAATTTGTATAATTCCCATTTGATGTAATAGTCTAGGTTTTAATTCCTTGTCAAAATACCCCCATTTGAACATTTGTACCCCCCTTCCCATATTGTGTTGTAATAACTTAGGAACCTTATTTTTCGCGCTTTAATGCTTTCTAATTATACCATGCTAGAATTAGGGTTTGTATGCGAATCAAAAATAACAAAAATAGTTTGACCTAATTGCAAGATAAACAAGCATGAAAATGGACAACACTAATCACACTTGCACCCCTAGGGTATTCCACTTGTTGCCTTCAATAATGGGCCATATTGCATGTTAGGTCTCTTTGGGCAAAACAAACACAATTCAAATGATCATAGTCCCTCGATGACGCTTTCAAAAGTTGCCTAAAAAATGATCAAGTCCCTTAAGAAAAAATTGCCCAAAGATACTTGGCACCATTGCAATTATGGTCTAAACGATAACCCATGCCCGTCCCTTTCACATCCTAACACAAGATTGTCCACCAAATGCAATGGTGGAACAAAATTGTTAAAAGGGTTAAAACATAACAAAGATCTTTGAGAAATTTAGGAGTAGACTACCTCTTAGTTACTTGAATCAAACTTGCAAAACAAAACACTTTCCTATTTTCTAAACCACACATCACTACACTTTCAAAACAACTTTAAAAAACAAATGAAAACCTTTTCAAAAGACGTACACCTTTGTATACATCCCAACATGGATCATTACAAAGGTTGCCACCACATTGGCCTCTTTTCAAAACATTTTTCAAACCCACACACACAAAACACCATTTCAAACAATTGAAAATTAAGGCAAGTTGATCTAAGCAAGTAACTAAGAGCCCATGGATAACCATGGATAGAAAGGTTGTTAATACCTTCCCTTTCTATAATCTACTCCCTGAACCCAAGAAAACATCTCAAAGGTTTTTGCTGTGCTTTTTAAACCTTTCCTTAGGATAAAATAAAAAGACGGTGGCGACTTTTGCTCAACCGAAACATTTGCGAAAACAAACGCAAAACCATAGTCAGTTCTCCCACCGTATCACATCATACATCATGACATTGCATACAACTAACGTTTTGTCTTTTCAGGACCAAGATCAATACAAAGATGATTACCATCTACCTTTACAAGTTCCAGATCAACACCGGTAGCAAGCCAGGAAAATTCTGTGGACGACTGATCGTGGGTTAATATCCAAAACCAGACAGGACAATCATCCACTTGATCATCATGAAGCAACCCCACACTGGTTCCTTCTCAACTTCAGATGCAGTTTTACACGAACTCATCATCAGGCAACCCTACACCGGTTCCTCCTCAATTTTCAGACGAAGTCTTACACGGACTTATCATCAAAGTAACCCTACACCGGTTCCTTTTCTTTCAGAAAAAGTCTTACACGGACTTATCTCAAGACAACCTTACCCCGGTTCATCAAGAAGTTTTACACGAACTTATCCTACAGTAACCTTACCCCGGTTCCTCCATAAGTCTTACACGGACTTATCTAAAGACAACCTTACCCCGGTTCATCAAGAAGTTTTACACGAACTTATCCTGCAGTAACCTTACCCCGGTTCTTCCAGAAGTCTTACACGGACTTATCCCGAAGTAACCTTACCCCGGTTCCTCCGGAAGTTTTACACGAACTTATCCCGAAGAAACCCTACACAGGTTCTCTCTCTCCAGACGTAGTTTTACACGGACTCGTCATCAGTAACCTTACACAGGTTCCCTTCTTAAACCCCAGACGTAGTTTTACACGGACTCGTCATCAGAAACCCTACACAGGTTTCCTTCTCAGCTCTAGAAGCGGTTTTACACAGACTCGTCATCAAAGTAACCCTACACAGGTTCCTTCTCCATTTCAGATGCAGTCTTATACGGACTCATTATCAATAAACCCTACACAGGTTTCCTTCTTTCCAAGATGCAGTTTTACACGAGCTCATCATCAGGAAACCCTACACAGGTTCCCTCTTTCAACTTACAAAAATTACAATTCAACAGACAACCTCCAGATGGCATCTATAAGCCCATCCACCTACCAACAGTTCCAAATGGCATCTATAAGCCCATTCCCTCCTATCCATCATTCCTCCAAATGGCATCTATAATCCCATTCCCTACATTACGCTGCTGACACTCTATTATGTGAGTACAAACTTCTGGGCACTCTAGTGTTCAATCATCTTCCACCTTCGGATTACGAAAGGCACTCCAGCCAATCTGCATCCTCAGGTCTAAGAAGATTGAACAGGGGCAACTGTTGTACCCCAAAATTTTCCCTCCCATATTCTTCAAGATTTGCCAAGATCAATCTCCAGATGATTCAAAATCTCTCAAAGGTTGCACAGTCCAATTGCCTCCTAACACAGTCAAAATTAGGGTTTTGGTTCTTGCAAAGAAATTGAGATTTTCAAGGGTCCAATCAAGTCCCACATGCCTATAAACATTGTCAAGCATCCATATGTCAAGGTTCAAGACTCACAACATCAAATTGCACAGTCAAAAAACCCTAAATGCTCCACAGTCAATTGCAGGGGCAAAATGGTCATTTGACAGTCAAAAGTCAAAATTTTTGGTCAACATCTTATTTTGAAGCCACAATCATAATTTGATCAATTCTTGATCATAATTCTACAAGCATGGCTCAAAAAGTCTCAAGATGCAAAAGTTTCTATTTTTGGACAACTGAAAAGTCAACTGCAAATTGACCAAGGCATAACTTCTTCATGGTTTATCAGAAAAAGTCCATCCAATGCTCATTTTGAAGAGAATGACATTTCCTACAACTCATCTTCACACTCCAAGTCCAAGAAATGCTCTCACAAAAAGTTATCAATTTCAACATTATAGGTCATTTTCAAAAGTCAACAAAAAGGCACTTTAAGTCAAAGACCATAACTTGAGATTGGTAAATCAAAATGACATGGGACCAAAGGCATTGGTTAGAGGACTTCAAGACCTTTCCAAAATGTCCAAGAACATGATCATATCGTCAAAATTGAGCAAGATATGCGTTGGAGAAGTTGGGAAATTTTTGGGAACTTTCAAAAGTCAACTTTGCCTAAAACACTTCAAATTTGCTAATGGGCCTCAAATTCTTCCTTGAATCATTACCCAAAGCCTGTGCACGACCTATTGAGCTCAAAATAATTTATTTTCTTATTTTTAATTAATTAATTGGATTTATATTTATATTAATTCATTTAATTAGTTTTTATTATAAGAAAATTCAAAGATATGATTTTGTAGATCTTTTGTGCAGCAAATCAAACTAGGGCAAGTTGGCAAAGTCGTTTCTCATCCAAGGGGACAAGATCTTCCATAATTGGCAAGGATTCATTGAAAAAAAGATTGAAATTTCATTATTGAAAATCAAATATTCAAGTCATAAATTCATGGATTCATGGGCTTGTTTTTGACCTAATTCTGATCACATACTTATGCATAACCTAACCCTACTCATACAAACACGAAAAAGCTGCTGCAACAACATACTCACTTTGCAAAATTTTCATAAAAAACTTGAAAACTGATTTCATAGAGGCAGCATAATTCAAAGCTTCTAAAGGATTCCAACACGTTGCCTAAGCATCCAGGAAGCGTTTGCAATCAAGGACTAGTCCAAACGCGCAAAGAATCATCACCACGAAGCCATACGGTTTGTCATATTTTCCAGAAATTCATATCATGATTCATGCGCATTTGATGCATATTGTTGGTTATTTTGTATTCACAGGAACCTTCTGAAGCTAATGACATGATTTAATTGCGTTATAAGACTCTAAATCGTGATTTGCCATTAACATGTTTTAGGGTTTCAGAACATCCAAATTAGGGCTTTCCTTGTATGGAAAAATTGGACTTCCAAACCTATATGGACAAATTCGTTGCAACGAGACGAATCAAATGATACCCCCGCGCTCAATTTATGTTAATTCCTCTTCTATTCGCTATTTTCAGGACTTACACTTAGTGGGGGTTTAAAACCCCCGCTATCTTGTTCATGTTACAGGTATAAACGGAGAAGAAGACAGGCGTGTCATCACGTAGTTGGGTGATTCAAACTTTAGCGCGTTTTTTTTTATATTCAGCATAATGGACATTTTATATATATATTATATTTCTTTGTTGTTATGTATACAAACAAACGCAAATGGCCAAGTGGTGGAGGACGTGTCCTGCAAGCATTGGGACCTGGGTTCGATTCCCAGGTCCCCCCATATACTTAATGATTTTTGTTTTAACATGTTCACATGCAGCAATGGTTCAGTGGTCCACCATACGTACCCATGCTCATGCTTGCCAAGTGGCCTTGACCCACAATCTGAAGGCTGCAGAGTGAAGTCCATGGTATGCTCCAGTCAATGAGCATCCACACGATCAGAAAAGTCAAACGAAGGCCTTGTGACTCTTGGGCCAGAATTACTTCAAACACCTCCATATGGGCCTGACACCCCCCCTTGGTTTGCATATTTGTTTTCTTTTCTTTTCTAATTATAATTCTTTTCAATTGTTTTTAATTGTTTTTATTAATTCACCATTAATTAATTTTCATAATAAAAAATCAGAAACTCAAAAAATGTTTTTTTTAATTAATATTTAATTTCACCATTTAAATATTTTTGTAAATAAATAACTAACAATTAATTTAGTTTAATTTAGGTTTTAAATTTCAATCTTTTCTTAATAAATAAAAAATACTTAGAATTAGGTTTTTTGACATTTTTATCTTTTTTCTTAATTAATTATTTTCATCATTATTTATTATTAATTACTATTATTTTTGTACATAAATATGTAAATAATTAATTAGCTTAAATTAGGTCAACTTTGACATTTTCTTTAATAATTAAAATAATCTAGATTTAGGGTTTTCCTTTTAATTCTTTTTCTTTATTCATAAATACAAAAAACATAAAAAACATCTTATCTTTAATTAAATAATTATTAGGCTTTAATTTAATTTAATTTCAAGCAAAGGGTCAAAACCCTCGGACGTCCTAATTTTAATTCTTTTCGCACGTTATTATTTTTCTTATTGATTATTATGTAACTGCTTTCCGGATGTAATAGTAATTAGGTCTTTTTTACTTTCCGCACCTTTTATCAAAACGGGTCTTTGTATTTTGGCGATGTATAGACCCGCGCCTTGTAATAGCGTAGCTTTTATCTTTCTGTATTTTACTTTCCGCACTCTTAAATTCTAACTTTGTATGAAAGAATGTATGGTTAATTAAAAATAACTCGTAGCTCACAATGCCGTGATAAAAGATAACTGTTAACATGAAAACAACACACAAATACACACACCACTTCTAGGGTACGCCTCACCCGTTGCCTTCGAAACGTGGTCGTCAAGTATAAGACGTTTTAGCGGTCCTTATGTCCATGATCCAGTTGCCTCGAAACAGTTGCCTCGAAACAGTTGCCTCGAAACGGTTGCCTCAGATTAAAATAGGATCAAGGACATAAGGGTAGCTTCTAAGGTGTCCTGCTGTTGCTTCGGTGATCATACTGTCCCTACAATCGAATTGACCCGAACACCTCCAACGGTGGTGCTACCTACCTCTCAATGGTGGGATGGCACTACCTTAAGGACTCTTACACAGCCTAATTCCTTAGGGTAGGTAGATGACTCATGGATACTTGCTCTCTCAAAAACAAACAAAAATCTTTTCACACTGACACTTTCAAAAGCTTTCAAAGCAAATTTTTCAAACACTCTTGAGGGCAGATACAAGAGTTATTCAGAAATCTTTCAAAGAAACTTCTTTTCAAACCCACTCACATTTTGAAAAGCAAACATTTTGAAAATATAAGAGCAAGTATCTAAGAGCCCATGGATAACCATGGATAGAAAGGGTGCTAACACCTTCCCTTTCTATAAATCTACCTCCCGAACCGAGAAACATTCTCATAAGGAATTTTTCTGTGCTTTTGTCCTGTCCATGTTGGAGAAAATAAAAGACGGTGGCGACTCTTGCTTCCGCGACATTTCGCGAACCAGCGTTAAACAGTCAGTTCTAAATCCACCGATCACAGAATGACCACCGTGTCTGGGGTGTATCCACACTGTATCTGAATAATTGTTAACGATAGCCTTTTAATCTTATCCTGAAAGGGTAAAATGTTAGCTAAAACACAAAGTTAGGTTGCATGATATGTATGATGCAATGAACTGTATTTCATCAATGTTTATGATATATGAATGTAATGGTTATGCATGTAAGCTGAGTAGCCGTCTTGTTGAGGAAGATAAAATCCGGATAGCTGGAGATAATGAATTCTTTTACTGCTGTCGGGGAAAATAAATCCTTGACCGATGCTGAGGATTTGAAGATGAGAAACCCTTGCTGACTGCTTGGGGAATAAGGGAAACTCTGAAAATCTCTACTGGGGAGTTAAAACCTGGGAGACTTCTGCTGGAGAAATAAGACTGAGAATCTTCAATCTGCTGGGAAATAACTCTGTGGGGAAATGTTCACTATTCTGGCTCCGCCGGGGATAGGATTTTCAGGGTTTTTGGATTCCACTGGGGATCTTGAAGCTTAACTCTGATGGGAATTTTGAAATTTAGCTCAGTTGGGGAATCAAGCTTTAGAAAGCATTGGCTCTGCCGAGGATTCTGAAGTTTAACTCTGTTGGGGAAATATACTCCAAACTTTAGCTTTGTTAAGGATCTGAATGATGTATCGTGGGGAATTTCTTCTGGAATGGCACAAAGATATCTTCCTACACCTTCAACCTATCAGTAATTACCCTTTTTCAATTTCGTTTTATTTGTAAGTAGTGATTATATTCGAATGCATATGCCTATTTAACGAAACATTGGACATTTTCAAATAAAACATAAGTGTAAAAAGAAAAGAAAGGCAAGAAAATTTCTGCACTTTGAAGTATCTTTGCATTAAACTTTCATGAGTATCTTTGTACAAAGGAGACAGACACCCTAGTAAGAGAATGTTGTCGTAAAAAGTGAAAGAAAATTTTTATACGAAATAAAGATGGCTATGTGTAACAATTCCATGGGATTCCCATTCTGCTATAGCCTTCACAACTCTAAATATCTTGTCCATTCGCTGCTTCGTCTGTCGATGACTGGATTGATCAGAAGCTTGGAGCTTGTCTGGTGAAGAGATTTTCCTTAAAGTGACCCGACGATACATAGTCATACGCTTTAACTCCCTAACTTTTGCCTGGATCGCCTTTTCGGGTTTTCGATCCACCAGGAAACCCTTTTTTCCCAAGCCGCCCTTTCAGGTTTTCAACTTGCCGGGTGTACAAATTTTTTTGTTTTATCCCTAATTTTTGCCTGAACCGCCCTTTCGGGTTTTCGGTTCACCGGGATGCCCATTTTTTCCCAAGTCGCCCTTTCGGGTTTTCAACTTGTCGGGTCATTTTATGCGTAGTATCTTTTGACCATGTCTGCGTTCGCAGGGTGTGGCAAGTCATCGCCGTCCATGGTGGTTAGAATCATTGCCCCACCAGAAAAGATGCTCTTGATTACAAATGGTCCTTCGTAAGTAGGAGTCCACTTGCCCCTGGGATCACTTTGCGGTAGTATGATCCGCTTGATTACAAGATCTCCGACTTGATATACTTGGCGCCTGACTTTCTTGTTGAAAGCCTTGATCATGCGTTTTTGATACGCCTGACCATGGCAAACAGCAGTAAGTCGCTTCTCGTCGATCAAATTAAGTTGATCAAGCTGGGTCTGAATCCAATCGTCTTCACTTAAACCAACGTCCTTCATAATCCTTAAGGAAGGAATCTGAACTTCCATAGGCAAAACAACCTCCATGCCATATACTAAAGAAAATTGGGTTGCCCCTGTTGAAGTACGTGCCGTGGTACGATATCCATGTAGAGAAAACGGTAACATCTCATGCCAGTCTTTGTAGGTGACTGTCATCTTTTGAATGATCTTCTTGATATTTTTGTTCGCGGCTTCAACAACACCGTTCATCTTCGGCCGATAGGGAGATGAATTGTGATGATAAATCTTGAACTGTTCGCATAGAGCGGTGATCATAGTGTTGTTCAAATTTGTACCGTTGTCTGTGATGATCCTGTCAGGGACACCATACCGGCATATGAGGTTCTGCTTGATGAAGCGGGCAACCACATTCTTTGTAACTGAGGCATATGAAGATTCCTCAACCCACTTGGTGAAATAGTCAATAGCGACCAAAATGAAGCGATGTCCATTGGATGCCGTAGGCTTGATCTCTCCAATAATGTCAATGACCCACATCGCGAATGGCCAAGGAGCTGTCAGAGCGTTGAGAGGGACAGGAGGAATATGTACCTTGTTGGCGTATACTTGGCATTTGTGGCAAGTACGAGAATGTTGATGACAGTCAGCTTCCATGGTAGACCAGTAGTAGCCTGCCCTTAGGATCTTCTTAGCCATCATATGTCCGCTCAAGTGGGTGCCAAATGTGCCACTATGTATTTCGGTCATGATCAACTTTTCTTCAACCTTGTCTACACAACAAAGTAGAACACAATCATGGCTGCACTTATAAAGGATACCATTGCTCAGGAAGAACTTGGCAGCAAATCTCCTTAAGAACTTTTTGTCATTGACTGAAGCTCCTTCAGAGTATTCTCGAGTCTGGAGATACCTTTTGATTTCATGAAACCAGGGTTGTTCCACTACTTCTTCGGTATTAATCTCATGATAGTGCGCAGGTTCGTCCATTTGCTCGATGGTGATTTAGGGAGCCTCATTATCCCAGTTGAGTTTAAACATGGAAGACATTGTAACTAGAGCATCTGCTAGCTGATTCTCTTCTCGCGGGAAATGCTCGAAAGTAATCTGCTCAAAATGAGGCAACAACGTCAGGACATGTTCTTTGTATGGGATAAGATTAGGATGTTTGGTGTCCCACTCTCCCTTGACTTGACTGATAACCAAAGTCGAGTCCCCAAATACGACCAAAGATTTGATCCCCAAGTCTATAGCAGCCCTGAGACCAAAGATGCAAGCTTCATATTCAGCCATGTTGTTGGTACAGCTGAAGCAAAGTCGGGCAGTGAAGGGTGTATGGAAACCTTATGGAGAAATGAGTATCGCACCGATACTGTTGCCAAGTGCATTTGAAGCACCACCAAAGTACAGGGTCCATCGGGATCCTTGTTCAGGTCCGTCATACGATCTGTTACCTTCGATTTTGTCCTAAGTCATGATGTCCCCGTCAGGGAAGTCGAATCTCATAGACTGATAATCTTCGACGGCTTGATGAGCTAGATGGTCAGCTAGTACACTCCCTTTTATAGCTTTTTGGGTAGTATACTGGATGTCATACTCAGTCAGGATCATCTGCCATCTAGCGATTCTTCCAGATAAAGCAGGCTTCTCGAAGATATACTTGATCGGATCCATCTTGGAAATCAACAAAGTGGTATGAGTCAACATATACTGCCTTAGCTGGCGAGCAGCCCATACCAAAGCGCAGCAAGTTTTCTCGAGCAGTGAGTAGCGAGTCTCACAGTCGGTAAACTTTTTGCTAAGGTAATAAATGGCATGCTCTTTTCGACCAGACTCGTCATGTTGGCCCAGCACGTACCCCATTGAGTTATCCAAAACAGTCAGATACATGATCAACAACCTTCCTTCGACGGGTGGCATCAGAATAGGAGGTTCTAGTAAGTACTCCTTGATTTTATCAAAAGCAACTTGTCAATCATCGTTCCATTCAACTACCTGGTCTTTCTTCAACAATTTGAAAATTAGCTCGCAGGTAGATGTCAGGTGAGAGATGAACCTCGCAATATAGTTCAAGCGTCCCAAGAATCCTCTAACCTCCTTTTCAGTACGGGGGGCAGGCATTTCTTGTATCGCTTTTACTTTAGCTGGATCAACCTCAATGCCCCTGTTGCTGACAATAAATCCCAGAAGTTTACCAGATCTAACTCCAAAAGTGCACTTGCTTGGGTTCAGTCTAAGCTTATACTCCTTCAACCTGGCAAACAACTTTTGCAAATGTTCAAGGTGTTCTTCTTCCGTCTGTGATCGAGCTATCATGTCGTCTACGTAAACTTCGATCTCATGATGTATCATATCATGAAACAAAGCTACCAAGGCGCGTTGATAAGTTGCCCCTGCGTTCTTCAGTCCGAACGACATCACTTTGTAGCAGAAGGTACCCCATTGTGTAACAAAGGTTTTTTTCTCCATGTCCTCGGGGGCCATTTTGATCTGGTTGTATCCCGAGAACCCATCCATGAAGGAAAACACCTTGTGCTGAGCTGTGTTGTCAACCAAGATGTCGATATGTGGCAGCGAAAAATCATCTTTAGGGCTAGCCCTGTTCAAATCCCGCTAGTCTACACACATTCTGACTTTGCCGTCCTTTTTAGGTACGGGCACAATGTTAGCAACCCATTATGGATAGGTTTTAACAGCCAGAAAGCCAACGTTGAATTGCTTCATTACTTCAGCCTTAATCTTCTCAGACATGTCAGGCCTCATTCGGCGAACCTTTTGCTTGATTGGTGGACAATCTTCTCTTGTGGGGAGACGGTGAACCACGATATCGGTGTCTAACCCTGGCATGTCTTCATAAGACCAAGCGAAGATTTCAACGTATTTATTCAATAACTGCACTAAGCGTTCCCTGACACTCGGTTCCAGGTTGGCACCCACTTTTACTTCCTTCCTGTCTTCCTCTGTCCCTAAGTTGATGGTTTCTAGAAACTCTTCATGAGGCAGAATGGCCCTCTCTTCTTATTGTAGAAGTCTGGCTAACTCTTATGGCACCTCACAATCTTCATCAACTTTGTACTCAGCATGATTGACCAAATCTTTAGAGTTATCGAAGGCTAAAGCAGAATAGTCACCCATGGAATCCGGAATGGACGGGTACCTGCATTTGTGAGTGTGGGTGTGTGTAAGGGATAGCCATCTTTAAACAAACAAAAATGCAAAAGGAAAGAAAATGAACACAACAGTTTATAGATGAAAAACGTCCAATGATTCACTAAAACATGGCATATGATTATGAAGAAAATCAAGCCCTTACAAATGGACCTACATGCCCCGGGCAAGGCATGAGATGAAAATAGTGTGCGAATTGTTTTAGTTATTACAGACCATAAAAATGGGAAATTGTTCAAAGATGAAATTACTGGTTGATAAAGGTGATAGGAACAAAATCCTTTGCTTCCCAATTGCTCAAACCCCCTTCGACAGTCGGAAAAATCCAATCTTCAAAGTGGCTCTCCTCATCTTCATCTTCTACAGCATTGATTCCATGGTGAGAAATATTGACGGGTGGTCTTCCAATCTTAGAGCGACGCATAGCCTTTTGTCCTGCAGTAGTAAACCCCAACCCAAACTTGTCTGTCTTATAGGGAAAGTCGGGAAATTGCCCCCATACTGTGCTCTTCCCCTCCTTAATCACAACCTCCACGTCCTTGAGAGATTCCATCCTAGATGCATGCTTGGGAACGATAGGCACCTCAACCGTTGTCTTCGCAGCTTCTACCTCGGGAGAAACTTCCTCAAAATGTTGAAAAGGCATTTCGATGAACTCGCCATCTAACTCCATATATCGAAAGTAATTGAGATGACTGATCATGTACTCTTCCTCGCCGTGCACAATTATGATTTCACCCTTAACAGGATATTTCAGCATCTGATGCAAAGAGGAGGTAACTGCCCCGACATAATGGATCCACGGTCTTCCTAGAAAACACGAGTATGATGGACGGATGTCCATCACGTAGAATGTGGAGTTGAACACTTCGGTTCCTACCTTGATAGGAATATCAACCTCTCCATGAACCATTCTTTTGGAACCATCGAAAGCCCTAACGACGATGTTACTAGGTTTGAGGGTCAAACCTTCGCAATCCAAATGGTCTAAGGCCTTCTTTGGAAGCACATTCAGGGAAGAACCAGTATCAACCAAGACATGGGTGAGAGTGGTTCCTCAGCATTCAACTGAAACATGTAACGCATCATTGTGCTTCTTTCCTTTGGGAGTTAAGACAGCGTCAGAAAAGCCCAAGCCATTGTCAGCAGTAAGACTGGCCACACATTCCTGAAACTGGTCAGCCGAGGTCTCTTGGGGAACATGTGCCGTCTTCAAGAATTTGATTAGGGCCTTGACATGGGCCTCAGAACAGAGCAGAAGAGACAACATTGAAATTTTAGAAGGGGTCTGCCCCAGTTGTTCTACAACGTCGTAGTCACTTTTTCTGATTATTTTTAGGATTTCATCCATTTCCTTCTGAGTGGTTTCGGGGATAACCACAACATGAGCCTTCGTCCTGACAGGAATTTCCAGTATCCCCTTACCCTTATTGGTGTTATCAGCAGATGGTCTTACCTCAGGAGTATCCACTTCTTCAATCACTAGGCCTTGCACAGAGGGCCCAACAGGTGTAGAAGCTTTTAAGGGTCTGAAAACTGCTCGAGGGGGAGCAATCTCCGGAGAAAAGATTCGGCCACTGCGGGTTATCTTTCTTGTACCCGCGATGTTCCCTATATCAGGGTCTTCTTTAGAAATCTCTTGGACTGTTTCGATTTGTTTGATGCCGTGGTAGAAGATTTCTCCCCCATAGTTCCACGGTATCATTTTGCTTGATTGGTACGGGACAGGTCCCAGCATGGTGATCTTTAAAGGTACACATTCATAGTTGGGTGTAATCCTGACAGGCCTTTTGCAATCCTTGGGAGGATTGTCGGAAATGGTTATGATATCAATATAGTTGGTTGAAGTATCACAAGTATCAGGAGTAATCGGATTGAAAGTGTTAACAAGGGTTTTTTGGAAAAGTATCTCTTAAGTATCCATCAGGCGTTGGACACCTGACTTCAACATGGGACAATCACCCTGAATGTTCAAACAAAAATAACAGTTTTTACCACAACCAGGAAAGATCCCGGCTCTCAACAAATTTTCTTTAATCACAATCAAAGGAGTCAACAAATTGGCAACATCAGCAACATGGAGGTTTTCCAAAATGGCATGCACATTGTGGCCGTGCTTGGGCATCGGAGCAGATATAACATTGGGCTTCTCAGGAGCATCAAATTCAACCTCTTTGGCGTTAATTAAGTCCTGAATTTTGTTCTTAAGTGCCCAGCAATTATTGGTATCGTGTCCAGCACTGTCGGAATGGTAAACACACTTGGCATTAGAGTGGTAGTACAGAGAGGAGGTGTTAGGGTTTTTTGGTGCCTCTTTCAAACTGGTCAGATTCAGCTTCAACAAATGAGGAAGGACCTGAGCGGGCGTCATGTTGATGTGGGTGAACGGCCGTTGTGGCCGTTCTACCCATTGTTGATTAGGTCTCGACTGATTGTTACGAGGTTGATCATTTGACGAATTTTGAATCATCATGGCCCCTACAGTCGGCCGACGCTCAATTCTTCCCAATCCCTTCTGAGAATACACAGCAGATGCTTCTTTCTTGGCTGGGAAAGAAGAGAAGAGACTGTATAACAGTCCAAGGGGAGGAAAAATACAAAAGCTCCAAAACCTGCATAACAGCAAAATCTGCATAAACTGCTATCAAAGCACAAACTGCATAACTGAACCAGTAACAAACCTGCTTGCTCAAGCCTATAAGCCTGCTAGCACAAAACTGGCAAAACTACATAACTGTAACTGGCCAAACCTGCTTGCTCAAGTCAATAAGCCTGCTAGCAACAAACTGCAAACTCACAGTAACAAACCTGCTTGCTCAAGCATGTAAGCCTGCTAGCAACAAGCTGCAAACTCACAGTAACAAACCTGCTTGCTCAAGCCTGTAAACCTGCAACTTGCCCAAAAACAAACTGCAAACCTGCAGAAGCCTAAACACAAACTCAGAAAAACAACAAAACAATTTTCAAACTCAAACCTGTCAAAAAACTGCAAACTACAGTTTCAAAGTCAAAGCTAGCCACTAAACATCAACAATCAGAAGCTAACTAACAGGAGTTTCAGATCTTATTCATCATCATCAACAAAATCAAACAAGCAAAGTTTCAGAATACATTTTCATCATTAACAAAAAAACAACCACAAATCATCAAGCTCAGTTCAAACAGCATAGTTTCAGAAAATACTCATCATTAACAAGGAAGAAGAGAGGTTCAGAAGTGACAAAAACATAGTAGTTTTAGAAATCAAGCTCATCGTCAACAAGGAGAAAGGAAGAGATTCAGAAATGAAACAGTTTTCAAAATCATCATCATCAAACAATCAGGGCCAAAGAGAAAGAGGAAAAGTTTCAGAAGCAAACAGTTTTCAGAAGTACTCATCATCAAACAATCAGGGCCAAAGAGAAAGAGGAAAAGTTTCAGAAGCAAACAGTTTTCAGAAGTACTCATCATCAAACAATCAGGGCCAAAGAGAAAGAGGAAAAGTTTCAGAAGCAAACAATTTTCAGAAGTAATCATCATCAAACATCACCAACAAAAATCAGAAACAAACAGTCTCAGAGGTTCATCATCAATATACAGAAAAAGATACCAGAAGCCAGAAGCGTGTCCATCTCCTCTTCCTCCGCCTAGCCTCCAAGGAGCGCCACCGGCCGGTCTCACGTCCCTCTCTCTCCATCTTTTTTTAGAAGCAAAACGCCAAGGTACAGTTTATTTTCCTCAAACTTTTCTGCATCTCACACATAAGCATCAAAGGATTAAAACATGCAAACAATAAACATGCAAGAATCAAATCAAACGAACAACAAAACTGTAAAAAACCCTAAAGGACAGAACGAACCTTACCCTTTGCATCCAAGGCTTTGAAGTGTTAGGAAGATGAGAGAATGAGAGGCGACGCTCCGGTGGCTAGGGCATGGAGGGAGTTTCAAGGATCAAAAGCTCATGGCCTGAGAAGAGAAAGATGAAACGGAGAAGAAGAGAAAGGAGGCGCCGCTGTAAAGCCAAAATTGCAAACCCTAAAGAATAAACCAACCCTAACAAAACATTGTACAACTCTGCCTTGGGCCTGACCCGCCCCAAACTGTGCCAAGCCCAAGTGTTTATGCGCATACCCCCCCCCCCCCCCCCCCCCCATTTCATCCATTTTGGCTTTTGTTTCTTCTTCCATTTGGGCCTAACCCCCAATTAAACCTTAAGCCCATATTTTAATTCATTTTTATTGTATACTCTTTTTAATCATTTTAATTAATTTGTTTTATTTATTTAGTTTAGTTTATTTTTGTTAATAATAATATTAGTAAGATTTATTAAAAAAATTAGTTTTTTATTGTCATTCTTTTGTTAATTGACTTTTGTTAACATAATAGAATACAAAAAATACTAGAATCTTTGTTTAAGTAATTTTTTCTTTCTTTAAAAAACTTTACTTTTCATAATTGATAAAACACAATAATAATAATAACATATTTTTTAATCTTTCTTTTTAGAATAAAATTTTATTTGTTTATTTGTAAATAAATACATGCATCTCATAGTTCTTTGATTTTCCTTATTTTATAATTCGTTATAATTTTTATATTGAATTGCGACAGTTCGATTTGGTTGTAACACATATTTTGGACATTATTATTCTGATGAGATTCATCCCCATTTGTAAATAATTGTACCCCCATCCCCGGATACTTTATTGTAATAACTTAGACTTTAAATTCCCGCAATTTATTTCTTTCAATATACTGTATAGTAATTAGGGTTTGTATGTGAAAATCTAAAATCAATCGCTAGATGACCTAATACAAGAATAAATGCATGAAAATCAATACACAATTCACACTTGCACCTCTAGGGTAATTCCGCTTGTTGCCTCGGAAAATGAAATCATGTCCCTCGAATATGAGACACTCTAGTAAATGCCCCTTCAATAAGAAAAGATCGTAGTCCCTCGATGACCCTCGATGCTGCCTTCGATAAAATGATCTCGTCCCTTACAAAACTGCTAGAGCGTCTCACAAGTCGCTTTCAATGATTGTATACGATGACCCGCGCCTGTCCCGTTTAACATCCTAATACAAGGTTGTTCACCAAATACAATGGTGAAATAACACTGTCAAAAGGGTTAAAAACATAAGAAAGATCTTTGAGTAAAATAGGGTAGACAACTCTTAGTTACTTGATCAAAAAACTTGCAAAACATCCTTTCCGTTTTCAAACACACATCACAACATAATTTCAAATCAAATTTTCAAAACATTGAAATATCTTTTAAAAAAGACACACACCTTTGTATATATTCGAACAAGAGTCACTACAAAGGTTTCCTAGACAAGGCCTCTTTTTCAAAGCATTTTCAAAACCACACACACAAAACACCATTTCAAACAATTGAAAAGCAAAGGCAAGTGATCTAAAACAAGTAACTAAGAGCCCATGGAAAACCATGGATGAAAAGGGTGCTAGCACCTTCCCTTTTCATAATCTACCCCCCGAACCCAAGAAAACATCTCAAAGGTCTTTCATGTGCTTTTTGACCATTCCTTAGGATAAAATAAAAAGTCGGTGGTGACTCTTGCTAAACCGCACAAGTGAAAACACAAACGCAAAATCCCAAGTCAGTTCTCCCATCGTATCACAGAACTGGCGACTCTGCTGGGGAAATTAATAAAAGTGGGGTTACCTTAGGGTTTAGATCACCTTTACATGCTTACTTTGATTGCTTTGATTGCTTTACTTTTTGGTTCCTTGCTTGGGTTTATATTAAATCCTACACCCGGATTTGGGGACACCTTTTAGGTAAGTAGCAATAAACTGTGAGGGAACTGTGGGGGGTATACCGACATGGTTGAAGCAGTGGCTACGTTAGTGCGACATATTTGTGGGTACCGGTAGCCTTTGAGTCAATCAAAGAGAATACGGGGCCACTGAGTGATGTCATGAAGCACTAACGAACTCTTAGAACCTTACTTGACCATCTTGGCCTTATTAGGGGTAGTGAGATGACCGGCTTTGGTGCAGTCCGAAGTTGGTAGATACTCGATACTACACTCATTGAGGATTGTTTTCTTGGAATATTTTGGTCGCCAGTTAAGTGGCTAAACCAAAACAATGAACACAAAATAATCCAGTGATATTGTGCTCCTTAGAACCCGGTTACTATTTCTAAGACAGGTTGAGCCAACTAACTTCAAGAGGGTACTTACCTACAAACCCCATGCAAGCCTAAACCTAAGGACTTGTCTGCTTTGTGTGAATGTGATCATTTGTATATACACTTGCTTACTTTTGCATACCTGTACATAACATCATAACATCATACCATAGCATTTTCAATAACCATTTCAAGGATCTCGAGGGTCTTTGATGCAGGGTCACGTTGAACCAGACGTCTACCAAAGGGCAAGAGGTTTCATTTTCCTCTAAACAAACGCTGTCAAAGATCAAGTGCAATAACTTAAATCGAGGGCTATGACCCACTTGACATGGTGAGCTTGATTCTCGTGGAAAGACATCCACCTATACAAAGTTCTCCAATCAAAGATGTTGATCGAAGTTCAATCTCTAACATTTTCTTGTGTTTACCCCGAGAGATTCTTGAAAACATGCATCCACATATCATGCATTGTATC
This sequence comes from Vicia faba, assembly GCA_948472305.1. NCBI lineage: Eukaryota > Viridiplantae > Streptophyta > Magnoliopsida > Fabales > Fabaceae > Vicia > Vicia faba. The sequence goes on from OX451736.1 coordinate 1,790,077,581, forward strand.
ATAACAGGTTTTCCTTTTCAGGTTTCCTTATTCTCCTACTGTTTATTTCAGTAGAGATGGCTCTAGAGAGGACTGTCAAAGATATCCAGGCTCAAAACGCTCAACTTCAAGAAATGTTCTTGAACCTGTCCCAGGGGCAAGAAGAGGTGAAAGCTCTCCTCACAAGGGGCATGGTCCTAGGGAATCCAGGTGGCATCAGGAATGATCAATTGGAAGGACTACATATTGAGTTGGAAACAATGAAGATCCAGATGATGGGACAACTGGTGGGCCAGATGGCTCTCATTCAAGACTTGGCTCAAAGATAAGAAGAGCTCAGGGTCATCGTCAACAAACTGCTTCAAGATAACCAAGTGGGGCAAACAACTAGGGTTGAAGAATAGGTCATCATTCAACCTCCTTTGAGACAAGAAGACAAGGGAAAGGCTCCCCAGCTTGCTTCAGGGTCATAAGCCCAGCAACAACCTCGCCAGCGTCAACGGGGTAATCGGTGTAAGCAAAATACATCTGGAAGACATTTCACTGAGACTGACATACCATCATCTCTAATACTGAAACGCTTGTTGGAGCTCAATCTGATTGCTTTAAAGGATCCTCTTCGGAATCCCAATACCTCTGCTCCTGGCTATCACCCCGATGCATTTTGTGTATACCACTCCTATAGTCCTGGACATGACACCGACGACTGTTGGGCTTTGAAAAACAAAATCCAAGATATGATTGACAGAGGAGTGCTGAAATTCATGCCAGATGGCGAGATGAAAATCTTCCGCTGAGGGTTCTCCACCTGAAATGACAAGTTCGAACTAAGATACTTTTGTTTCATTTGAATTTTCAAGTTGTAATTTCTTTTGTTATTCAAACAATTATCTGTTGATGTCAAACTCTGTTTCATTAATGCATTGCATATGTTTGTCTTGAATTCATCCATTCATTTTCACTATTCTTGAATTATGCTTTCTACTTTCTTTATGACATTTAACTCTTGCAAAAAGCTACAAGCCTTTAAAGGGAGGATGACGAAACAATGCCATAATCTCATACAATATGCTTTTGAACAGACCTTGCTGACGATGTACAGGCGTTTCTTTCAAACCCTAAACACCGGAGTTATAAGGAAGATAATCCCTAGTCAACCTCTTCGAGCCAAAGAAGTAGAAGTTTTTTGTTTTAACACAATTTGAAACCTTTAATCGAACCTGGGGCAGGGTAGTCTCTCAGTTAATTCAAAAGATGCGCATTAAAGTCGCAAACTCTCAGTTCGTAATACAACGAATGAAATCAAGAACATTCCTTTGGAACCAAAAGACAGTGATGGTTCCTTATCTCACAGGCAGTCATTATCTCTCAAAAGAGAAAAGCCCACTGATCCAAAACCTACAAAGGAGGCTTAAGAAAGCTGGGGCATCCCGCTGACTGTAATCTCGAAAACAGGAACAGTCAGGCAAAATTAGGGATAATGAATCAAAAGAACGAGGTCATTACAAATCCTCAACAACATGAAAAATGTTGCAAAAAAAAATGGTGACTGCCTTCCCATAAAATTCAACTTGTGTGGACCACCACCAAAACGTCGTTCCAAACTCGAATAGAGTTCGACGCACAATTAACTGAGTTTAGGATTGAAGAACATCATGAAGAGCGGGTGGGTACAAATATACTTTGGGCCTTTATCCTGTGTTTCTTAAATCGTGAACCAAGCTACGTTACAACCCTTCAAAAGTCCTAATTGAAGCATGGGTTAGTTCGAAAGCATACTGTTACAAAAGGTATCCTGACTCCTGTAAGGCTTTTCTCTAAATCTTGTGTTGAATTTATCTTATAAAAAGTTTTCTGCTAAAAAACGCATTTTTCAAAACTTCGAGACAAACATAAACTTTGCATTATTTGAATATCGTTGTTTGTACATGGTTATTTGTTTGACAGCAAAGAAGTTCACACAGTGAATGTTCGAATGAAAGAAAGCTCTCTCAGTGAATAAAATCACTTCAAGTGGGATGACACTCCCATTGCAAAACTCTCCTATCAACAAAGGGGGCCTTACTTGGTATTGTCCGGCAAACCTGGGGCAGTCCAGTCAAGATTTCAGCAAATCTTTTATTGTCCAGTAAGCATGGGGCAGTCCAGTCAAGATTTCATCCCAGTAAACCAGGGGCAGTCCAGTCAAGATTTCAAGAAATCTCTCAATTGAAGATTAACCTGGGGCAAGTCTCCTCCACCATCACTTGGGGCATTGAACGTCAAAGAGTTGCGCATAGTCCAAGTTCCCTGGAAGTGCCACAAAACATTTGATACTAGGGGAAGTGACGAATCTCTCCGAAATATTTCTGAAAAGAAATTCAAGCATCCTCGAGAAGTTCATCACCTCTCTAGCAGACCAGTAGTCATGGGTTTATTTCCCCAATACTTGTCAGGGATTTAATCTCCAAAACAAATTACACTTCAAACGACATTCATGACATATGCAGATTAATCAGCAGGTAAAGATTCCTTCATCACATGTTGGAAGTTACGGTCGTCGAAGATTCCTTCATCGCCTGTTGGAAGTTAAGGTCGTCGAAGATTCCTTCATCACCTGTTGGAAGTTACGGTCGTCAAGGATTCCTTCATCACCTGTTGGAAGTTACGGTCGTCAAAGATTCCTTCATCACCTATTAGAGTTACATTCGTCAAAGTTAATCCAAGACCCTCTCTGTTTTGGTCAGATCGACACTAAGATCTCCTTGTTTTTTATGCCAGTGGAAGATATTCCGGGTTTTTGATATTTCAGATAAATCTCTCAGCAATTTATTCTAATTTTCTTTACTATCAGGGATGAAGAACCCAACTCTTTTCTCCTTCACCAGCTCGGGTTTTATTTTCCCCAGCGAAAGGTCATCTCGAAAAACATTACACCTTTGTGCATCAGGACATCATGCAACGCAATCTCATTTCTGAGGACACCATTGTTTGATATATGCCATTAACCTTTACCTTTCAGGAAAAGTACAATCAAATTCAAGCGATAAAGCTTTTACTTCAGTTGAATTACGGACGAGTTCCTAAATCTCGGCAAAAATAACCCACCAGCAGAATAACGGACAACTGAAGCTCCTAAAAATCTGTTTCTCTCAAGAATGAAGATTCTCATCCTTGAAACCTCAGAAGATTGGTATACTCCCAAGCTCCTGATACCGTTAACAGAATGAAGATTCTCATCCTTGAAACCTCAGAAGATTGGTATACTCCCAAGCTCCTGATATCGTTAACAGAATGAAGATTCTCATCCTTGAAACCTCAGAAGATTGGTATACTCCCAAGCTCCTGATACCGTTAACAAAATGAAGATTCTCATCCTTGAAACCCCAGAAGATTGGTATACTCCCAAGCTCCTGATACCGTTAACAGAATGAAGATTCTCATCCTTGAAACCTCAGAAGATTGGTATACTCCCAAGCTCCTGATATCGTTAACAGAATGAAGATTCTCATCCTTGAAACCTCAGAAGATTGGTCTACTCCCAAGCTCCTGATACCCTTAACAGAATGAAGATTCTCATCCTTGAAACCTCAGAAGATTGGTATACTCCCAAGCTCCTGATACCGTTAACAGAATGAAGATTCTCATCCTTGAAACCCCAGAATATTGGTATACTCCCAAGCTCCTGATACCGTTAATAGAATGAAGATTCTCATCCTTGAAACCTCAGAAGATTGGTATACTTCCAAGCTCCTGATACCGTTAACAAAATGAAGATTCTCATCATTGAAACCTCAGAAGATTGGTATACTCCCAAGCTCCTGATACCCTTAACAGAATGAAGATTCTCATCCTTGAAACCTCAGAAGATTGGTATACTCCCAAACTCCTGATACCGTTAACAGAATGAAGATTCTCATCCTTGAAACCTCAGAAGATTGGCATACTCCCAAACTCCTGATACCGTTAACAGAATGAAGATTCTCATCCTCGAAACCTCAGTAGATTGGCATACACCCAACCATCTGACCCAAACGCCTGAATGAAGATTCTCATTTTCGCTTCCCCGGTAGATTGGCATACTCCGAACCTCCTGATATTCCCGACAGAATGAAGATTCTCATTCTCAAAGTGGTATATACGCCCATATAACCTGATATTCCCGACAAAATGAAGATTCTCATTCTCAAAGTGGCATATAACCTAAGTTTCTGATATTCCCGACAGATTGAAGATTCTCAAAGTGGTATATAACATATAACCTGATATTCCCAACAGAATGAAGATTCTCATTCTCAAAGTGGCATATTACCCAAGTTCCTGATGTTCCTGACAGAGTGAAGATTCTCATTCTCAAAGTAGAATAAGCTTTTCCCAGAGTCCTGAGTTTTACTCTCCAACAGGATAGCTACTCTTCAACAGTATGGCTATTCCCCACAGAGTTCTTACTCCCCAACAAAATCAAGATTCTCATCCTTGATTCTCCAGAGCTTTCTTTACTCTCAGCATGAATTTGTCAGAACTTCAAATCCCCTACAGATCGGAGATTCTCATTTTTGGCTCCTCAACACCAATTCCCCAAGCAGAATGAGGACTCTCATTCTCAATTCCTCACAGAATTTCCAGATATTCACCAACGAAGTTCCCCTTAAAACAGGAATCCCCAGTAGATTAGCATACAACCCAAACTTCTGACTTTCCCAAGTAATATAACTTCTCCCCACAGAGGTTGTCAAAAAGTTTGAAGACACACATACTCTGCAACAGTGGTCCCAGGACTTCTCATTTTCAACGATCAAAGGATTTTCAATCCCCAGCGGCAGTCAAGGATTTATTTTCCCCGACAACGGTCAAAGATTTTATTACCTCTAGTTATCAAGGATTTATTTTCCTCAGCAAGACGGCTAATCAGCTTACATGCGCATTCATTTGCATTCATATATCATAAACATTGATATAACACATACATTGCATCATACAACATAACTCTGTGTTTCAGCTAACATTTTACCCTTTTCAGGATAAGTTTAGAAAGCTTCAACTCCAAAATCATGAAAATTGTTTACGGATGCTTCCCAACATGGATGTTAATCTATCGCTTGTTCAGATTCAACCACTGAAAACAGTTTATGGAAGCTCCAAACACGGATGCTAATCTATTGCTTATTCAGGCCCCTATCTCAGAGACGTTCCAAACACGGATACCTTTCTGATACTCATTCTTTCACCTACAACATACAGTTCAACAAACATTCTTGGATGGCATCTTTAAGCCCATCTCCGACAGGATTCTGTCACATCTCCAAATGGCATCTTTAAGCCCATTCCCTCAACTATGCTTTGACGAGTGCAAATTTATGGGCACTCTAGTGTCCAATCATCTTTTACCTTCGAGTCACAAACAACAAAATTGCCAATCTAACTCTTCAGGTTCAAGAAGATTGAACAGGGGCAACTGTTGTACCCCAAAATTTACCCTCCCTTTTTCACAAGAAAATCACAACCCTAAGGTTTCTCTCTGATTTTTAAGATTGGCTCAAGAATCGGTCAAACAGACTTTTCATTATCAGTCAATCCAGAATTAGGGTTTTCTCTAATTTTTTGAAGATTGGCTCAGGAATTGATCAAGCAGACCTTTCTTTGGCAACAAATCCGGAATTAGGGTTTTCGCTCGTATTTCTCAGAAGAAACTGAATCCTCAGAAATTTAGTTAACTGTTACATTGTTTTCATGCTTGTTCAAGTTTACTGGTTGTTTCTCAAGGCCTGATTATCTGGGATAAAAGCTGAGACTTTTGTTTGGAACATTAAGGCATCTGCTTGATTAGTGGAGTGAAAGGTTTACCGTTTAATGGAATGCTTTGTTTGTTTAACTGTACAATGCATATGTTAATTGGAATACCATGCGTATTATGAGTAATGCAAGGTTACGAGACTACAAAGTTTGTTGATTCTTTATTTTATCTGGATTAGAATTATTGGGATACAGTTCCAGTTATTTTGATTTGAGAGTCTTAAATAATTAAATAAACATGCAAGGAAAGATTGGAAGATATTTGACAGTAGAATTTTCTTTTGGATAAAGACTTTTATTTACTTCAAATGTTGTTACAAAATTTATTTGAATATTATAAGATTACAACTTATAGTATTTAAGATAATATTTGTTTACAATAAATGAAAAAATAAATCTAAGCCTAATCTCCTAAGATCTTTGGCTTCTACTGCTTCCTCTATTGCCCAGGACGCATTCACCTAAAAAAGAAGAAAGAAAAGAAATCAGCACAGTTAATTGAAAAAAGATTTTCAAATAGAAAAAGAAAGCAATCATCATTAAAGTTTGTCGGCCGGAATCAGAATGCTATGTTCATCATATTTTATTTTCCTCTCTGTAAATCACAAGAAGATCGCTCTTCTCGGTTCACAGAGAGAAAAATAAAAGATATAAATTGCAAGCATACAATTGGTTCAAATGCAAAAACATAAGCAAGTCAGCATAAGCAAACTGAGTTACAAGCCAACTAGAAGAAAAGTGTACTGCATGCTATACAAAACTGCAGTAGTCAAACCAAGTCAACAAGGCAAACATAAGCAAGCATGGCAAGCTAACTAAACAATGCATTAACCAAACTGAATGCAGAATTGTAAAGCATAGCAACTAGCAAAATCAACAAAGTACACAATGCAGAAAATATGCAATCAAAAGTACACAATGCAGAGAGATAAACCAAATTACAAGCCAAAGAGGCTTGTCCTAGCCATCATCACTTTCCAGCCTAGACAAACTTTTCAGAATTAAAATAATAAGCAAAAATGCTTATGAGAGAGAGAGAAAGAGAAGACCTAGTGAAGAGGTTTACAGTTTTGGCTAAGGCAGGCTGTAAAAGACAGTAAAGAAAACAAAAAAAAGATATAAAGAGAAGAGACTGTATAACAGTCCAAGGGGAGGAAAAATACAAAAGCTCCAAAACCTGCATAACAGCAAAATCTGCATAAAATGCTATCAAAGCATAAACTGCATAACTGAACCAGTAACAAACCTGCTTGCTCAAGCCTGTAAGCCTGCTAGCACAAAACTGGCAAAACTGCATAACTGCAACTGGCCAAACCTGCTTGCTCAAGTCAACAAGCCTGCTAGCAACAAACTGCAAACTCACAGTAACAAACCTGCTTGCTCAAGCATGTAATCCTGCTAGCAACAAGCTGCAAACTCACAATAACAAACCTGCTTGCTCAAGCCTGTAAATCTGCAGCTTGCCCAAAAACAAACTGCAAACCTGCAGAAGCCTAAACACAAACTCAGAAAAACAACAAAACAATTTTCAAACTCAAACCTGTCAAAAAACTGCAAACTACAGTTTCAAAGTCAAAGCTAGCCACTAAACATCAACAGTCAGAAGCTAACCAACAGGAGTTTCAGATCTTATTCAACATCATCAACAAAATCAAACAAGCAAAGTTTCAGAATACATTTTCATCATTAACAAAAAAACAACCACAAATCATCAAGCTCAGTTCAAACAGCATAGTTTCAGAAAATACTCATCATTAACAAGGAAGAAGAGAGGTTCAGAAGTGACAAAAACATAGTAGTTTTAGAAATCAAGCTCATCGTCAACAAGGAGAAAGGAAGAGATTCAGAAACGAAACAGTTTTCAGAATCATCATCATCAAACAATCAGGGCCAAAGAGAAAGAGGAAAAGTTTTAGAAGCAAACGGTTTTCAGAAGTACTCATCATCAAACAATCAGGGCCAAAGAGAAAGAGGAAAAGTTTCAAAAGCAAACAGTTTTCAGAAGTACTCATCATCAAACAATCAGGGCCAAAGAGAAAGAGGAAAAGTTTCAGAAGCAAACAGTTTTCAGAAGTAATCATCATCAAACATCACCAACAAAAATTAGAAACAAACAGTCTCAGAGGTTCATCATCAATATACAGAAAAAGATACCAGAAGCCAGAAGCGTGTCCATCTCCTCTTCCTCCGCCTAGCCTCCAAGGAGCGCCACCGGCCGGTCTCACGTCCCTCTCTCTCCATCGTTTTTTAGAAGCAAAACGCCAAGGTACAGTTTATTTTCCTCAAACGTTTCTGCATCTCACACATAAGCATCAAAGGATTAAAACATGAAAACAATAAACATGCAAGAATCAAATCAAACGAACAACAAAACTGTAAAAAACCCTAAAGGACAGAACGAACCTTACCCTTTGCATCCAAGGCTTTGAAGCGTTAGGAAGATGAGAGAATGAGAGGTGACGCTCCGATGGCTAGGGCATGGAGGGAGTTTCAAGGATCAGAAGCTCATGTCCTGAGAAGAGAAAGATGAAACGGAGAAGAAGAGAAAGGAGGCGCCGCTGTAAAGCCAAAATTGCAAACCCTAAAGAATGAACCAACCCTAACAAAACATTGTACAACTCTGCCTTGGGCCTGACCCGCCCCAAACTGTGCCAAGCCCAAGTGTTTCTGCGCATACCCCCCCCCCCCCCCCCCCATTTCATCCATTTTGGCTTTTGTTTCTTCTTCCATTTGGGCCTAACCCCCAATTAAAACTTAAGCCCATATTTTAATTCATTTTTATTTTATACTCTTTTTAATCATTTTAATTAATTTGTTTTATTTCTTTAGTTTAGTTTATTTTGTTAATAATAATATTAGTAAGATTTATTAAAAAAATTAATTTTTTATTGTCATTCTTTTGTTAATTGATTTTTGTTAACATAATAGAATACAAAAAATACTAGAATCTTTGTTTAAGTAATTTTTTCTTTCTTTAAAAAAACTTTACTTTTCATAATTGATAAAACACAATAATAATAATAACATATTTTTTAATCTTTCTTTTTAGAATAAAATTTTATTTGTTTATTTGTAAATAAATACATGCATCTCATAGTTCTTTGATTTTCCTTATTTTATAATTCGTTATAATTTTTATATTGAATTGCGACAGTTCGATTTGGTTGTAACACATATTTTGGACATTATTATTCTGATGAGATTCATCCCCATTTGTAAATAATTGTACCCTCATCCCCGGATACTTTATTGTAATAACTTAGACTTTAAATTCCCGCAATTTATTTCTTTCAATATACTGTATAGTAATTAGGGTTTGTATGTGAAAATCTAAAATCAATCGCTAGATGACCTAATACAAGAATAAATGCATGAAAATCAATACACAATTCACACTTGCACCTCTAGGGTAATTCCGCTTGTTGCCTCGGAAAATGAAATCATGTCCCTCGAATATGAGACACTCTAGTAAATTCCCCTTCAATAAGCAAAGATCGTAGTCCCTCGATGACCCTCGATGCTGCCTTCGATAAAACGATCTCGTCCCTTACAAAATTGCTAGAGCGTCTCACAAGTCGCTTTCAATGATTGTATACGATGACCCGCGCCTGTCCCGTTTAACATCCTAATATAAGGTTGTTCACCAAATACAATGGTGAAATAACACTGTCAAAAGGGTTAAAAACATAAGAAAGATCTTTGAGTAAAATAGGGTAGACAACTCTTAGTTACTTGATCAAAAAACTTGCAAAACATCCTTGCCGTTTTCAAACACACATCACAACACAATTTCAAATCAAATTTTCAAAACATTGAAATATCTTTTCAAAAAGACACACACCTTTGTATATATTCGAACAAGAGTCATTACAAAGGTTTCCTAGACAAGGCCTCTTTTTCAAAGCATTTTCAAAACCACACACACAAAACACCATTTCAAACAATTGAAAAGCAAAGGCAAGTGATCTAAAACAAGTAACTAAGAGCCCATGGAAAACCATGGATGAAAAGGGTGCTAGAACCTTACCTTTTCATAATCTACCCCCCGAACCCAAGAAAACATCTCAAAGGTCTTTCCTGTGCTTTTTGACCATTCCTTAGGATAAAATAAAAAGTCGGTGGTGACTCTTGCTAAACCGCACAAGTGCGAACACAAACGCAAAATCCCAAGTCAGTTCTCCCACCGTATCACAGTATGGATGCGATGTATGGGCATGTAAGCTATGTTGCTGTAATACTGTTGGATTAGGGAAAAATGAATCCCTGACTGCTGTTGGGGATGTGGAGTGTAAGTATTCATGCTTTGAAGTGCTGATGAGTTGATGAGCTTATATTTGTTAGAGATATAAACTTTGTTGTAAGGGAAACGTCGTGTAAGGCTTGTGAAATCCTGTTGGAGAATCCTGAGAAATTGGGCGACCTTTACTGGGGAGTGATAACTGGAAGCTTTGTTCTGTCGGGGATGTGAGAGAGCTTGAAATCATTAAGCTTCACACTGTGGGGGATTTTATAGTCTAAATATATTATCCTATTTCCTAAAGCCATTAGTGATTGTCTTTCTATTTTTTGTTCATTTGTCAACAGTAGTTACGTTTAAATGCATATGTTCAAAAATAAATCATTGGACGCTTTTGTAAACAAAACACAGAGATAAAGAAAAAACAGATAGTTTTGCACTTTCAAAGGGGTATCTTTGTATTAACTTGAATAAATCTTTTTTTTACAATGAGACGAACATTCTAGTAAGGGAATGACGCCGTAAAAAATGAAAATTTTATATAAAGAAAAGATAGCTATGTGCAATAATCCCATGGGGTTCCCATTCTATTATAGCCTCCGTGTCTCTGAGCGTCTTGTCCACTTGCTACCTTGTCCGAAGTTGATTGGATTGATTAGACCCGTTGAGTTTGTCAGTTGAAGCCAAAGGTTGTATGCAAGGTGATCCAACGGGACATAGTCATACGCTTTAATTCCCTAACTTTTGCCTGGACCGCCATTTCGGGTTTTCAGCCCATCGGGATACCCTTTTTTTCCCAAGTCGCCCTTTCGGGTTTTCAACTTGCCGGGTGTACAGATTTTTTTTTGTTTTATCCCTAATTTTTTCTCGAACCTTTTTGGTTCGCCGGGATGCCCTTTTTTTTCCTAGGTGTGTCAACCTAGCGGGTCTCTTATGCATAGTATCTTTTGACTATGTCCGCGTTCACAGGGTGTGGCAGGTCGTCGTCATCCATAGTGGTTAAGATCATTGCTCCACCAGAGAATATGCTTTTTGATCACAAACGGTCCTTGATATGTAGGAGTCCATTTGCCCCTGGGATCACCCTGCGGTAGTATGATGTGCTTGATCACCAGATCCCCGACTTGATACACTTGGCATCTGACCTTTTTGTTGAGAGCCTTGATCATCCGTTTTTGATACATTTGACCATGACAGGAAGCAGTAAGCCTTTTCTCATCAATCAAGTTCAGTTGATCAAGTCGAGTTTGGATCCAGTCATTTTCATTCAACCCTGCATCCTTCATGATTCTTAGAGAAGGGATCTGGACCTCAATAGGCAAGACAACCTCCATGTTGTATACCAGAGAGTAAGGTGTTTCCCTGGTTGATGTGCGCACCGTGGTACGGTAATCGTGGAGAGCGAGTGGTAGCATCTCATGCCAGTCTTTGTAGGTTACTGACATTTTTTATATGATCTTTTTGATGTTCTTGTTTGCGGCTTCGATAGCACCATTCATCATTGGTCGGTAAGGGGAAGAATTATGGTGCTGGATCTTGAATTGCACACACAGTGCGGTGATCATAGTATTGTGGAGGTTCGTACCATTGTCTGTGATGATCCTCTCCGGGATACTGTACCGACAGATGAGATTCTGTTTGATGAATCGGGCGACAAAATTCTTGGTAACGGAAGCGAAAGAAGCCACCTCAACCCACTTTGTGAAATAGTAAATGGCCACCAAGATGAAGCGGTGTCCATTAAAGGTTGTTGGCTTGATTTCCCTAATCATGTTGATGCCCCACATAGCAAAGGGCCAAGGAGCCGTCAAGACATTCAAAGGAACCGGAGGCACGTGCACCTTGTCAGCATAGATCTGACACTTATGACAAGTTCGTGAATGTTGATAGCAATCTTCTTCCATGGTAGACCAGTAATAACCTGCCCGTAGGATCTTCTTTGCCATTGTATGCCCACTGGAATGGGTGCCAAAAGTTCCTTCATGTAGATCAGCCATGATCTTTTCTGCCTCAACCTCATCTACACAACGAAGTAATACAGAGTCATGGTTGCGTTTGTAGAGAATGCCATTACTAAGGAAGAACTTAGTAGAGAATATCCTTAAGAACTTCTTATCATTGACTGAAGCTCCTTCCGGATACTCTTGAGCTTCGAGATACCTCTTGACTTCGTGGATCCAAGGTCGGTCCACTACTTCTTCAGTATTGATCTCGTGACAGTGAACTGGTTCATCCATCCGTTCAATGGTGATCTGGGGAGCCTCATTAACCCATTTGAGTTTAAACATGGATGACATTGTGGCTAGCGCATCCGCTAGTTGATTTTCTTCTCGCGGGATATGCTCGAAGGTAATATTCCCAAAATGTGGGATTAATGCAACACATGTTCTTTGTAGGGGATAAGGTTAGGGTGCTTCGTGTCCCATTCTCCTTTGATTTGGCTGATGACCAAGGCTGAATCTCTTGATACACATAAGGATTTGATCCCTAAATCTATGGCAGCTTTGAGACCAAAAATGCACGCTTCGTATTCTGCCATGTTATTTGTACAGTTGAAGCAGAGTCTTGCCGTGAAGGGAGTGTGACATCCTTTAGGGGATATGAGTACATCACCAATGCCATTGCCGAGTGCGTTGGACACCCCATCAAAAACCAGGGTCCATTGGGATCCTTGTTCAGGTCTGTCATATGGTCTGAGTTCTTCATAGTTGTTTACCATCATGATGTCTTCATCTGGGAATTCGAACATCATGGACTGGTAGTCATCCACAGCTTGATGAGCAAGGTGATCGGCTAGTACATTGCCCTTTATTGCTTTTTGGGTAGTATACTGGATGTCATATTCCGTCAGGATCATCTGCCATCTTGCTATCCTCCATGAGATGCCAGGTTTCTCGAATATGTATTTTATTGGATCCATCTTGGATATCAATAGGGTAGTATGGGTCAGCATATATTGTCTTAGCAAGCGAGCAGCCCATGCCAGAGCGCGACAAGTTTTCTCGAGCAGTGAATATCTTGTTTCACAGTCGGTAAACTTTTTGCTCAGGTAATAAATAGCATGCTCTTTTCGGCCAGACTTGTCATGCTGCCCCAGCACACACCCCATTGAATTTTCCAAAACAGTTAGATACATGATCAAGGGTCTTCCCTCGACTGGTGGAATTAAAACAGGAGGCTCTTGCAGGTACTCTTTGATCTTGTCGAAGGTAGTTTGGCATTCATCATTCCATTTGACTACTTGATCTTTCTTCAGTAATTTGAAGATTGGTTCACAAGTAGCCGTTAAGTGAGAAATGAATCTGGCAATGTAGTTTAGCCGTCCTAAGAATCCCCTGACTTCCTTCTCAGTACAAGGAGCATGCATTTCTTGTATAGCTTTCACCTTGGCAGGATCCACTTCGATACCTTTATCGCTGACGATAAAGCCTAGGAGTTTACCGGACCTTACCCCATATGTGCATTTGTTCGGGTTCAACCTCAGCTGGTATTTCTTTAGTCTCTCAAACAGTTTATGCAAATGATCAAGACGTTCCTCTCCTGTTTGAGATCTAGCTATCATGTCGTCCACATAGACCTCTATTTCGTGATGTATCATGTCGTGAAATAGCGCTACCATGGCATGTTGATAGGTTGCCCCAACATTCTTCAACCCGAATGGAATAACCTTGTAACAGAATATGCCCCATTGTGTGAAAAGGTTGTTTTCTCCATGTCCTCGGGCGCCATTTTGATTTGGTTATAGCATGAGAAACCGTCCATAAATGAGAACACTTTATGTTGTGCAGTGTTGTCAACCAAAATATCGATATGGGGAAGTGGGAAGTCGTTCTTAGGGCTTGCCCTATTCAAATCTCGATAGTCCATGCATATTCTCACTTTGTCGTCCTTTTTAGGCACGGGAACAACATTGGCGACCCATTGTTGATAGGAGGTGACAGCCAAGAATTCGGTGTTGAATTGTTTCATGACTTTAGCCTTAATCTTCTCTGACATGTCTGGTCATATGCGACAAACCTTTTGTTTTACCGGAGGGCAGTCTTCTTTTGTTGGTAGACGATGTACCACGATATCAGCATCAAGTCCTGGAATATCTTCATACAACCAGGCAAAGACCTCAACATAATCATGTAGCAACTGAATTAGACGCTCCTTGACACTGGGTTCCAGATTGGCACCCACCTTGACTTCTTTCTAGTCCTCTTTGGTACCTAGGTTAACTGTGTCCAATGGTTCTTCGTGGGGCTGTATGGTCCTCTCTTCTTGTTGTAGTAACCTGGAAAGTTCCCCTGGAACTTCATAATCTTCCTCACCTTCGTCTTCGGCTTGGTAGATTAGATTTCTAGAGTCACATAAGGCCATAGCAGAATCGTTACCCATGGGATCCCGAATGGATATAGATCTGCATTTTGGATGTAAGTGTGTGTAAGAGTACAACTATCTTTGAAAGAAATAAAAATGTAAAAAGAAAGACAGAGAGCACAAAGTTTGTATGCAAAAAATGTCCATGATTCATTGATGACATATGAAAATGAGGTAACAACCCTTACAAATGGATTGTTGTGCCTCGGGTAAGACACAAGGTTTTAAAAGTCTGAATTGTTTAATTATTACAGGTCTGACAAAAATTTAAAGACAATTATTGTTGGATAAAAGTAATTGGGACAAAGTATTTAGCTTCCCAGTTGATGAGTCCTCTGTTGACAGTTGGGAAAATCTATTCCTCCGGGTTGTGGCTGTCCTCATCATCCTCCACTGCATTGACTCCATGGTTGCTGACCTTCAAGGGTGGTCTCCCGGCACGAGCACGACTTACAGCTTTCTGGGCTCCTGAAGTGAAACCCAAACCAAATTTGTCAGATTTGTATGGGATACCTGGGAGCTGGCCCCAAATAGTACACCCACCTTCTTCGATCACTTCCTTGGCATCTTTCAAAGAAGACATCTTTAGCGGAGGTCTTGTAATCTTTGGTACTTGGGAAACAGCCTTGGTTGCAGCCACGGTTTGTGGGACTTCCTTGAAGTGCTGAAACAAAGTTTCAATGAATTCACCATCCAATTCCACGTATCTGAAGGAGTTTAAGTGACTGAACATATATTCTTCTTCTCCATGGACAGTAATGATTTTCCTCTCGGTCGGGTATTTTATCATTTGATGTAATGTAGAGGTAACGACACCAGCGTTGTGAATCCATGGTCGGCCCAACAAGCAGGAGTAGGAAGGGAGAATGTACATCACGTAAAAAGTTGAATCAAAGGTTTGGGTTCCAACTTTTACGGGGATGTCCACCTCCCCATTCACCATTCTCTTTGAACCATCGAAGGCCCTTACCAATATATTGCTGGTTTTTAAGGTCAAACCTTCACAGTCGAGTCTATCAAGAGCTTTCTTAGGCAGCACATTCAAAGACGAACCGATATCAACCAAGACATGGGCTAAAGTTTTGCCCCTGCATTCGACAGAGACATGCAATGCCTCGTTATGCTTCCTCCCTCTAGGTGTCAAGTCAATATCAAAAAAGCCTAAACCATTATCTGCGGTCAAGCTGGCTACACAATCTTGGAACTGATCAGCAGAGGTTTCTTGTGGTACATGGGCAGTTTTAAGGAATTTCACCAAGGCCTTCACATGAGCCTCTGAGCACAACAATAAAGCCAGCATGGAAATCTTTGACGGAGTCTGCCCTAGCTGTTCGACTATGTTGTAGTCACTTCTCTTAATAATTTTCAGAATTTCTTCCATCTCCTTTTGGGAGGCCTCAGGGATAGATACTGATTGCGCCTTCATCCGGACAGGCTCAACCAGAATTCCTTTGCCCCGAGTCTCGGTCGACTCGGTGGTAGGAGTGTCAATAGGGGTAACCATAGGGATTGTAGTAGTAGTAGTGTCAACAGAAATAGGAACATGGATGATCACATGACCGGTAACAGTCTTTAGAAGAGCAATCTCCGGGGAGAATACTCTGCCTTTTCGGGTTATCTTGTTGGTTCCTGCAATGTTATTGATGTCTGGGTCAGCCTTCTCAAAAATTGAGTCTTCAACAGCCGGCCAATCCTGCTTGACGCCGTGATAGTAGAAGTTCCATGGGACAGTTTTATCTTAGGAGTATGGGATTGGTCCAGGCATAGTAATCATCAGTGGAGCCACTTTAGGAACTGATGTAATCCTAACGGGACTTTTGGTGGAGACCCTAGAAGGATTGGCGGAAATTGTTACTATTGAAACTTCTTTGTAAGAAATGGTTGGAACGGGAGTCTTTTCAAACAAAATCTCTTTGTCATCCATTAGGCATTGAACGCCTGCTTTCAATAAATGACAGCCAGTTGGTAGGGATAAACATAGGTGGAAGCTTTAATCACAACCCAAATATAAACCGGCATTCAACAAGTTCCTCTTGATATTCAGGAGAGGAGTAACAATTTCATTAACAAAATTAACAAACATATCATATTCAAAAGCGTTAACATCACGACCATGCTTGAACATAGGAGCGGTGATAACATTCGGGATTTCAGGAGCATCAAATTCAATTTCTTTGGCTTCAAGAAGGTCTTGCACCTTGTTTTTCAAAGCCCAATAGTTGTTAGTATTATGGCCTGGACTTTCTGAATGGTATGCACAACGAGCATTAGGATGATAATGAGGAGAGGTTGTGTTAGGATTCTTTAGAGCTTCTTTCAAAGTTACCAGATTAGATCTCAACAAATGTGGCAGGACTTGAGATAGTGTCATATTAATTCGGGTAAATTGTCTTGCTGGTCTTTCTGTTCTAGGTTGGTTGCTTTTTTGCTGAGTAGATGCAGGCTTTGGGATCATGACATCCCCCACCATTGGACGATGTTCAGTTCTATCTTGACTTCTTTGAGGATACACAACACCAACTTCTTTCTTTCCAATAAATAGCTTTCTTACAGCAGTGGAGGATGCGTCTTTTTGAATCTTACCACTCTTAATCCCAGCTTCCACCCTTTCTCTGGTCAATATTAATTCAGTAAAGCCTGCTGAGGAGCTCCCAATTAGATGATTGAAGAAAGGACCGAACAGGGTACCCAAAAACATATCTACTAGCTCTCTTTCAGAAAGGGGAGGCTGGAATCTTCCTGCTAAGTCCCTCCACTTCTGAGCGTAGTCTTTGAAACCTTCACTTGAAACCATAGCCATACTCTGGAGTTGAGTACGGGTGGGAGCAAGATTTGTGTTGTATTGATACTGTTTGTAGAAAGTAGCGGCGAGGTCTTCCCAATTATGGATTCTTTCCAGTTGATAGATCCAATCTAGTTGAGTCCCGGATAGACTGTCTTGAAAGAAGTGGACCCACAAATCTCTGTCAGCAGTGTGAGGTTGTATCTTCCTCACATAAGATCGGAGATGCATCTTGAGACACGAAACCCCTTCGTATTTAGCGAACACTGGTGCCTTGAATTTTGGTGGAATAACAATCCCAGATACCAAACCCATCTCCTTAAAGTCCAGCCCGGGCACTTTCTGAATTTCCATCGCAGTTAGACGTTCTTCCAGATGTTTGTATTTGTCGTCGGCCGGAGGATATTACTCTTCAGAGTAATCTTCTTCTTCTTCCTCTTCAGATTCTGGCTGGGCAACCGCTTCCTTTCCTTTCACTTCTGGATTATCCTTTTCACCAGATGATGTTGCAAAGTCTAGGGTTCGTCTGGCTTGTCCTTGGAACCTTCTTCCCATATTCAGAACTCTGGTTATTTTCTTTGCTTTCTTCTTCTTTTCTTCAACCAACAAAGTTTTCAGATCCTCTTGTCTTTTGGCTAGAGTCAAGAACATCTGTTGAAACTGAGCATTCTGTGCCTGGAGGTCTTTTACTGTTTGCTCGAGATCCATCTTACTGAAATAAACAGTAGAAAGATGAGGAGACTTGTTGTAAGAAACCTTCTTATGTTATGATGAATGGTAAATGCATATGCAATTATTTCAAGGAAATTAAAGATTTAAATTTTCTTTAGACCAAAGAGGAACACACGTTATATTAATAAATCAAAGTTTGAGTACATCATGCCTCTTTTGGGCTTACAAAGAAATACAAAAACTCTAAGATAAAAAACTTGTTCGCATCCTTTTTGGTGCGATGTAGGCGTTCAGGTTCCGCTTCTCATGAAGTTGCTCAGTGAGTTCCAAAACCTTCTTCTCGCTGGCGTAGAATTGGGCCTCAAAAGTGTCTCGCTCCCCCTTAAGTTGTATCCAATCTCTTTGTAAGTCTTCAAGAGAGATGGGCATGTTAGGATGCAGGATAGTGTATGGAACATCTCCTTCCACAACAGGCTCTATGATAACCGGGAGAATGAAGGGGTAAGGCATTATAAGACTTTGAGCATGAGCTCGTACCCATTTGAGATAAAGCTCAATAGGGATGGAATTATTATGCCCCAAAGTCTTGCTATCTACCTTGTTCAACATCCTCCAAGCTCGGATAAATATTTGGCGGTGACCTTGATCATCGTTCTCGTAGTCAAATACCAAACCATGAATGAGAATCTCATATGGGCCATCCCTTTGGGCGTAACCAAATTGTCTTAAGTCTAAACAGGGGTTGTAGGTGATACCTCCTCTAATGCTAAGTAAAGGGACATTAGGGAATTCTCCACAACGGTCGATAATAGTAACATTCTCTATGGATCAGGAACACCAATGAATGTATGAATGTTTGAGTGTCATCAACCTATGTGACCACCTTGAACCTTGCTTGTTTTTCAATACAGATTGGGGAAGATGCGAAATAAACCATCTTGCCAAAAGAGGAGTACAACATATAAGGATACCTCTTTTCCTCATAGTACGAGTGTGAAAGTAATGTAGGATGCCCCCTAGGAAAGTAAGCACCAGGTTATGAGACATGAAGATTTTGACGGCGTTCACATCTATGAGTTGGTCAAGATTTGGAAATAATACCATCCCATAGATGAGGAGAGCCACAATTTCCTTAAAAGCTTGCAAATCTAAAGAGTTCCAATAGTTTTGGGATTTCTCGAACAAGAACTTTGCTAGGAAACCTTTGACACCACTCCTTGTTTCCCAATTAGTTGTGATATCAGATGGTTGCAAGGGTAGAGCTTAAGAAATCTCTTCTGATTTTGGATCTCTTTCTGTACCGTTGAAAGGTAGTTGATTGAGAATGGGAATCCTCAAGAGTTGGGAGAATTCTTCCAAAGTTGGCACAAGTTGATAATCGGGAAATGTGAAGCAATGGTGTAAAGGATCAAAGAACTGAAAGAGTACCTTCATCATGTCTTCATCAGTGTTAGAGGTGACCAAGTTTAGTAGGTGACCATGTCTCTCGGTAAATGGAGAGTTTTCAGGAACCCTTGATTCTAACTCTTTAAGCTGAGGGGGGATCCTTACAAGATTGACTTGAATGGTTTTCCTGCGAATATAATCCATGTCCTACAAAATAGAACAAAGATAAATCCCAAGATCCTTGAAATGGTTAGTGAATATGAGTATGATGTTATGATGTTTATGATGTTATGTACAAGTATATATATACAAACAAAATAGACAAGTCCTTAGGTTTAGGCTTGCATGAAGTCTCATAGGTAAATACCCTCTTGAAGTTTAGTTGGCTCAAACCTGTCTTAGTAATAGTAACCGGGTTCTAAGGAGCTCAATATCACTGGTTTGTTTCCTTGGGCATTGTTTCAATGCAAGCCTCTTTAATAGCGACCGGAATATCCAAAAAAACCAAACCTCAATGAGTGTAGTATCGAGTATCTACCAACTTCCTAATGGCCAATTTGGTCAAGTAAAGGTTCTAAAAGTTCATTAGTGCTTCATGATATCACTCAGCAGCCTCGTATTCTCCTTGATTACTCAAGGGCTATCGCTAACCACAAATATGTCACACTAACGTAGCTATTGCTTAGACCATGTCAGTTTACCCCGCCCAGTTTCCACAATGTATTGCTACTTACCTAAAAGGTATCCCAAATCCAAGTAGAGGATTCAAACCCAAACAAAGAACCATAATGTAAAGCATACAAGTAAAGAAATGAAAGCAAGTAAATGTGATCTAACCCTAAGGTAACCCCACTTTTAAAATTCTCACCAGCAGATTCGCCAGTTCTGTGATACAGTGGGAGTACTGACTTTGGGTGTTCTGCGTTTGATCACAAATGTTGCGTGTGATACGGTGGCCAGAACCGGGCTGTTAATATTGGTTTGCATTTTGTATTCGCAAATGTCGCGGTAAGCAAGAGTCGCCACCGACTTTTATTTTATCCAACAAGGAAAGGAAAAAAGCACAGAAAAATTCCTTTTTCGAGATTTTCTGAGTACGGTGGTAGATTATAGAAAGGGAAGATATTAGCACCCTTTCTATCTGTAGTTATCTATGGGCTCTTAGGTACTTGCTCATCATTTTAAAAATTGCTTCTTTGTGTGTTTGTGTGATTTGAAAAAAAGTTTTTGGCTTTGATTTAACTCTTGCTTCTATCTTCAAGAGTGTTACAAAGTGTTTTTGAAAACTTTGTTTGTAAAGAAGTGTAAGTGGTGAAAAAGTTTGTTTGGATTGAGCAAGTACTTAAGAACTAATCTACCTACTCGGAAAAAAAATAATTGTTCTATGTTCTTTTCCTTTAGACAGTGCTATCCCACTATTAGTGAGTAGGTAGCATCGTCGTTGGAGTTTTGAGGGTCAATTCGAAAAGGGACGTGCAGTCACTAAAGTAATGTTAGGACGTCTTAGTAATAACCCTAATGTCTTAGATCAATTATTCGAGGCAACAATTCCGAGGCAACCATTCCGAGGCAACTTTTCCGAACGAGACTTTGACCTTTGTTTAGACAAAAGGATGACCACTAAAATATCCTATACTTAATGACCGTTCACCGAAGGCAACCAAGTGGGAGTGTACCCTAGGAGTGCGCATGTGCGATTGATTCAATTTCAGATTATTTATCTTTGCACATTTAGGGTTATCTAACCGTTTTAAAGTTTACATACATTCTTGTCATGCAACCCTAATCATACATCTAACATTTCAATATTTTGTGGAATTTAAAGTGCAGAAATTAAACTACGCTATTACAAGGCTTCGGGTATTTACATAGCCAAAAACAAACCCTTAAAAGTAAAGCGATAAATGAAAAGTAAAAGACCTAATTAACTATCACAACTTGTGAGCAATTACATTAATAGGATAAAAATAAATAAAGCGCGCGATGAAATTAGGAACGACATGAAATTAGGGTTTTGACCCTTTTTAACCTAATTAAAAGAAAAAATGTTTTTGTTGTTTTTAATTATTTTTAAGAAAAGAATTAGTTTTTAAATTAAATACTTAAATTAATTAGCTAATTAAATTAATTAATGAAAATAAATTACATGGCCTATTTTTATGTTTTTTGGTTAATTTTAGAAAAAGAAAATATAATTAAGTTATGAGAAAAACCTAATTGTTCTAATTATTTTTAAATTTATTTACAAAATATTTAAAGTTATTTAGAAATTAAATAACCTAATTAATTAATTTAATTTTTGATAAAAAATAAAATCTAAACCTAATTTCGTGAAAAGTATTATTTTGTGATTTTTTGATTAAAAAAAATTAATTTGTTAATGAATAAAATAGATTAATTAAATAAAATATATAAAAGAAAAGGAAAAAGGAACTTAGGCCTGCAATCAGCAATTTGAGGGGGTGCAGATAGCACTTTTCTGGGCCCAAAACAAAGTTGTCCACGTTGACTTCTTGGATCTAGTGCGTTGCCTTGACTGAGGCACATCATGGTCACCACATCATAGCCATCAGATCTGGCTTCTTGGATACCTGAATGGTTAGATCTTGAGGGAGCATAGTGTTCCTTGGCTTTGTATGCATGCTGAATCATGAAAAAACAAATTATATGCAATAAAGGGGGACCTGGGATTCGAACCCAGGCCCCAAGGCAATTTCCAACGCTTGGCAACCAACTGAACTAGCTATTATGTTTCTACATAAAATAAACAATAATAATAATATACAAAAAAGGAATTAATGGAGAATAATAAATAAAAAACGCGTGCCAGAAGTTTGAATGGACCAATGGTTGCTTGCCACGATATCTTCTTCTTCCTTATTCTGTGGCTAAAAGACACAGACTTTTACCTACGGCACCATGTCCGTTGCTACAAGTCATGCAATCCTCAAAATCTCATACAAAAGTGATAAATAAAAACTAATGCCATGGATAGGTTTGTCTGGACCTGTTGAGCAAAAAGGTGACCCTTTCATGGCCTAATTTTGCCTGCACACAAAATTCCCAAATCGAAGCTACAAACCCTAACAATGCTGAAACCTCATATAGGCCATAAAAATGAAATTAAATGGTACAGAGAGCTTGCATATGTGATGGTGAACAAGAATATATGATTAGAATGTGATGAATGTGCAAGAATTATGCAAATCAAATTTAAGAAAGGAGCAATGTCGTGGATGACTTACAGCGCGTTTTGGTACTGGAAAAGACTTGTTCTTGATTGATTTCGCTTCCTTACACTCCTAGGAAGCGATTGGAATGGTCAAAGGGTCTTGAATTAGCCTGGAACTATGAATTAGAATTGCTACTTTTCTTTGTTTTTTGTAAGTTTGCTCTGACCTTGTGCGTCTCTCCCTAGCCTTGCTTGAGGTCTGCCCATGACCCTTATGTACTGAGGAATGAATTAGGGTTGAAAGAGTGATCACAATCTTCCTCCATCAATGCTTTTGATTTTGATTTGATACACTTGAAAACCATTCCAAAAATAGCCTAAAACCAATCTTTTTGTGCACTCCATGCCTTTAAACGAATTTGATCTCATGCTAGCTGGAGTTTAAGACCTGAAACATGTATCAAATCTTGAGATTTCAATATTTTGGATTTTCTATGATTTGTTTTGATTTAAATTAATTTAATTCAAATAAAAATCAAAATAAACAATAAAAATAAGATAATGACAAGTGGAAAAGGCTAGGTCTCGTGGACCATGTTGCCAACTCAAAACAAGTGCAAAAGATTGGCCCCATTTGGCAAAAATTGCAATTTTAGGCATAATTGACTTTTGATAATTTTACAAAAAGGGCCAACTTGACCAATGCATAACTTCCTCAATTTTGACTCTTTGAAGATGTTCTTGGACTTTTTAGAAAGCTTGAGATGTCCTCTAAGAAACCATTTTGGTATAATCTCAATTTGATATTCCATTCTCATGTATGAAGCTTTGACAAAAAAGGTGTTTTTGTTGACTTTTCAAAATGACCTATAATGTCCAAATTCATAACTTCTTGTGAGTGCATATTTTGAACTTGGGAGATGAGGATGGATTGTAGAGAATTGCATCCTCTTCAAAATGAGATTTTGATGGGTCATTTATCATAAAGTATGAGAAAGTTATGCTTGGTCAAAGTTGAGTTGACTTTTCCTGCAAAACCCTAATTTAGCAACTTTTGGTTCTTGATGAATTATGAGCAATCCTTGATGAATCATGATCAACCCTTGATAAAATGATAAAATATACTTCAAAATGAGGATTTTGACCAAAAATATTGAATTTTGATTGTATGTAGGCCATAATTGACTTTTGCGCTAGCACAGTCGATTTTCAGGCCTTTGAGCAATTGACTGAGCAAACTTCCTCTGCAAGGCTTGAAACTTGGCATGGATAATCTTGAGAACATATTAGTACAAAGGTGAGCATTTGGGATCCTTTGGAATCAAGTATCTTGATGCAATATGAAACCCTAATTTGGGGTAGACTACCTTAGGAGAGGGCTTGTCTGGTCAACCCTTGGACTTCCTTGAGCAACTTGAGGATCTTTCTTGAAATGTTTTAAGAAATATGGGAGGGCAAATTTTGGGGTGCAACAGCTTCCCCTGTTCAATCTTCTTAAACATGAGGATGTATATTGGCTTTCTTGCCTTTCGTGATCCGAAGGTGGAAGATGATTGAACACTAGAGTGCCCAGAAATTTGCACTCGCATGAAGTGGTAATTGTCTCGCGATGTCGGGAATGGGCTTACAGATGCCATTTGGAAATTGCTGACGGGGGATGGGCTTAAATATGCCACCCGAAGGAGTGTCGATCGCATAAGAGATTCCTTAGCGAGAGCTGTTTACCTGTTGTTGAGGAAGATTCCACTGGGGAATGCTGATCTCTATCTTGAGAAAAGTAGAATTTTAGGAGCTTCAGTCGTCCATTATTCTACTGGGGAATCATCTCTGTTTTGAGAAAGGTTGAATTTTAGGAACTTCGGTCGTTCGTTATTCTTGTTGAGGAATCGTCTCTTCATCGAAGAGGTGAAAATGAACTACTATCTGGTCGTGATCCAGGCTTCATAGTAATAAGACCGACTGCTATCTGGTTGTAATCCAGGCTTTATAGTGACTTACTGGGGAGATGAGATTAAACTAGCTATCCGGTCGTAATCCAGGCTTTGCAATTTCTCGATTCTTATATAGTCATAATCCAGGCTTCAGGAGGAAATGAGTTGTTATCCGGTCACATCCAGGCTTCAACTTGAACTTAGGGCACACTAATATCCGATCGACTCCGGGCTTCTTAGTAACTGTCCAGGTGAACTGCTATTTGGTCGTAATCCAAGCTTCATAGTGTCCCTTACTATTATCTGGTCGTAATCCAGACTTCACAGTGTCTTTTACCACTATCTGGTCGAAATCTAGGCTTCATGGTGTTCAGAGGAAATCAAGATACTATCCGGTCGTAATCCGGGCTTCATAACTTGCATTAAAGATATACCACTATCTGGTCGTAATCCAGGCTTCGCGGTGTCTTTGGCTGCTATCTGGTCGTAATCCAGGCTTCACAATGTCTTCTATCATTATCTGGTCATAATCCAGGCTTCATGGTCTCGTATTGATATCAGGTCGTAATCCAGGCTTCACAATAACTTGTTGAGCTGTTATCCGGTCGTAATCCGGGCTTCACGGCTTGTGTTTATGATATACCACTATCTGGTGTAATCCAGGCTTCATGGTAAATGGCTGAGCTGTTATCCGGTCGTAATCCGGGCTTCACGACTTGTTGGGGATTAAACTATTATTCGGTCGAATCCGGGCTTCATAGCTTAGAGATAAACCACTATCTGGTCGAATCCAGGCTTCACGGTGTTTGATACTGTTATCCGGTCATTCTCTGGGCTTCACAATATGCTTTAGAAATCAAGATATTATCCGGTCAAATCCGGGATTCACAATATGCTGATGATAATTAAACTCTATTTGGGGAGAATCTTACCGACTCATTCGCGGTTGCGAGCCTCAGCTGGGGAGAGTGGTGTCCTGTTTGGGACCGCTAATATCACTATCTTTTTCTTACTCTGCGGGGAGTGAATGTACCTTCAATCCTTTTCTTCAACTAGGTCTACCCCTATACCTGGTGGATATAGCAACTATATGGTTTGGACATTTCTTATTTGCCCCTGTTTCTGATATTACGAGTAATCGTCTTTTGTTTCGCATGTTAATATTGATGAGCAGCAATTATTGTTAAATGCATATATCAAAAATGAACCATTGGACGTTTTTGCAAAACAAAACAGAAAAAAGAAAAAAATTTGAAATTTCTTTGTGAAAATGAATTGTATTGATTTTGAAGTTGGCCTGAAAATAGGCGTTTTTGTACAAGAGGCTGACGTCCTAGTAAGAGAACGCCGCTGAACAATAGAATTTATACAATTTGTGTAAAAGAATAAAAAACAGCTATGTAAATAATCCCACTGGGTTCCAACTCTGTTATCACCTTTATATCCTCGAGCATCTCATCACTTTGCTACTTGGTTGAAGGTAGATCATATTGATTAGTGTCGTCCGAGCTTGATAGTTAACATTGAAGTCTGATTGCAAGATGATCCAATGAGACATAGTGTTACGCTTTAATCCCTAATTTTTGCCTGGACCGCCCTTTCAGGTTTTCAGTCCATCGGGATACCCTTTTTTGCCCAAGCCGCCTTTTCAGGTTTTCGACTTGCCGGGTGTACATTTTTTTTTTCATTTTCATCCCTTATTTTTGCCCGAACCCTTTTGGTTCGCCGCGAAGCCCTTATTTTTGCATAGGCCAATCAACCTAGCGGGTCTTTGATTATGCGTAGTATTTTTTCACTATGTCTGCATTGATGGGGTGAGGAAGGTCGTCACCATCCATGGTGGTTATAATCATAGCTCCTCCTGAGAAAGTGTTCTTAACCACAAATGGCCCTTCGTACGTAGGGGTCCATTTTCCCCTGGGATCACCTTGTGGTAGGATGATGCGCTTGATTACCAGATCCCCAACTTGGTATTCTTGTCGTCTGACTTTCTTGTTAAATGCCTTGATCATCCGTTTTTGATACGTTTGACCATGACAAATAGCAGTAAGTCTCTTTTTGTCGATTAAGTTCAGCTGATCAAGTCGGGTCTGGATCCAGTCATCTTCGCTCAAACCTGCATCCTTCATAATTCGAAGAGAGTGTATCTGGACTTCGATGGGTAAGACTGCTTCCATGCCATACACCAAAGAGTAGGGTGTTGCCCCTGTTGAAGTCCGCATAGAGGTTTGGTACCCATGAAGAGCAAACGGTAACATCTCGTGCCAGTCTTTGTATGTCACCGTTATCTTCTGCACAATCTTCTTGATATTCTTATTAGCCGATTCAACAACCCCATTCATCTTCGGTCGGTAAGGAGAAGAGTTGTGATGCTGTATCTTGAACTGCTTGCATAGCTCGGTGATCATAGTACTGTTGAGATTTGTACCGTTGTCCGTAATGATCCTCTCTAGTACACCGTATCGATAGATCAGATTGTGCCGAATAAACCGTGCCACGACGTTCTTGGTCACTGTAGCAAAGGAAGTTGCCTCAACCCACTTCGTAAAGTAATCAATAGCTACCAGAATGAAACGGTACCCGTTAGACGCAGTAGGTATGATCTCACCAATCATATCGATACCCCACATTGCAAAAGGCCAAGGAGCTGTCAAGATGTTCAGAGGAACTGGAGGTATATGCACCTTATCAGCATAGACTTGGCACTTGTGACAGGTCTGAGAATGCTGATAACAGTCGGCTTCCATAGTAGACCAATAGTATCTCGCCCGTAGGATTTTCTTTGCCATGGTATGTCCACTGGAATGAGTTCCGAAAGTACCTTCATGTAACTCTGCCATAATCCTTTCTGCCTCGTTCTTATCCACACATCGCAGTAAGGTTGAGTCATGAGTTCGCTTGTAAAGGATACCATTGCTGATGAAGAACTTCGTATAGAATCTCCTCAGAAACTTCTTACAGATGCACCCTCAGGGTATTCCTGAGTCTCAAGATACCTCTTTACCTCATGAAACCAGGGTTTATCTGCTACCTCTTCAGTCTCAATGTCACAGCAATGTGCGGGTTCTTCCAACCTCTCAATGGTAATCTGAGGAGCCTCATTGTCCCACCTGACCTTGAACATATAAGACATAGTAGCTAGCGCATCCACTAACTGATTCTCCTCCCTGGGGAAATGTTCAAAGGTTATCTCCTCAAAATATGGAAGCAGCGTCAATACATACTCTTTGTAAGGAATAAGATTTGGGTGCTTCGTATCCCACTCGCCTTTGATCTGACTGATCACGAGAGCAGAATCTCCAAACACACTCAGGAACTTGATCCTTAGGTCAATAGCTGCTCGAAGGCCCATGATGCACGCTTCATACTCCGCCATATTGTTGGTGCAGTTAAAACATAATCGGGCGGTGAACAGAGTATGACAGCCTTCGGGAGATATGATCACGGCGCCAATGCCATTACCCAATGCATTTAAAGCTCCATCGAAATACATAGACCATCGGGATCCTTCCTCAGGTCCTTCATCCGGTCCATGTGTTTCGCAATCAGTCACCAACATGATGTTCTCATCCGGAAACTCAAAATTCATAGACTGATAATCATCCACGGCCTGATGTGCCAAATGATCTGCCAACACACTTCCCTTGATTGCCTTTTGGGTTGTGTATTGGATGTCATACTCAGTCAAGATCATCTGCCATCTCGTTATTCTTCCGGACAAGGCAGGCTTCTCGAAGATATACTTAATTGGATCCATCTTTGATATCAATAGAGTAGTGTGAGTCAGCATATACTCTCTCAGCCGGTGAGCAGCCCATGCCAAAGTGCAGCAAGTTTTCTCAAGCAGTGAGTATCGGGTCTCACAGTCGGTAAACTTTTTGCTAAGGTAATAAATAGCATGCTCTTTTTGGCCAGACTCGTCATGCTTCCCCAACACGCACCCCATTAAACTATTGAGTACTGTCAAGTATAAGATCAAAGGTCTCCCTTCAACTGGAGGCATCAGAATGGGTGGCTCTTGGAGATATTCTTTGATCCTTTCGAAAGCGGCCTGACATTCATCATTCCATCTTACCACTTAATCTTTCTTCAACAGCTTGAAGATTAGTTCACAAGTAGCAGTCAGGTGCGAAATGAATCGGGCAATGTAATTCAGACGTCCCAGAAAACCTCTAACTTCTTTTTCTGTTAGGGGAGCTAGCATTTCCTGTATAGCCTTCACCTTTGCAGGATCCACTTGAATACCTTTATCACTAACGACGAAACCCAACAGCTTACCAGATCTTACTCCGAAGGTGCACTTGTTCGGGTTCAACCTTAGCTTATACATCCTCAGCCTGTCAAATAGCTTTTGGATATGGTCAAGGTGTTCCTCTTTCGTCTGGGACCTTGCAATCATGTCGTCAACATATACCTCAATCTCATGATGAATCATGTCGTGAAACAAAGCGACCATGGCGCGCTGATACGTTGCCCCAGCATTCTTCAATCCGAATGGCATGACTTTGTAGCAAAAGGTACCCCACTGTGTAATGAAGGTCGTTTTCTCCATGTCTTCGGGAGCCATCTTAATCTGATTGTAACAAGAGAAACCATCCATAAAGGAGAAGATCTTATGCTGCACGGTGTTGTCGACCAGAACATCGATATGGGGCAGAGGGAAATCGTCCTTGGGACTTTCCCTGTTCAGATCCCTATAGTCAACACACATTCGAACCTTACCATCTTTCTTTGGCACGGGAACCACGTTGGCAACCCACTGTGGGTAAGAAGTAACTTCTAGAAAACCGGCATCAAACTGTTTCATAACCTCAGCTTTAATTTTCTTAGACATTTCTGGGCGCATTCGGCGAACCTTCTGCTTCACTGGAGGACAGTCTTCTTTAGTCGGCAAGCAGCGAACCATAATATCGGTATCCAATCAAGGCATATCTTCATAAGACCAGGAAAAGATCTCAACATAGTCACGCAGTGTTTGTATTAACCGTTGCTTGACTCCAGACTCCAGATTTGCACCAATCTTAACCTCTTTCTTATCTTCTTTTGTACCCAGATTTACTGATTCCATTGGCTCTTCATAGGGCTGTATGGCCCTCTCTTCCTGCAGTAACAGTCTAGCAAGTTCACCAGGCACTTCACAATCATCCTTACCTTCGTCCTCAGCTTGGTTGATCGGACTTTCAAAGTCGTAGCTGGAAGTAGCAGAGTCGTTATCAGTGGGATCCAGAGTGGATGTGGACCTGTATTATGATATGTGAGTGTGTGTAAGACAATAGCTGTTTTGCAAAAAGAAAAATAAGGAGCGCAAAATTTGTAATGCAAGAAAACGTCCAATGCTTTATTGATGATATATGGAAATGACAAATATCAAGCCCTCACAAACAAAGCCACGGTGTCTCGGGCAAGGCACCGGGCCATAAAGTTTTAAATTTTCTGTTACAAATCTCAAAAACAAAAGTCTATTACTGTGTAATAAAAGAAACTGGAATGAAATCCTTCTCCGTCCAATTGCTTAATCCGTTGTTGGTAGTCGGGTAAATCCAGCTGTCAAACTCAGACTCTTCATCACCATCTTCAATTGCATTCACTTCCGGATTACTGATACGCAAGGGAGGTCTTCCAATCCGCGCACGCCGAACAACCCTTTGAGCTTCTGCAGTAAAACCCAAACCAAACTTGTCGGTTTTGTGTGCAAAGTCAGGGAGTTGGCCCCAATTTGCACACCCACCTTTTTCAATAACAGCTCGGGCATCCTTGAGGGAAGCCATCTTCATTGGAGGATCTTCAGCAACAATTTCAGTCAACGCCAGAGTCCGGGGGACTTCTTCAAAGTTCTGGAACGGGGTTTCCATGAACTCCCCATCCATCTCCACATACCGAAAAGAATTAATGTGGCTCACCATGTACTCATCTTCTCCTCGTACTGTAACGATCTTCCCCTTCACTGGATATTTCAACATCTGATGGAGCGTAGAAGTCACTGCCCCAGCTTTATGAATCCACGGGCGACCCAACAAACAAGAATAATATGGTCGAATGTCCATCACATAGAACATAGACGCAAAAGTCTGGGAACCAACCTTAACAAGGACATCCACCTCCCCATGCACCATCCTTTTGGACCCGTCAAAGGCCCTAACCACAATATTACTTGGCTTCAGCACCAACCCTTCACAGTCCAACCGGTCTAATGCTTTCTTGGGTAAGACATTTAATGAAGACCCAATATCTACCAGCACGTGGGCAAAAGTAGTGCCCCTGCACTTAATCGAGACATGCAGAGCGTCATTGTGATTCTTTCCTTTGGCAGTCAAATCTGCGTCAGAGAAACCCAACCCGTTGTCAGCGGTCAAACTAGCCACACAGTCTTTGAATTGGTCAGCAGATGTTTCCTGCGGCACATGTGTAGTTTTAAGGAAAGCAATTAAAGCCTTTGCATGGGCTTCTGAGCACAATAATAAAGATAACATGGAGATCTTCTACGAGGTTTTCCCCAACTGCTCGACTATGTTGTAGTCGCTTTTCTTGATGATCTTTAGAATTTCCTCTATCTCCTGCCTAGAGGTTTCAACAATAATCTTCTTCGGTGCCTCCATCCAGGCAGGCTCACCGGTGATCTCTTTGCCCCGAGCGTCAGACGACTCGGCGATAGGGGTAATGATTGGAACATGAACAGGGACAATAGCAGATGTACTGGCAGGTGGAATGGCAACAGGTTTCCGAACAGTCGGTGGGGAGATCTCAGGAGAGAAAAGTCTTCCGCTTCGGGTGACCTTGCTAGACCCCACAATATTGCTGACATCAGTATCATCCTCTTCAACCTTCAAGTCTTGTTTGATCCCGTGATAATACACATCGGCCCCATAGTGCCACGGGACGGCCTTATCTGAAGTGTACGGGATAGGACCAGGGATAGTAATGATCAATGGAGAAACTCTGGTAACGAGTGTAATCCTAACAGTCTTTCTCGAGGAAGCCTTGGAAGGAATGGCGGAAATGGTTATTACAAAAACATCTTCAACAGGAATCAATGGAACCAAATTTTTCTCGAACAAGATTTCCTTGCTATCCATCAGGCATTGGACACCTGACCTTAAAAAATGGCAACCAGCAGGCAGGATTGAACATAGATGGCAACCTTCGCCATATCCCGGAAATAAACCGGCCAACAATAGGTTCTTCTTTACTGTCATAAACGGAGTAGAAATGTCTTCCACATAGGTCACAAATGAATCATCGTCCACAGCATTTACTCCATGCTTGGGCATAGGAGCAGTCATGACATTAGGCTCTTCCGGCGCATCAAACTCAATTTCTTTAGCTTCAATCAAATCTTGTACCTTATTCTTCAAGGCCCAGCAGTTGTTCGTATCATGCCCTGGGCTATGAGAGTGATAAGCACAGCGGGCGTTCGGATTATACAGCAGTGACGTAGTACTAGGATTCTTCGAAGCTTCCCTCAGAGTTATCAAGTTGGTCTTCAACAATTGCGGCAGTATTTGAGATAGGGTCATACTGAGCTGAGTAAACTGTCTTTGCAGTCTCTCTACTCTTTGCTGATTATTGCATTGTGGGGCAACAATTGGTCTTGATATTACTACCGCATTAAATGCTTGGCGGCGTTCAGGACGGTTTTGGCTCCTCGAGCTGTAAACTGCATTAGCTTCTTTTCTGAAAGACTTCTTTCTGTGCTTGATGAAGCACCTTTCTGTATCTTTCCACTCTTGATACCGGCTTCAACTCTCTCCCCAGTCAAAATCAATTCAGTGAACCCAGACGACGAACTACCGATCAAATGATTGAAATATGGACCAGACAAAGTCCCAAGAAACATATCCACCAACTCCCTATCAGACAGAGGGGGTTGGACCCTTCCAACAAGATCTCTCCACTTCTGAGCATAGTCCTTAAAGCCTTCTCCTGTACCCATAGACATACCCTGAAGTTGAGTACGCGTGGGAGAAAGGTCGGCGTTATACTGATATTGCTTGTAAAAAGCAGCAGTAAGGTCCTCCCAGTTGCGGACGTTAGCTCCTTCCAGTTGATAGAACCATTCAAGTTGAGTCCCTGACAAACTATCTTAAAAGAAGTGAACCCACAGGTTTCTATCAGCAGTATAGGGTTGAATCTTTCTGACATACGAGTGGAGGTGTAGCTTCGGACAGGATACCCCATCGTACTTAGCAAAGAGAAGAGCTTTAAACTTGTGCAGGATCACCACCCCATATGCCAATCCCAGATCTCCAAAGTCCAACCCATGTATCCTCTGGATCTCCATTGCACTCAACCGGTCTTCAAGTTGCTTATACCTATCCTCAACAGAAGGATATTGGTCTTCATCAAAATCAGTTTCATTATCGGAAACCACAGGACTAGGCCCCTTTCTTTCCTCTTGATTCTCTCCCCCTCCAGATGAATGGGACAAATCAGTTTCCTGTCGCAAATTGTTCCTGAATTTGCGACCCATATTCAGGAGGACCACCTTCTTCTTCTTCTTCTTCTTCTTCTCCTTCAAGATGAGAGACTTCAAATCTTGCTTCCCTTTGGCCAGGTTCAGGAACAACTCTTAGAATTGTGCATTCTGAGCTTGGAGAGCCTTGATGGCTTGATCAGTAGGTGTTTCAGAAGACATGATTGCTGAAATAAACAGTGAAGAAGATGAGAAACCTGTAATGGTACCTGTGATGAGGGGCATGATAATGAAATGCGTATGAAATGATTTCAAAGACTTTGGGAGATTCAAATTTGTAAACCAAAATAAAACACACTTTATTAGATTCAAACTTGTAAAATGTTTAACAATGCCTTTAAGGCGTTACAAAAAAAAAGCTGAAAATAAATCTAAACTAGAAAAACAACAAAGAAATCAAAAATCCCATGGTCACCTTCCATTTGTGCTGACATAGTCATTGATCGTCCTTTCATTCTCAAGCTGCCTTGTAAGCCTCAAGATCTTCCTCTCCTGTTCATGATACTTCTCCCGGTAAGTATCCCTTTCTTCCTTCAACTGGATCCAAGATCTCTTCAATGCCCCAAGATCAGTAGGCATGTAAGGATGAAGGACTGTGTAGGGAACACCTTCTTCATTAGTATGCTCTATAATCACCGGCAAAACAGCTTCATAAGGCATCCCCAGCTTTTGAGCACGGGCTCGAACCCACTGGAGATATGGTTGCATCGGGAGAGAAATCTTTAGTCCTAGCTCATGTGGGTTAGACCTGTTCACTATGCCCCATGCTCATATAAACCTGCGGCGATGTCCCTTAACATCCCCCTTGTAGTCAAAGACAATGTCTGTAAGCAGCAGCTCATGGGGACCATCTCTCCGAGTGCGTCCAAACTGTCGTAAAGCCAAACAAGGATTGTAGTTTATACCCCCTCGAATTCCAAGCAACGAAACATTAGGGTATTCCCCACATCGATCAATGACAGCTACTCTTTCCATATCTTTAAACTCCAAAGGATGTCCGTATGAGCAAGGGACATGATTCTGTAAGCCCAACCTACGCCTTCCTCATTCTTCAATACAGATTTGGGGAGGTGAGAAATAAACCACCTCGCCAGCAGTGGTGTACAACACATGAGAGTTCCCCTTCTCCGCACAGTACAAGTATAGAGAGCGTGAAAAATATCACCCAAGAGAGTAGGTGCTGGATTGCGAGACAAGAAGATCTTAACTGTGTTCACATCTATGAAGGAATCTAGATTTGGAAAAAGAACCAAGCCGTAGATGAGGAGATCCAATATGTCTTCAAATGCTTGAAAATCCAAGCTATCCCAGAACTGTTGAGCTTGATCAATCAGAAACTTAGCCAAGAAACCTTTAGCCCCACTCCGCATATCCCAATTAGACACCACATCAGCCTTTGTCAAGTGTAAAGTCGTAGCAATGTCCTCTGGACTAGGAACCTCTTCTAAACCGGTGAATGGTGTCTGCTCGAGAATGGATATACCTAACAAATCAGAAAACTCCTCCAAAGTAGGGACTAGCTGATAATCCGAGAAGGTGAAACAATGATGCAATGGATCAAAGAAATGGAATAACACACTCGTCATTTGCTCATCCAACTTTGAAGTGACCAAGCCAAGGAGATAACCATGTCTTCTAACAAATGAAGAAGTATCAGGAACTCTTGAGACTAACTCTCTGAGCTGAGCATGGATTTGCACAAAGTTGACTCGAATGGTATTTCTGCGCATAGAAGCCATGATCTGCAAAACAGAACAAAGATGAATCCCCTCGGTCTTTGAAATGTTTAGTCTAATGAAATATGCATGCTATGTCATGATGCATGATGTTATGATTAAAAACACACAACAGGTATCACAGATAGCAAACATGGTAAAGGCAAACAAGTCACACAAGAGCCCTTAAATTTCAGGCTGGCATGGAGATTAGGTACTACCCTCTTGCAGTTTAGTTGGTTCAACCTGTCTTAATAATAGTAACTGGGTTCTAGAGGTTCTCAATATCACTGACCATCCTCCATCGGTCATAGTTTCAGCTCACGCAATCTTTTCTTGCGGCCGAACCATCTCGAGAGTATGGTCTCAATGAGTGTAGCATCTCACTACTTCCTATGGCCAAGTTGGTCAATTATAGGTTCTAAGGTCAGTTGATGCTTAATGACCTATATAGCAGCCCCATATTCTCCTTGTTGCTCCACAAGGGATATCGGTACCAACTAATGTGCCACATCAACGTAGCTACTGCTTCAACCATCTCGGTCTCACAGTCTATTGCTACTTACCTAAAAGGTGTCCCCCAGATCCAGGTTAGGATCTATAGTAACTCCGATACAAAGACCACAAAGATAAAACAATCAAATCAAACAATAGAAAACAATATGATGAACTAATCCTAAGGTACACCCCACTTATTATATCCCCAGCAGAGTCGCCAGTTCTGTGATACGGTGGCCAGAACCGGGCTGTTAATATTGGTTTGCATTTTGTATTCGCAAATGTCGCGGTAAGCAAGAGTCTCCATTGAATTTTATTTTATCCAACAAGGAAAGGAAAAAAGCACAGAAAAATTCCTTTTTCGAGATTTTCTGAGTACAGGGGGTAGATTATAGAAAGGGAAGGTATTATCACCTGTTGTACCCAAAAATTTTCCCTCCCATATTCTTCAAGATTTGGCAAGATCAATCTCCAGATGGTTCAAAATCTCTCAAGGGTTGCACAGTCCAATTACCTCATAATACAGTCAAAATTAGGGTTTTGGTTCTTGCAAAGAAATTGAGGTTTTCAAGGGTCCAATCAAGTCCCATATGCCTATATACATTGGCAAGCATCCATATGTCAAGTTTCAAGACTCACAGCATCAAGTTGCACAGTCAAAAACCCTAATTGCTCCACAGTCAACTACAGGGGCAAAATGGTCATTTGACAGTCAAAAGTCAAAATTTTTGGTCAACATCTCATTTTGAAGCCACAATCATCATTTGATCAATTCTTGATCATGATTCCACAAGCATGGCTCAAAAAGTCTCAAGATGTCAAAAGTTACTATTTTAGGACAGCTGAAAAGTCAACTGCAAATTGACCAAGGCATAACCTTTTCATGGTTCATCATAAAAATCCCACCCAAAGCTCATTTTGAAGGGGATGACATTTCCTACAATTCATCTTCACATTCCAAGTCCAAGAAATGCTCTCACAAAAAGTTATCAATTTCTACATTATAGGTCATTTTCAAAAGTCAACAAAAAGGCACTTTAAGTCAAAGACCATAACTTGAGATTGGTAAATCAAAATGACATGGGACCAAAGGCATGGGTTATAGGACTTCAAGACCTTTCCAAAATGTCTAAGAACATGTTCATAGCTTCAAAATTGAGCAAGATATGCATTGGAGAAGTTGGGAAATTTTTGGGAATTTTCAAAAGTCAACTTTGCCTAAAACACTTCATTTTTGCTAATGGGCCTCAAATTCTTTCTTGAATCTTTACCCAAAGCCTATGCACGACCCATTGAACTTAAAATGATTTATTTTCTTATTTTTAATTAATTAATTGAATTTTTATTATTATTAATTCATTTAATTGGTTTTAATTGTAGAAAAATATCAAAGCATGGTTGTCAAATCTTTTTATGAAGCAAATACACTCCACACATGCTAAAGATCTCGTGCATCACTCAAGGGGACAAGATCTCCCAAATTGGCAAGGTTTTCATTGAAAAAAGATTGGAAATTATATGATTGAAAATCAAAGATTGAAAACTTAAATTCATGGACTTTTGGGCCAAGGTTTTAACCTAATTCTGTTTCAATACAAATGCAAGAGCTAACCCTAGTGCTAAGAACGCACAGTTGCTGCTGAAACCATAGAACCAAATTGCAAAAAAACTCAAGAAAAGTGTGAAACTGATTTCCTATTTGCAGCGTATTTCAAAGCCTAAAAAGGATTCAAACACCTTGCCTGAGTCTCGAAGAGTCTATTGGCATCAAGAACCAGTCCAAACACGCAAAGAATCAAAGACAATAAGCCACACGGTTTGCCTTATTTTTCAAATCTGCATATCATGTTTCATGTGCTTTTAATCCATTTTTTTGATTGGTTTGTGTTGTTAGGGACCTTCTGAAGCTAATGAGACAGTTTAATTGAACTAACGCGCACTAAATCCAAAATCACCATGGACGAAACCTAGGGTTTTTGAAGCTCTCAATTAGGGCTTTAGGCATAAGGAAAAATTGGACCACATCATGACTATGGTTGAATTCGTCAAGGCCAGACGAATTCAACCAAACCCTCGCGCTCAATTTATGTGATTTGTGCTGCTAATCGCTATTATTGGGACTTTTGTTTTGTGGGGGTTTAAAACCCCCGCTACTTGTTCTTTATTTTTGCAGAAAAGCTGAAGAAGACAATAGGTGGCAACGCGTGACTGGAGCATTCAAATATGGCGCGCGTTTTTGAGCTCCCAGCATAGTTATTGTTTTTTCATATATTATTGTTATTGGTCATTATGTTTACAAATGCGCATCATGGTTCAGATGGTGGAGGACGTGTCTTGCAAACACTGGGACCTGGGTTCGATTCCCAGGTCCCCCATAAAATTGTTAACATTTTTCTTAACCAATTCCAGTGCAGCGTGTGATCCAACGTTCCACCATAAGCCTCACGCGTTAGCTTGCCAAGTGGCCTTGATGAACAATCTGAAGGCCAAGAGATGGAGTCCATGGTATGCTCCAGTCAAACAGCACGCACACAATCCTGAAAGTCAACCAGGCTTAGGATCTTCTTGGGCCAGAATTGCATCAACAAACCTCCCCTTGGGCCATCACACCCCCTTGGTTTGCATAACTAATTTTATTTTCTTTTCCTTTAATTCTTTTAATTGTTTTAATTATTTCTATTAATTCCACAAAATAATTTTTTCTAATAAAAATCAGAAACTCAAAAATGTAGATATTTTTTTAATTATTTATTGATTTCACCATTAACCTATTTTTGTAAATAAATCTTGACAATTAATTTAGTTTAATTTAGGTTTTAATTTTAATCCTTTTTCTTAAATAAATAAAAATTGCATAGAATTAGGTTTTTGACTTTTTTTAATCCTATTTTATTAATCAACATTATTAATTATTATTTTTATAAATAACATGTAAATTAATTAATTAGCTTAAATTAGGATTGACTTTAACATTTCATTAATAATTAAAATAAACTTAGAACTAGGGTTTTCTTTTAATTTTAATTTCTTTATTTTCATAAATACAAAAAAAATACAAAAACACAAAAAAAAAATATTTCTTTAATTAATTAAATTAGTATTAGGTTTAATTTTAATTTAATTTTAAAAGGACAAAAAGCTCATAAATTCTCAAAAGGGTCAAAAACCCTAGGACGTCTTAATTTTAATTCCTTCGCACGTTATTTATTTATTTGATTATTTTGTAACTGTTTCCGGATGTAATAGTAATTAGGTTTATTATTTTTTTTACTTTCCGCATCTTTATCAAAAACGGGTCTTTGTTTTTTTGGCGATGTATAGACCCGCGCCTTGTAATAGCGTAGCTTTTATCTTTCCGTATTTCCTTTTCCGCACTCCTAACTGCTAAATTGCATGAAAGAATGTATGATAAGTAAAAACAACTCGTAGCTCACCAATAACATGTACAAGATAATTTTAAACATGAAAACAACACACAATGCACATGTCACTTCTAGGGTACGCCTCACTCGTTGCCTCGGAACGTGGTCGTCAAGTATAGGATGTTTTAGCGGTCGCTCTTATGTCCAAGATCCAGTTTCCTCGAAATGGTTGCCTCGGATAAAAGTATCTAGGACATTAGGGTTACTTCTAAGGTGTCCTACTATTGCTTCGGTGACCACACTGTCCCTAAAATCGAATTGACCCGAACACCTCCAACGGTGGTGCTACCTACCTCTCAATGGTGGGATGGCACTACCTTAAGGACTTTTACACAGCCTAATTCCTTAGGGTAGGTAGATGACTCATGGGTACTTTCTCTCTTCAAAAACAAACAAAATCTTTTCACATTGACACTTTCAAAAAGCTTTCAAAAACAAATTTTTCAAACACTCTTGAGGACAGATACAAGAGTCATTCAGAAATCTTTCAACGAAACTTTTTCAAACCCACTCACATTTGAAAAGCAAACATCATTTTGAAAACATAAGAGCAAGTACCTAAGAGCCCGTGGATAACCACAGATAGAAAGGGTGCTAACACCTTCCCTTTCTATAAATCTACCTCCCGAACCGAGAAACATTCTCATAAGGAATTTTGCTGTGCTTTTGTCCTTTCCATGTTGGAGAACATAAAAGACGGTGGCGACTCTTGCTTCCGCGACATTTTGCGAACCATCTTTAAACAGTCAGTTCTATTTCCACCGATCACAGCACCCTTTCTATCCGTAGTTATCTACGGGCTCTTAGGTACTTGCTCATCATTTTCAAAATTGCTTCTTTGTGTGTTTGTGTGATTTGAAAAAAAGTTTTTGGCTTTGATTTAACTCTTGCTTCTATCTTCAAGAGTGTTACAAAGTGTTTTTGAAAACTTTGTTTATAAAGGAGTGTAAGTGGTGAAAAAGTTTGTTTGGATTGAGCAAGTACTTAAGAACTAATCTACCTACTCGAAGAAAAAAAAGAATTGTTCTATGTTCTTTTCCTTTAGACAGTGCTATCCCACTATTAGTGAGTAGGTAGCATCATCGTTGGAGTTTTGAGGGTCAATTCGAAAAGGGACGTACGGTCACTAAAGTAATGTTAGGACGTCTTAGTAATAACCCTAATGTCTTAGATCAATTATTCGAGGCAATAATTCCGAGGCAACCATTCCGAGGCAACTTTTCCGAACGGGACTTTGATCTTTGTTTAGACAAAAGGACGACCACTAAAATATCCTATACTTAATGACCATTCACCAAAGGCAACCAAGTGGGAGTGTACCCTAGGAGTGCGCATGTGCGATTGATTCAATTTCATATTATTTATCTTTGCACATTTAGGGTTATCTAATCGTTTTAAAGTTTACATACATTCTTGTCATGCAACCCTAATCATACATCTAACATTTCAATATTTTGTGGAATTTAAAGTGTGGAAATTAAACTACGCTATTACAAGGCTTCAGGTATTTACATAGCCAAAAACAAACCCTTAAAAATAAAGCGATAAATGAAAAGTAAAAGACATAATTAACTATTACAACTTGTGAGCAATTAC
Organism: Vicia faba; assembly: GCA_948472305.1. Classification (NCBI taxonomy): domain Eukaryota; kingdom Viridiplantae; phylum Streptophyta; class Magnoliopsida; order Fabales; family Fabaceae; genus Vicia; species Vicia faba. Next base: position 1,790,117,575 of record OX451736.1, read on the forward strand.
ATTAATAGGATAAAAATAAATAAAGCGCGTGATGAAATTAGGAACGACATGAAATTAGGGCTTTGACCCTTTTTAACCTAATTAAAAGAAAAAATGTTTTTGTTGTTTTTAATTATTTTTTAAGAAAAGAATTAGGTTTTAAATTAAATACTTAAATTAATTAGCTAATTAAATTCATTAATGAAAATAAATTACATGGCCTATTTTTATGTTTTTTGGTTAATTTTAGAAAAAGAAAATATAATTAAGTTATGAGAAAAACCTAATTGTTCTAATTATTTTTAAACTTATTTACAAAATATTTAAAGTTATCTAGAAATTAAATAACCTAATTAATTAATTTAATTTTTGATAAAAAATAAAATCTAAACCTAATTTGGTGAAAAGTATTATTTTGTGATTTTTTGGTTAAGAATTAATTAATTTGTTAATGAATAAAATAGATTAATTAAATAAAATATATAAAAGAAAAGGAAAAAGGAACTTGGGCCTGCAATCAGCAATTTGAGGGGGTGCAGATAGCACTTTTCTGGGCCCAAAACAAAGTTGTCCACGTTGACTTCTTGGATCTAGTGCGTTGCCTTGACTGAGGCACATCATGGTCACCACATCATAGCCATCAGATCTGGCTTCTTGGATACCTGGATGGTTGGATCTTGAGGGAGCATGGTGTTCCTTGGCTTTGTATGCACGCTGAATCATGAGAAAACAAATTATATGCAATAATGGGGGACCTGGGATTCGAACCCAGGCCCCAAGGAAATTTCCAACGCTTGGCAACCAACTGAGCTAGCTATTCTGTTTGTACATAAAATAAACAATAATAATAATATAAAAAAAATAATTAATGGAGAATAATAAAAAAAACGCGCGCCAGAAGTTTGAATGGAACAATGGTTGCTTGCCACGATATCTTCTTCTTCCTTGTTCCGTGGCTAAAAGACACAGACTTTTACCTACGGCACCATGTCCGTTGCTACAAGTCCTGCAATCCTCAAAATCTCATACAAACGTGATAAATAAAAACTAATGCCATGGATAGGTTCATCTGGACTTGTTGAGCACAAAGGTGCCCCTTTCATGGCCTAATTTTGCCTGCACACAAAATTCCCAAATCGAAGCTACAAACCCTAACAATGGTGAAACCTCATATAAGCCATAAAAATGAAATTAAATGGTACAGAGAGCTTGCATATGTGATGGTGAACAATAATATATGATTGGAATGTGATGAATGTGCAAGAATTATGCAAATCTAATTCAAGAAAGGAGCAATGTCGTGGATGACTTACAACGTGTTTTGGTACTGGAAAAGACTTGTTCTTGATTGATTTCGCTTCCTTACACTCCGAGGAAGCGATTGGAATGGTCAAAGGGTCTTGAATTAGCCTGGAACTATGAATTCGAATTGCTACTTTTCTTTGTTTTTTGCAAGTTTGCTCTGACCTTGTGGGCCTCTCCCTAGCCTTGCTTGAGGTCTGCCTATGACCCTTATGTACTGAGGAATGAATTAGGGTTGAAAGAGTGATCACAATCTTCCTCCATCAATGCTTTTGATTTTGATTTGATACACTTGAAAACCATTCCAAAAATAGCCTAAAAACAATCTTTTTATGCACTCCATGCCTTTACACGAATTTGATCTCATGCTAGCTGGAATTTAAGACCTGAAACATGTATCAAATCTTGAGATTTCAATATTTTGGATTTTCTATGATTTGTTTTGATTTAAATTAATTTAATTCAAATAAAAATAAAAATAAATAACAAAAATAAGATAATGACAAGTGGCAAAGGCTAGGGCTCATGGACCATGTTGCCAACTCAAAACAAGTGCAAAAGATTGGGCCCATTTGGCAAAAATTGCAATTTTAGGCATAGTTGACTTTTGACAATTTTCCAAAAAGGGCCAACTTCACCAATGCATAACTTCCTCAATTTTTACTATTTGAAGGTGTTATTTGACATTTTAGAAAGATTGAGATGTCCTCTAAGCAAACCTTTTTGTCTCATCTCAATTTGATATTCCATGCTCATGTATGAAGCTTTGACAAAAAATGTGTTTTTGTTGACTTTTCAAAATGACCTATAATGTCCAAATTCATAACTTCTTGTGAGTGCATATTTTGAACTTGGGAGATGAAGATGGATTGTAGATAATTGCATCCTCTTAAAAATTAGCTTTGGATGGGTCATTTCTCATAAAGTATGAGAAAGTTATGCTTGGTCAAAGTTGAGTTGACTTTTCCTATAAAACCCTAATTTAGCAACTTTTGGTTCTTGATGAATTATGAGCAATCCTTGATGAATCATGATCAACCCTTGATCAAATGATGAAATATACTTCAAAATGATGATTTTGACCAAAAATCTTGAATTTTGACTGTATGTAGGCCATAGTTGACTTTTGCCCTAGCACAGTCGATTTTCAGGCCTTTGAGCAATTGACTGAGCAAACTTCCTCTGCAAGGCTTGAAACTTGACATGGATAATCTTGAGAACATATTAGGAAAAAGGTGAGCATTTGGGATCCTTTGGACTCAAGTATCTTGATGCAATATGAAACCCTAATTTGGGGTTGACTGCCTTAGGAGAGGGCTTGTCTGGTCAACCCTTGGACTTCCTTGAGCAACTTGAGGATCCTTCTTGAAATGTTTTGAGAAATATGGGAGGGCAAATTTTGGGGTACAACATTGCGGTTAGCAAGAGTCGCCATTGACTTTTCTTTTATCCAAAAGGAAAGGTGAAAAAGCACAGGAAAGACCTTTGAGATGGTTTCTTGAGTTCGGGGGGTAGATTATGAAAAGGTAAGGTATTAGCACCCTTTTCATCCATGGTTTTCCATGGGCTCTTAGTTACTTGCTAGATCACTTGCTTTTGTTTGAAAATATGCTTTGTGTGGCTTTTGAAAGTATTTTGTAAAGAGGCATTTGTCTAGGCAAACTTTTGAATGATTCTCGTTCGTAAGAATGTATACAAAAGTGTTGATCTTTTGAAAATGTTTTCATGTTTTGAAAGATGTTTTGGAAGTGTTGGTGTTTGTTTTGAAAATAGCAAGGATGTTTTGTTTTGAAATGGAGCAAGTAACTAGGAACATTCTACCTACTCAAAAGTCTTTCATGTTCATTTCCTTTTTCCTTTGACATTGTTTTCTTACCATTGATTTGGTAAGTAACCCTATCTTTGGATGTAAAAGGGACGGGAGTGGGTCATTGTATAACCATGATTAGCAATGTTGCAATATATCTTAGCATTTTTATTTAAGGACTAAGATCATTTTGAAAGGAAACATAGATAGCGTCATCGAGGGACTATGATCTTGTATTTTGCTTGTTTTTGCTAAGATACCTCACATGCATAATATGGCCATTTTTGTAAGGAAACCAAGTGGACTTACCCTAGGGGTGTTTGTGTGCAAGTGTATTAATTTTCATGCTTGATTTGTCTTTGATTAGGGTTTTCTATTGATTGGTTTTAGTCTTTCCATACAAAAACCCTAATTATTAGCATTTTGTATATAAAGCGATAAATTGCGGAAATTAAAATTACTACGCTATTACAATACTTAGGGGAGGGGTGTACAATTTACAAATGGGGAATATTTCAAGAAATTAAATCTAAATAATTATTACAACCATATTGAATTTGAAAAAATGTACAAAAATAAAGATAAAAATGCACGAATGTAAATGTAAAGAAATATGATTTTTGTTTGTTTTTTATGAAAAGGGTTTTTTGACCTAATTAAATAAAATAATTAGCTAAGAAAAATAAGGAAATTAAGATTAAAATAGTAAACTAAATTAATTTAAAGAAAACAAGTTTTTCAGGGTTTTTAGTGAATTTAATTAAACTAGTAAAATAAAAATAATTAAATAAAAATCTGAAGTTCTAAATTGATTTTAATTTTACAAGAAAAATAAATAATATAATATAATAATAATTAAAATTAAATTATCTAAGTAAAAAAAGAAATTAATTAAAGAAAAGGTTTTTGTTCTTTTATTTTTGTAAAGAAAAATAAACTAAATTGATATAAATAATAAAATATAAATATTTTTGGAAAACTGATAATAATGATAATAATAGTAATAAAAATAATAAAAGAAAAATATGAAATAAAAATAAAATGAAGGAAAAATAAATAAATAAATAAATAAATAGAAAATAAAATAATGGGCCAGGGGTGTGAATAACAAGGCAGGGGGTCAGAAGCAGCAAAAAAGTAAAGCCCAAAGGGGGGAAGGCCCAGCGCTGCAAAAAAGGGTAAAAAAATGTCAAAAAATGAAGAAGAAAAAAGGTCACGCTGGGGCTTGAACCCAGGACCTCATGGTGACAGGCGCGCGCTTTAACCACTAGGGTGGTGGTACATCCATTAACTTATATAAAACAACAAATATATAATCTAAGTCTTGCCCTAAATATACTTCCTCTTCAACCTCCATCCAGAAGCCCTGCAACTTGTTCATTTCTCAACCATTTGCAAAAATGTAAACATGAAAGTTGTGTAAAATTTCACCACGATTCCAGAAATATAAACAACTTAAAATAATTCTAAAAAATGAGCATGAATTTTGAATGGTACCAAATTCTGACCTAACTTTTCCAGGATGTTCAAATTCAAAATTCTAACTCCTTAAGCAATATAAATGAAATCTAAAGACATGGTTAGCTTCAGGACAATGATACCTACATTTCTTATTCACAAATGAACCATTAATGATGCATGTATGAAGAGTTCAAAAGTCAGAAAACTCACCTTGCAAGAGGGTATCGTGTTTTGAGTTTGAGCAGCTTTTAGTGAGTTCCAATGATTGGATTAGCTTCCTCAAGTTCCCAGGAAGCTAATGTGATGCTTAGCTTGAGTTGAAAGTGCCTGAGGATTTCTGGAGAAGTCCAAGTGCAAAGCTCCATTTTTGAAAATGGAGGATGGTGTTAATGGTGTTACAGTCTTGTAACAAGGTGTGGGATGAGTTCTAAATGATATTTAGAAACTTTAGGAACCAAAAGGCTTGAAAATGCACGAGGGATATGTGAGTTTCGAACTTTTGGTCAGGTTATGCAAAAATGGAGGTATGTGATGCAGTTCTGAGTTCTTGGTGTTTTTAGGGCTTAAGCATGTGTATGTTTTGTTGCCAAGGACTTGTACATAAGTAATGAGAAGGTTTTTATGCTTCGGAGTGTTAGAAGTACAAGTTCTAGACTGATTGCTATGTTACTTGATTTTGAAGAAAAGTGGGGGCATGGTTCCAAGATGAAGTATAAGCACCGGCTGAGTGATTGTAAGGCTTGAGACAAACTTCTCTTGAGTTATGGGATGTCTATGATCAGAAGAAAACCATTGCAAGGCTCAAGAGCAAGTTTTTTGCATAAAGCTACTTTTTCAAAATGGCATTGTGCACTTTCTTCCTAAAATGGATATAAAGCATGGCATTGCATTGAATTCTTGAGTTGAGACCTCTAATAGCTGTGAAAGCAATTAATTATGGAGTTCCTAACAAGTTTGAGGCCTGTAAGGTAGATATTATACAGCATAGGTTTGAAATTTGAATCTTTGTTCATCACAAAATGACCTATAATTTTAGTTTAAAACCCTAACTTCCTCTCTTCGATTCTCTCTGCTCAAGAATGATCTCAAGGAGTTCTTGGAAATTTTATAAATCTTGTAATGTGCTCTACAACCCATCTTTGAATCACTTTTGAAAATTCCCCTTGGAACTATATGAAAAAGTGTCATGAAATTAGGTCAAAATCCTGCCTAAACTAGGGCAAAATTTCACTAAGTGTTTAATTTCAAGACCGTGACTATATGAATTAATAACTTGAGATCCAAGCATTTTTAGAAGAAGTTGTGTTAAGAAATTTTTTATATATCATGGATATCTACAACTTTTATGTTAAAAGTTTCTTTTGAATCATCTTGCATCATGGTGAAAATTTTGCTCAAAGTTGTGAAAAAACATGAAGTTTTTAAATACTTAGAAAAATTTCTAAGTTAGAAAACTTTGATTTTCAAAATGAAATCTTGAATTTTTGATTTCTTGATGAATAAGTTTCATAGTTTGACATGTTTTGATGAATTGTGATCTTTGACACTTGATTTTGACCAAAAAGTCAAAGTTTGACTTTTCAGTGTACAATTGAGTTTTGATCAGTTGACTGAAAATTCACTACCAATCCAATTGATCTTGAGAAATGTTTTGGGTCATTCCATTAGGTCAAAATGATGCAATTGAACTCTCGAGATCATGCCTCAAACCAATTAACCATTTTCTAGGTCAAAAATCAGGAATTGCCCTTTCTCAGTCAAAACCCTAATTTTGACCATTTTGTCCTTTTGATGATTTAATCAAATTTCTTGAGGAAATATGGTCCAAACTTGATCAAGTGATACATATGAGTTTATAATGTTGATATGGGTAAAAAATTATGAAGTTTGACTGTAAATTAGCCACAATTTACTTTTCCCTAATACAAATGATTTTTAGGTCAACTGCTCAATTGACTGAGCAAAAATGTGATTCAAGGCTTGAATCTTGACATGAGTAATTTTGGGGGTCCATAATGATCCATGAAAGTCATATGAGGCATTGGAAGTTCAAATATCCTTGTGCAATCTCAAACCCTAATTTCAGTCATCAGTGCTTAAGGAGGTGTCTTGAGCTGATCAAACCTTGTGGAGTCTTGAACCAAATGAGATATTGTGAGAAAATATTTGATAAATGGGAGGGAAAATTTTTTGGTACAACACTTAGCAACTTCACATGTATTCACCAATCTGAAAATATTTTTTTTCAATTCCATTGAATATAGCATTCAAGGCTTTAGAATTTCCAAGAGCAATTTCATCTTCTTCCTTAGACCAATCTTCTTCAGGTTTTAATTCAGAAGTAGGTTCTCCATTCTCTCCCAATTTGACAGGGTGTTTCCATCCTCTTAAAACAGCTTTCAAGGCCCTGCTGTCTAAGGACTTTAAAAAGGCAACCATACATGGTTTCCAGTAGTCATAATTGCTTCCATCCAGAATGGGTGATCTATTCACAAATCCTCCTTCCTTGTCCATAGTACTAGAAAGTATCTTCCCTGGATCTTGCCCAGATAAAGAGCAGGATGCCTGATCTGATACTAATTGAAATTCTGGTATCAGATTTGTGATGTCAAATGAGATGTCACTACACAAATATCTGTTTGCAAGTAAGGTGCAGTAAAATCAAAAGCAGTAAAAACACAAGAGATTGTTCACCCAGTTCACTGTACAACAACACCTACTCTAGGGGCTACCAAGCCAGGGACAAGTTCACTAAATAGTATCAATTCATAGACCCTCAGTAAACAACTAGTTTACGATCTAATCACTTAATCACTACCCAAGCTAAACTTCTACCTAAGACTTACCTAGGTATGAGGCCATCCTCAAATCTCTTCAATCACTTACAATGAAGAATTAACAGAATTAATAAGTTTGAAACACTTCAATCATTCAATGCTTAAAATCTTATTAATGATACACAATTAACAACCCAAATAAAAACTCAAGTATTTAACCTAATACTTAGAGTGTATTACAAATAAAAATCCTAGACTTCTAATCAAAAAGAAAGTATTCTTCTTCACAAGTTGCTTGTCTTTGAATAAGGAAGCAAGTCCTTATATATGCGAAGTTTTGGGCTTGGGCTTTAAAATAAATATTTAAATCTTTTGAATATTTCCATAAAAATAGGCCAAGATAAAATTATGCAATTTAAAAAATATTCCTCCATATTTTTCGCAGCCTGTAGATCACAAATCCTGAATTATAGAGTGCTGGAAATCAGGAAATAAAAGACTTAACTAATTTTGGGTTGAGATCAGTTCAGTAGGCAGATGTCAAGACATCTGATTTGACATCATTCAAAATAGTTTTGCTCCAAATGTTAATACATTTAGCAAAACATTAACAAGTCATTGTTTTACCAAAATTGCTGCCAACAAACACTTACATATTTTTTAACTATGTCTGCATTCAAAGGGTGCGGGAAATATTTTTCGTCCGTGGTGCTTAGTATCATAGCACGGCCTGAAAATACTTTCTTGACAACAAATTTCCCTTCGTAAGTGGGAGTCCATGTTCCCCTTGGATCACCTTGCGGTAGAATAATGTGCTTTATTACTAAGTCACCAGCCTGATATACTCGATGCTTGGTTTTCTTGTTGAATGACTTAATCATACGTTTCTGATACATGTAAATGTGATAGATAGTTGTAAGCCTTTTTTTGTCAATCAAATTCAACTAATCCAACCTAGTCTAAATCCACTCGTCTTTGTCTAAGTCTGCATCTTTCATAATCCTCAGAGAAGGAATCTGAACTTCGACAGGTAGGACAACTTCCATGCCATAGACCAGAGAGAATGGGGTTTCCCAAGTTGATGTTCATGCTGAAGTGTGATAGCCATGAAGAGCAAATGGTAATATCTCGTGTCATTCTTTGTAAGTCACAACCATCTTCTGTATGATCTTCTTAATATTCTTATTGGAGGCTTCCACTGCACCATTCATCTTTGGTTGATACGGAGAAGAGTTATGGTGCTTGATCTTGAATTGCATGCAAATTTTAGTGATCATAGTGTTGTTGAGTTGCTACTGTTGTCCGTGATGATTCTCCCGGGGATGCCATACCGGCAGACAAGATTATGTTTTATGAATCGGGCGACAACATTATTGGTAACAGAGGCGAACGAGGTTGTTTCAACCCATTTTGTGAAGTAGTCAATGGTGACGAGAACGAAGTGATGTCCGTCAGAAGCAGTAGGCTTGATTTCTTTGGTCATATTAATACCCCACATTGTGAATGGCCAAGGAGCAGTCATGAAGTTCAAAGGTACTGGAGGCACATTGTCCATCTGACCTTGAACATGCACGAAATGGTAGCTAATTTATCCGCTAACTGATTATCTTCTCTTGGGATATGCTCAAAAGTAATCTCTTCGAAGTACGGAATCAAGGTTAGCACATGTTCTCTGTAAGGGATAAGATTCAGATGCTTCGTATCCCATTCTCCCTTGACCTGACTGATTACCAAGGCTGAATCCCCATATACACTCAGGAATTTGATTCTTAGGTTAATAGCAGCTTTAATACCTATGATGCACGCTTCATATTCAGCCATATTATTGGTGCAGTCAAAGCAAAGTCTGGAAGTGAAGGGCGTATGACAACCCTGGGGAGAGATAATTACAGCACCGATCCCGTTGCCAAGTGCATTAGAAGCTCCATCTAAAACCATAGTCCATCAGGATCTCGACTCAGGTCCTTCATACGGTCCAGGTTCTTCACAATCCATAACTAACATAATGTTCTCATCCGTGAACTCGAAATTCATAGAATGATAGTCGTCTACAACTTGATGTGCCAAATGATATGCCAGTACACTTCCTTTGATTGCTTTTTGAGTGGTGTACTGAATGTCGTATTCTGTTAGGACCATTTTCCATTAGGCTATTCTTCCGGAGAGAGCTGGCTTCTCGAATATGTACTTGATGGGATCCATTTTAGAGATCAATAAAGTAGTATGGGTCAACATATATTGTCTTAGTCAGCGAGCAGTCCATGCCAAAGTGTAACAAGTTTTATCGAGTAGTGAATATCTTGATTCACAGTCGGTAAACTTTTTACTAAGGTAGTATATTTCATACTCTTTTCGACCAGACTCGTCATGTTGCCCTAGTACACACCCCATTGAATTCTCTAGCATTGTTAGGTACATGATTAAAGGTCTTCCTTCAAATGGTGGCATCAGAATTAGAGGTTCTTGTAGGTAATCCTTGATTTTATCAAAGGCTATTTGACAGTCGTCGTTCCACTTTACTACTTGATCTTTCCTCAGAAGCTTAAAGATTGGCTCACAGGTAGCAGTCAAATGAGAAATGAATCGGGCAATATAATTCAGTCGACCTAAGAAACCTCTGACTTCCTTCTCAGTACAGGGAGCCGACATTTCTTGAATAGATTTAACTTTTGCGGGATCAACTATAATACCTTTACCACTGACGATAAAACCTAGGAGTTTTCCTTACCTCACCCTAAAGGTGCATTTATTTGGATTCAACCTTAGCTTGTACTTCTTCAGCCTTTCAAATAACTTATGCAGATGATCAAGATGTTCTTCTTCAGTCTGTGACCTTGCTATCATGTCGTCGATGTAGACTTCTATCTCATGATGAATCATGTCATGAAATAAAGCTACCATGGCCCGCTGATAAGTTGCCCCAACATTCTTCAACCCAAAAGGCATGACCTTGTAACAGAAAGTGCCCCGCTATGTGACGAAGGTAGTTTTCTCCATGTCTTCAGGCGCCATCTTGATCTGATTATAACCCTAGAAACCATCCATGAAAGAGAATACCTTATGCTGAGCAGTGTTGTCAACCAAAACATCAATATGTGGAATGGGAAGTCATCTTTGGGGCTTGCCCTCTTCAGATCCCTGTAGTCTACACACATACTCACCTTGCCATATTTCTTTGGTACCGGAACAACATTAGCAACCCATTGAGGATATGACGTCACTTCTAAGAACTATGCATTAAATTGTTCATATCCTCAACCTTGATTTTCTCTTACATCTCAGGACGCATGCGATGAACCTTCTATTTAATCGGAGAACAACCCTTTTTCATAGGATAACGGTGAACCACGATATAAATATCAAGCCCTGGCATGTCTTCGTATGACAAAGCAAAGATCTCAACATATTCGTGCAACATCTGAATCAATATGTTCTTGACACTGCCCTCTAAGTTGGCACCTATCTTGACCTCTTTTTTGTCTATCTCAGTACTTAAATTTACAACTTTGATTGGCTCTTCATGTGGTTGGATAGCCTTTTCTTCTTGTATTAAGAGTTTGACAAGTTCTCCAGGTATTTCGCAATCTTCCTCACCTTCTTCCTTGGCTTGGAAGATCAGATTTTCAAAGTCATAAGCGACAATAGCAGAATTGTCATCAACGAGATCCAGAGTGGATGGAGATCTGCAATGTAGTGTGTGGGTGTGTGTAAGAAGACGTAGCTATTTGAAAGTGCAATAAAGTAAAATAAAGACAGAGAGCGCAAAATTTGAATGCAAAAAATCTGATGCTTTCATTAAATGAAAATATGACTTATGAAATGACAACCCTTAACAAATGGACCATTGTGCCCTGGGCAAGACACAAGGTTTAAAGTCATTATTTTAAAAGAAATTACATAACCAAACTTCTTAAAGCAATAAAACAGAAATAACTATTACTCATAACCAAAGGAGATGGAGATAATGTCTTTTGCCTTCCAATTGTTGAGTTCGTTGCCCTGGTAGGAAAGATCTGGTTATCAAAATCATAATCACTATCAATGTCTTCTATTGCATTGACTCCGTCGTTCTTGACACGGAATAGAAGTCTTCTAGCACAAGCGCGATGAACAACCCTTTGTCCTTCTGCAGTAAAGCCTAAACCAAACTTGTCATATTTGTAATGGATATCAGAAAGCTGACCCTAAATAGTACAACCACCTTCTTCTATATTTGCTTTGGCATCATTCAAAGAAAACATCTCGTGCAGAACCCTGGTAGTCCTTGGAATGGAAGAAACATCTTCAATAGAAGCATGGGAAATCACCTCAAAGGTCTGACATGGAGTCTTGATAAATTCTCCATCCATCTCCACGTACCAGAATGAATTCATGTGACTGACCATGTACTCCTCTCCGCAGACAGTAACAATCTTCCCTTTCACAAGATATTTTAATTTCTGGTGCAAGGTTGAGGTGACGACGCCTGCCCCATGAATCTAGGGACGTCCTAATAGACAAGAATAAGCTAGCCGGATGTCCATTACATAGGAGGTGGATTCAAAGATCTGTGAACCCACTTTTATAGGAAGATCTTCTTCTCCATGTACCATTTTTTTGGACCCAACAAAGGCCCAAACTATAATGTCACTGGGTTTCAGCACAACCCCTTTGCAATCCAGTCTATCGAGAGCGTCCTTTGGTAGAACATTCAGAGAAGAGCCAGTATCAACTAACACACGAGCCAACGTAGTGCCCTGCATTCAATGGAGCCATATAAGGCCCTATTATATTTTCTCCCCTCCGGAGTCAGGTTAGCATCAGAGAAGCCTAATCCATTATCACTTGTTAAGATAGCCACGTAACTTCCAAATTGATCAGTCGAAATTTCTTGCGACACATGAGCAGTCTTAAAGAATTTTACTAAAGCCTGTGCATGGGCTTCAGAACATAGTAGTAAAGATAACATGGAGATTTTGTATGGGGTCTGCCCCAACTGTTCAACAATTTTATAGTCGCTCTTGCGGATGATTTTCAAAACCTCTTCCAACTCTTATCCAGAGGTGTCCTTGACTATATCTTCTTTTGGTGCTTCTATCTGGGCAGGCTCTACCATTGGCTCTTTATCCTGAGCCTCGTCAGTTATCTTGGTAACTGTGACTTAAACAGGTGGAGAGATTTCTGGGGATAAAATCCTGCCGCTTCTATTATTTTGTTGGTCCCACAATATTGTCAATATTGGGATCAACTTCTTCATCATCTTTGTGAGTTAACTCTTGTTTAATGTCGTGGTAATAAACGTCAGACCTATAATTCCATGGAATAGCCTTCTCCGAGGAATATGGGATGGGCCCAAGTGTTGTAATGATTAAAGGAGCAGCTTTTGGATTGGAATTAATCCTTACAGGACCCTTGGAAGTGATCTTGAAAGGAGTACCAGATATGACAGATAAATCTCATCACAAATTCTCAGCATACTGAACTTTCTCAATCAAAATTACATGTTCATCCATCAGGCATTGAATGCCTTCCTTCAGTAACCCACAACCATTGGGTTGAACTTCACAAAAATAGCATTCTTTAGCCCAACCCGGAAATAAATCGGCATGTAGCAAATTCTCCTTGATTGTTGAGAGAGGAGTAACCACATTACTTACGGAGGTAACATACAAAAAATCTTCAATAGCACTCATGCCTTTGTCATGCTTAGGCATAGGTGCATTAATCACGTTCGGAGTCTCCAGAGGATCAAACTCCATTTCTTTATTATCGATCATATCCTGAATTTTGCTTTTCAGGGCCCAGCATTTTTTGGTGTCGTTCCCAGGACTGTTTGAATAATAGGCATACCTCGCATTTGGATTATACTTTGGAGAGGATGTGTTGGGATTCTGAGGAGGATCCCGCAGTGAAATAAGTTCAGTCTTTAACAAATGTTGGAATGCTTGAGCCAATGGCATATTAATCATGGTGAACTTCCTCCTCGGAGCGTTTGACCTATGCTGGTTGCCCTGTTGTTGTTGTTGAACAGGCGTCGGATTAGAGATCCACATCGCCCCCACAGACTGATGACAGTCATTTTTACTACGACCCTTCTAGCCATAGACAATGTTGGTTTCTTTCTTACCATTGAACAACTTCTTCACAACATTAGAAGTTGCTGCCATTGGAATCTTCCCACTCTTGATACCACTTTCAACTTTTTCTCCTGTCAGAATTAGCTCAGTAAAGCCAGACGATAAGCTTCCAATCAACAAATTTAAGAACGGGCATGTCAAAGTGCCCTTGAACATATCTACCATTTCCCTATCAATCAAAGGAAGTTGAACGCTTCCAGCCAAGTCTCTCCATTTTTGTGCATATTCCTTGAACTCTTCATCCGAGCCCATGGACATGTTTTGCAATTGTACACGAGTCGGTGCAAGGTCATCATTATATTGATATTGTTTGTAAAAAGAAGCAGCCAAGTCTTCCCACATGTGAATGTTGGTTCCTTCAAGCTGATAGACCCATTCAAGTTGAGTAACGGATAAATTTCTTAAAAGAAATGGACCCATAATTTCCTGTCAGCAATATGAGGTTGGATTTTTGGAACATACGACCTCAGATGAAGTTTGGGACAAGAGACCCCGTCATATTTAGCAAAGATAGGGACCTTGAATTTGTGAGGGATGACCACCCCCGGGATTAGACCTAGCTCTCCAAAATCCAATCTAGGCACTTTCTGGGTTTTCATAGCTTTGAGACGATCTTCTAACTGCTTGTACTTATCATCTGCAGGAGGGTACTGTTCGTCGGAGTAGTCTTCATCTTCAGGAATATTTTCAGAACCCTGGTTATTTCTACCTTCACCACTAACAATTCTGCTATCCTCCTTCTGGTTGTCGTCTTCCTCGGAGGAAACATCATCCACTCGAACTGGTCGAGCAGGACCTTTGAATCTTCTCCCCATATTAAGGATAATAGCCGACTTCTTAGTCTTCTTTTTCTTGGTGAGGAGCTCCATCATCTCTTATTTCCCTTTGGCCAGATTCAGAAGAGTCTCTTGAAATTGTGCATGTTGAGTTTATAGATCCTTGACAATTTGTTTGAGGGCCATCTTATATTGAAATAAACAGTAAATAGATGAGGAAACCTGTATTGGAAAACTTGTTTATGAAATGATGCATGATGTGTAGATGCAATGTTTTCAAGGACCTTAGGAGATTTATATTTGCTAACCGAGAGGAAACAAAACAAAGATTTTTATTAGTAAGTTCAAGATTACAATTGCCTCTTAGGATTACAATGAAAACAAAAGAGTCTCAAGAAGACAACAATATAAACTCCTAAAACTTAAGACTCAAGTCTCCCACGGACGCTTCCTCTTCGTGTTGATGTATGTATTAAGGCTCTGCTCCTCGTGAAGTTGCTTTGTGAGCTCTAAAACTTTCTTTTCATTTCCATAGAATTGAGTTTCAAAGGTTTTCTGTTCTTCCTTGAGTTGAATCCAAGACTTCTGCAATTCTTCGAGGTCGGTGGGCATGTCTGGATGGAGGATGGTGCAAGAAACGTCTCCTTCGATAGCAGGCTTTATGATCACCGGTAGAATAGATGGATATGGAATCATGAGGTTTTGAGTGCGAGCTCGTACCCATTTGAGGTAGGGCTCCAAAGGGATGGAATTTTGTTGTCCTAGAGTCTTGCTATCAATCTTGTTTACCATGCCCCAAGCACGTATAAACCTTTGACGATAACCTTGAAAATAATTCTCGTAATCGAATACAATACCCTGGATAAGCATGTCATGAGGTCAATCTCTTCGAACATAACCAAATTGGCATAAAGCTAGATGAGGGTTGTAGGTAATGAAGAAGTGAAAAACACAAGAAGGGGGTTGAATTGAAACTTAAAAATCAAAAGCAATAGACACAATGATTTTTATCCTGGTTCGCTTAATCTCAATTCACTAATCAACCTGATTACAATTCTACTTTAACAACTGTTAAAGTCTTCTTGAGTCCAAAACCACAACCCGGTTTTCTCAAGGAAATTCACTAAATAGTTAATTGAATAAAAGTGTACAATGATGTTTCTAATAAACAGTATCATAAACTTGTAATGTATTACACAGTTTAATATTGAATCGTTGAAGATGAAGAATGATAGTTACGTTGCTGACTTTTCACGTGAGTTTTTCTTTTTGAGCACAGTTGTTCATCATTTTGAAATCTTCTTCTAGTCTGCTTTATATAGGCCTTACAATAGAGACATAAGAAGATACTTTTGGTAAGTCCATAACACGAGTTAATGAGCTTTCCAAATCAGTAGATCCTTGTCGGTTTGTAGCCATTACTTATGATCTTGCAGTGATAGAATTGTAACGCTTCAGAGCTTCTTACATCTGAGGATGAATGTTACCGTTAATATTCCTTTACATCTTGATCATAACTTTGCACATCAGAGTATCAGATATTTTGTTTCGCAGCACTGGTGCATTCAGAAGTTCAAACAGAACTTCTTCATATAAGCTTATCAGCATATTTGATGCGTCTGAATCTTTCATTGTTCTTTCAACTTCTGTGCTCGCATAATCAGAACTTCCAGTTGCATCAGAACATCTTTTTCACATCAGAACTTCCTGCATGTAAAGATACTTTTATTAGCGAACATATTTGTTCTTTATTATCATGTGTTTGTTATCATCAAAACTCTTACTGGGATGTAGAACTAAATTATGTTCTAACAGTCTCCCCCTTTTTGATGATGACAAAAACTAGTATATTTTGATGGAATATAGAGAACAATAATTAAAAGGCTCCCCCTGAGTAGAATACTCGGCTAACAAGAAAATAAAATACTTCCCTGAAGATCTTCTGATTATGATTCAAAATATTCTTTATTCTCTCCCTTTTTGTTGAGAATCAAAAAGTGGAAAAGACCCTGTTTGGCTTGCTCTGACAGAAGTTGCTTGAAAAGGTGTGACATCTGCTCTTTTGTTTCCGATTGCTTCTGAAATCTGCGAATCCTTTAAATTCCAGGTTTTGGAACATATGCTTTCTTTCCTCCATGTGTAGAGAGCATCCAGAGTCCAGGTGTTAATACTAGAGTTTCAACCTTGCTGTTAAAAATATCTGCAACATAGATGATTTTGTCTTTTGGTACCCATATCTTTCTGGGTCCATGACTATTAGAGTTTCCAAAATTCTGTTTGAATTTTGGTTTAGTATAAAACGCCTTACCAGCATGTTTTATATCATGTGTTTGCCCAGTGGTGAAGTGATAATAGAGAGGAGTTGTTTGATAACCAGATCCTTAACTTTCTTAGGTTGGGATACTTTGCCTTTGTATCCTATACCTATTCTGCCATTCCTGCTAACTCCATAGATCATTGAAGCCATTTTGCTTCTATCTATGTTTTTACCCAGAAACTTCTGAAAGCTTTGATCATATTCCTTTATGATCTTATCAGCATTACTGGGATCCTCTGAGATTATTTCCTTCTGAGAGTTTTGTAAACCATTTTCTAGTTTTGAAATCTTTTCTTTTAACTCAGAATTTTCTAATCTAAGACTCTCAGTTTCTTCAGAGTTAGAGACAATATCCTTTTTCAGGTTCTTGAATTTGACTCTGAGCTGCTGATACCTTTCCAGAATCTCACTCAGACTATCTGCTAGTTCAGCTTTAGAAAAATTAACAGTAAAGTCAGAAAATACTTCTTTAGCGTCTGATTCTAATTCTGACCCTGGTTCTGATTTATAAGATTCAGAGACATCTAATAAGTTGTCCGTTTGAGCTATATTGGCTTGTTCATCTTCTGATTCTTTTCCGTCTTCAGAAGATTCAGAGTCATCCCATGTTCCCATAAGACTTTTCTTCTTCTCCTTAACGAACTTCCTTTTATGTTTCTCCTTCTGAAGCCTTGCACAATCACTTTTGTAGTGACCTTGTTTATTGCATTCATAGTAGGTAATGATTTTGTTACTTGATTTTATGTGTCCAGAAGATAATTCAGAGTCATTTCCTATTCTTCTTGAGTTTCTAAAATTCTTTTGCATGTGCTTCCACAGCTGATTGATTCTTCTGGATAGAAAAAACAGTTCATCTTCTTCTGACGGGATTCTCCAGATTTTTCTGCTTCTGCTTCTGCCTGCAAAATATTGGTTTCATATTTGTTAGATTTCAGAGCGAGATACTTACATTGCTTCTAAGGCTCATCATCTTCTAACTCTATCTCATGGCTTCTGACGGAGCTAACAAGTTCTTCTAGAGATATTATAATCAGATCTTTTGCTAGTTTGAGAGCCGTGACCATTGGTCTCCATTGTTTTGGTAAACTTTTGATGATCTTCTTTACATGACCAGCAGTTGAGTACCCTTTGTTCAACACCTTTAGCCCTACCACCAGAGTTTGGAATCTAGAGAACATTGTTTCAATGGTTTCGTCTTCTTCCATTCTGAAGGCTTCATACTTCTGAATGAGCACAAGGGCTTTGGTTTCTTTTACTTGCATGTTTCCTTCATGCGTCATTCTCAGATAATCAAACATGTTCTTAGTTGTTTCTTTGTTTGTGATCTTCTCATACTCTGAATATGAGATGGCACTCAAGAAAATCGTTCTGGCCTTGTGATGATTTCTGAAGTCTTGGTTTTGATGATCTTTCATCCTTTTTCTGTCAACCTTCTAACCGCTTTCATCAACAGGATGTATGTATCCATCAGTTACCATATCCCAGAGGTCAGCGTCATAGGCTAGGAAGAAACTTCTGATCATATCCTTCCAGTAGTCAAAATTTTCACCGCCAAATATTGGAGGGTTGATGTTTATGTTTTGACTTGTTGCCATCATAGTGTTTTCCCCCTTGGATCTTTAGCTGACATGGTTAAGTGTTTGCACCCAGATCCAGGTGCTTTGATACCAGTTGAAGAAGTGAAAAACACAAGAGGGGGGGGGGGGGGGGTGAATTGAAACTTAAAAATCAAAAGCAATAGACACAATGATTTTTATCCTAGTTCGCTTGATCTCAAACTACTCCAGTCCACCCGCCAAGGTGATTTTGCCTCTCTCCAACGAGGATTTAATTCACTAATCAACCTGATTACAATTCTCCTTTAACAACTGTTAAAGTCTTCTTGAGTCCAAAACCACAACCCGGTTTTCTCAAGGAAATTCACTAAACAGTTAATTGAATAAAAGTGTACAATGATGTTTCTAATAAACAGTATCACAAAAATATGATGTATTACACAGTTTAATATTGAATCGTTGAAGATGAAGAATGATAGTTGCATTGCTGACTTTTCATGTGAGTTTTTCCTTTTGAGCGCAGTTGTTCATCATATTGAAATCTTCTTCTAGTCTGCTTTATATAGGCCTTGCAATAGAGACATAAGAAGATACTTTTGGCAAGTCCATAACACGAGTTAATGAGCTTTCCAAATCAGTAGATCCTTGTCTGTTTTTAGCCGTTACTTATGATCTTGCAGTGATAGAATTGTAACGCTTCAGAGCTTCTTACATCAGAGGATAAATGTTACCGTTGAGAGTTGTGATACGGTGGGAGAACTGACTTGAAGGTTTTGCGTTTGATCGCAAATGTTGCGGTTAGCAAGAGACGCCACCGATTTTTCTTTTATCCAAAAGGAAAGGTGAAAAAGAACATGAAAGACATTTGAGATTGTTTCTTGAGTTCGGGGGGTAGATTATGAAAACCCCTCTTCATCCATGGTTTTCCATGGGCTCTTAGTTACTTTCTAGATCACTTGCTTTTGTTTGAAATTGTGCTTTGTGTGGTTTTTGAAAGTATTTTGTAAAGCGGCCATTGTTTAGGCAATCTTTGTAATGATTCTTGTTTGTAAGAATATATACAAAGATGTTGATCTTTTGAGAATGTTTTCAATTTTGTAAGATGTTTGAAAGTGTATGTGTTTGTTTTTTAAAATAGCAAGGATGTTTGTTTTGAAATGGATCAAGTAATTAGGAGCAATCTACCTACTCAAATGTCTTTCTTGTTCATTTTCTTTTCCTTTGACATTGTTGTCTTACCATTGATTTGGTAAGCAATCCTATCTTTGGATGTAAACAGGACAGGCGTGGGTCATCGTATAACCATGATTAGCAATGTTTTAAGGTATCTTAGCATCTTTCTTTATGGACTAAGATCATTTTGAAAGGCAACTTTTGATAGCGTCATCAAGGGACTATGATCTTGTATTTGCTTATTTTTTCTAAGATATCTCACATGCGTAATATGGTCATTTTTGTAAGGCAACAAAGTGGGTTTACCCTAAGGGTGTATGTGTGCAAATATATTGATTTACATGCATTGATTTTACTTTGATTAGGGTTTGCTATTTGGTTGGTTTTAATCTTTCCATACAAAACCCAAATTACTAGCATTTGTATATAAAGCGAGAAATTGCAGGAATTAAAATTACTATGTTATTACATCATTTAGGGGAGGGGTGTACAAATTACTATGTTATTACATCATATTGAATTGCATAAATATACAAGGAATGAAATGAATATAATATACAAGTGTAAAAGGAAAAGAAATTGATTTATTTTGGATTTTTGTTAAGAAAATGTTTTGGCCTTAATCAAATTAAAGGGTGATGGTCAATTGGTCCAAATTAAATTTATGGAACTAAATATAATTTTTAAAAGAAATAAAATTGATTTAGATTAAGTATTTTTTAGGGTTTTTTGTGAATTTAATTAAAATACAAAAAGGTTAATTAACCAAAATAAGCCTAGGTTCTAAATTTATTTTAATTTTCTAGAAAATAATAAAATAATATATAATAATCAAGATTTATTATCTAAGTATATAAAAAAGAGGAATTAATTTATTAAAGAATTTTTTTTTATTTCTTTTGATTTTATAAGACAAAATAAACTAAATAAATGTAAAGATAAAAAATATTTTTGGATTTTTATTAGTAACTATAAAAAATATTTATTAATAATAATAATAATAATATTAGTAATAATAATAAAGATAATAAAGAAAATAAAATAAAAATAAAATATGAAGAGAAAATCAGGGAGGTGTGAAAATAGAACAGGGAGTTAGGAAGTAAAAACAAAAAAAAGAGTCAGGCCCAAAGGGCCCAGCGCCTGCCAAACAAACAAAAAAAGGGACAGAAAATGTTAAAAATGACAAAATGGTCACGCTGGGGCTTGAACCAAGGACCATGGGGTGAACAGGCGCGCGCTTTACCACTGGGGTGGCTATACATAACACAAAACGCGCCTTGACTGTACTTCATCTTTAACCTCCAGCTAAAGGATCTGTAACTTGCTCATTTCTCAACCATTTGCAAAAATCTAAACATGAAAATTTCTCCATTTTGTCACACGAATCCAACCATATAAATATCATAAACTATAAATCAAATATGAATGAGAATTTTTAACAGTACCAAATTCTGACCTAAATATTTCAGAAAGTTCAAACTCAAAATTCTCCTGGCTCAATCAAAATAAATGAAATCTATGGACATGTACAACTTCAGGGCAATGATGTCTATATTTTATCTTCACAAATATAAGCCTAACAATGCCTAAGTAATGAGATACAAGTTCAAGAAAAATACCTCAAAACTGGAAATCGTGAAATGGATTTGAGCTTGTTTCAGGCAGTGTTGATGATCAGGTTAGCTTCCTTGGACCTCTAGGAAGCTAATGCAATGGTTGGCTTGAGCTGAGGGTGGCTGGAATGGTCTGGAGAAGCCCAATTGTGATGCTCTATTTTTGGTTATGGAAGACAGGGGAACTGGTGTTACATAAGTGAAACATGTACAGGGATGAGTTACTCTTGCTACAAGGAAGCTTTAGAAACTAAAAGGCCAAGAAACGCACGAGGGAAATGTGAGTTTGAGGTTCAAGGTCAGAAACTGTGCAACAATGGAGTTTTTGGGAAATTTCTAATTTGAGAGAGTTTTGGTGTATTTCAGGGTGTTCAAACTCATGTTCTAGCTCACAAATAGTGCCTCTATTTATAAGCAACAAGTTTGGGATGCTCTAGTTGATCAAAATTCAAATTTGCATCCTTAAGCTAAACATGTGATTTTTTGACAAAACAAGTTTCAAAGTCTTGTGCACTTGCTAAGATAGAGTGGTTATGCTTTAAACAAGTTTGCTTCTGACTTTGTGGAGGGAGTGTGATTAGAGGGAACAAGTTAGAGGCTCAATGTGAACTTTATGCAAAAAGCTTGCTTTACAAGAATGGCATTGTCAACTTTCTTCCCAAAATGGCAATGTGAATTGGATAAAGCTTAAATCACTTGGATTATAGCTCAAAAGTTTGTTTAATCCATTAATTATGGAGTTACAAACAAGTTTGAGGCCTGCAAAGCAAAGATTATGTAGCCTAACATTGAAATTGCATTTGTGTTCATCATGAAAATGACCTATAATTCAAGTGACAAAACACCAAATTCATCTCTTCGATTCTCCCTACTCAAGAATGATCTCAAGGAGTTCTTTGAAATTTTGGAAAGCTTTCAATGTGATCTATAACCCATCTTTGAATTACTTTTGAATATTTCCCTTGTAATTGTATGAAAAAGTGTCATGAAGTTAGGTCAAAATCCTGACCAAATTAGGGCAAAATTTCATTAAGTGTTTAGTTTCATGACCCTATGTTCATAAAATTATAACTTGAGATCCAAGCACTTTTGGAAGAAGTTGTGTGAATCAAAGTTGTATATTCATGGAGATATACAACTTTCATGATGGAAGTTTCTCTTGAATCATCTTGCATCATGATGAAAATTTGGCTCAAAGTTATGAAAAAACATGAAATTTCCAACACTTAGAAAAATTTCTAAGTTTAGAAATTTTGACTTTTCAAAATGAAATCTTGACTTTTTGATTTCTTGATGAATAAGTTTCATATTTTGACATGTTTTGATGAATTATGATCTTTGGCACTTGAATTTGACCAAAAAGTCAAAGTTTGACTTTTCAGTATACAGTTGACTTTTGATCAGTTGACTTCAAAATTCATCTGTCAATCCAATGGATTTGCAATGTTTTGAATCATGTCATTAGGTTAAAATGATGCAATTGGACTCTTGAGATCATTCCTTAAACCAATTGACCATTTGCTAGTTCAAAAATCAAAAATTGTCTTTTCCCAGTCAAAACCCTAATTTTGACCATTTTGACCTTTTGGAGATTTGATCAAATTTATTGAGCAATTATGATCCAAACTTGATCAAATGACACATATGAGTTTAAAATGTTAATGTGGATAAAAAATTATGAAGCTTGTACTTCTTCAGTCTTTCAAACAGTTTTTGTAAGTGATCAAGATGCTTTTCTTCTATTTGAGATCTGGCTATCATATCGTCTACGTAGACCTCTATTTCGTGATGTATCATGTCATGAAATAAAGCTACCATGGCACACTGATAGTTTGCCCCAACATTTTTTAGTCCGAATGGTATCACCTTATAGAAAAAAGTGCCCCACTGCGTGACAAACGTTGTTTTCTCCATGTCCTCAGGCGCCATTTTGATTTGGTTGTAACCTGAGAATCCATCCATGAAGGAAAACACTTTGTGCTGTGCCGTATTGTCAACTAGAATATCAATGTGGGGGAGTGGAAAATCATACTTAGGGCTTGCCCTATTCAAATCTCTTTAGTCCACACACATTCGCACTTTGCCGTCTTTTTTGGGCACGGGAACAACATTGGCAACCCATTGGGGATAAGAGGTGACAGCCAAGAATCCAATGTTGAGTTGCTTCATGACTTCTACTTTAATATTTTCTGACATATCAGGCCTCATGCGGCGAACCTTTTGCTTTACTGGAAGACAATCCTCTTTTGTAGGCAGACGATGTACCACAATATCTGCATCAAGTCTTGGCATGTCTTTATACAATCAGGAAAAGACTTCAACATAATCGTGTAACAACTAAATCAGACGCTCCTTGATACTGGGTTCCATATTGGCACCCACCTTGCCCTCTTTTTTTTCTTCTTCGGTACCTAGGTTGAGTATATCCACGAGTTCCTCGTGAGGCTGAATGGTTCTCTCTTCTTGTTGTAGTAGTCTAGCAAGTCCCCCTGGTACTTCACAATCTTCCTCACCTTCGTCTTCGGCTTGGTAGATTAGGTTCTCAAAGTCACAAAAGGCCATAGCAGTATCGTTACCCATGGGATCCCGAATGGATGTATACCTGCATTGTGAGTGTGAGTGTGTGTAAGGGTCATATGAAAATGAGATAATAACCCTTACAAATGGACCATTGTGCCTCGGGTAAGACACGAGGTTTTAAGAGTGCGAATTGTTTTAATATTACAGATCCAACCAAATGTAAAGACAGATTACTGTGGGATAAAAGTGATCGGGACAAAATCTCTAGCCTTCCAGTTGCTGAGTCCTCCACTGACAGTTTGGAATATCCAATCCTCCAAGTCACAACTATCTTCATCATCTTCTACGGTGTTGACCTCACAGTTGCTGATCTTCAGGGGTGGTCCTCCGGCACGAGCGCGGCGCACAACCTTCTGGGCACCTGAAGTGAAACCCAGGCCAAACTTGTCAGACTTATATGGGATATATGGGAGTTATCCCCAGATAGTGCACCCACCTTATATTAGTACTGCCTTGGTATCCTTCAGAGATGACATCCGGAGTGGAGGCCTTGTGATCTTGGGAACAACCTTGGTTACTGCCACATCTTGCGGGACCTCTTCAAAGTGTTGAAATGGAGTTTCAATAAATTCACCATCTAATTCCACATATCTGAAGGAATTGAGATGGTTGATCATATACTCTTCTTCTCCATGAACGGTGATAATCTTCCCTTGAATCGGATATTTCAGCATTTGGTGCAACGTAGAAGTGACAACACCATCATTGTGAATCCATGGTCGGCCTATCAAGCAGGAATATAAGAGACAGATGTCCATTACGTAAAAAGTTGAATCAAATGTTTGTGTTCCAACTTTTATGGGAATGTCTACCTCCCTATGTACCATCCTTTTCGAGCCGTCAAAAGCCCTTACTACTATGTTACTTTGCTTCAATGTCAATCCCTCACAGTCAATCCTATCAAGAGCTTTTTTAGGCAATACACTCAGAGATGAGCCAGTGTCCACCAAAACATGATCCAAGGTTGTGCCCCTACATTCAACTGAGACATGCAATGCCTCATTATGCTTCCTTCCCCTTGGCATTAAATTAGCATCTGAAAAACCTAGACCATTATCTGCAGTTAAGCTGGCTACGCAGTCTTGAAACTGATCGGCAGATGTCTCTTGGGGTACATGGGCAATTTTCAGGAATTTTACCAAGGCTTTTGCATGCGCCTCGGAACATAGTAGTAATGCCAGCATGGAAATTTTAGAGGGAGTTTTCCCCAGTTGTTCAACTACATCGTAGTCTCTTCTTTTTATGATCTTCAAAATTTCCCCCATCTCTTTCTGGGAGGTCTTAGGGATAGCCAATGACTGAGCCTTCGTCCGGACAGGCTCAATTAGAATACTTTTACCTCGAGTCTCGGTTAACTCGGCAGCAGGAGTATCAGTAGGAATGATAACAGGGGTTGTAACAGCTTTGTTAGTTGGAGTATTAGTGGGGATGATTG
This sequence comes from Vicia faba, assembly GCA_948472305.1. Taxonomy (NCBI): domain Eukaryota; kingdom Viridiplantae; phylum Streptophyta; class Magnoliopsida; order Fabales; family Fabaceae; genus Vicia; species Vicia faba. The sequence continues at coordinate 1,790,142,470 of OX451736.1, forward strand.
TAGGACTGGGAACAACTTTTGGAGGAGTAACAACAAGAATGATTACAGGTCCAGAAACTTCTTTTGGGGGAGCAATTTCTGGAGAGAATATCCTTCCGCTTCGGCTAATCTTGCTAGTTCCCGCAATATTACTGATATTGGAGTAAACCTTCTCAGAACTTAAATCTTCGGCGGCTGGCCAATCTTGCTTGATACTGTGGTAGTAGACATCCCCTCCATAATTCCATGGTATGGTTTTGTCTGATGAATATGGGACTGGTCCAGGCATTGTGATTATTAAAGGAGTTGCTTTCAGAACTAATGTAATTCTAACGGGTCTTTTGGTGGAGACACTGGAACAATTGGCGGAAATGGTAATGATAGAAACATCTTCAAAAGGAACAGGTGGAACAGAAGTCTTTTCAAACAAAATTTCTTTGTTATCTATTAGGCACTGAACGCCTGCTTTCAATAAAGGACAGCTGGTTGGTGAGGACAAACAGAAATGACAGCCTTCATCACAGCCCAGGAACACACCGGCATTCAACAAGTTCACTTTAATAGTCAGGAGTGGGGTCATAAGTTCATCAACTAAAGTAACAAACATTTCTTCTTGAATGGCATTGGTATTATGGCCATGTTTGGGCATAGGGGAAGAAATGACGTTTGGCTTTTCGAGCGCATCGAATTCAATCTCTTTGGCTTCAATGAGGTCTTGTATTTTGTTCTTTAGATCCCAACAGTTATTAGTGTCATGGTCGGGACTTTCAGAGTGATATGCGCAACGGGCATTGGGATGATAGTGAGGAGATGTTGTATTGGGGTTTTTCGAAGCTTCTTTCAAGGTCACCAAATTGGATCTTAGTAGATGCGGTAATACCTGAGATAAGGTCATGTTAATTCTGGTGAACTTCCTGACCGGTCTTTCCATCCTTGGTTGATTATTTCTTTGCTGATCAAGCGCCGGTTCAGGAATCATAACAGCCCCCACCATTGGTCGTCGTTCGGCCCTATCTTGATTTCTTTGCGGATATACAACAGCCACCTCATTCTTTCCAATGAAAGGCTTCCTTACAGCTGCAGAAGAGGATGTATCTTTCTGAATCTTTCCATTCTTTATACCGGCTTCTACCCTTTCTCCGGTCAATATTAGTTTAGTAAAACCTGCAGATAAACTTCCAATTAAATGATTGAAGAAAGGACCAGCCAAGGTGCCCAAGAACATGTCTTCCAATTCTCTCTCAGATAGAGGGGGTTGAACTCTTCCAGCTAAATCTCTCCATTTTTGCGCATAGTCCTTGAAACCTTCATTGGAAACCATGGCCATACTCTGGAGTTGAGTACGGGTAGGCGCAAGATCAGCATTGTATTGGTATTGTTTGTAAAAGGCTGCAGCAAGATCTTCCCAATTGTGAATCTTGTCTATTTCTAACTGGTAAAACCAATCAAGTTGAGTTCCAGACAGGCTGTCTTGGAAGAAGTGTACCCATAAATCTTTGTCAGTGGTATGGGGCTGGATTTTCCTCACATAAGACCAGAGATGCATTTTAGGGCATGAGACTCCGTCATGCTTGGCGAATACAGGTGCTTTGAATTTTGGAGGAATGAAAATCCCCGACACTAACCCCAATTCCTCAAAGTCCAAGCCAGTCACTTTTTGGATTTCCATCGCACTCAACCGCTCTTCGAGATGTTTATACTTGTCATCAGCTGGAGGGTATTGTTCTTCAGAATAGTCTTCTTCTTCTTCCTCTTCCGATTCTGACGGGTCAACTGTTTCCTTGCCTTTCCCATCTTGATTGTCTCTCTCACCAGATGTATTTGCAAAGTCTAAGGTCCTTCTTGTCTACCCATGAAATCTTCTTCCCATGTTTAGGACTCTGGTTACCTTCTTTGTCTTCTTTTTCTTCTCCTCAGCCAGCAAAGTCTTTAACTCTTCTTGTCCTTTGGCTAGGGTCAAGAGCAACTGTTGAAACTGTGTATTCTGAGCCTAGAGGTCCTTCATTGTTTGCTCGAGATCCATCTTACTGAAATAAATAGTAGAGAGATGAGGAGACTTATTGCAAAAGACCTTCTTATGTTATGATGAATGGTATATGCATATGTAATGATTTCAAGGATTTCAAAGATTCAAATTTGTTTTAGACAAAAAGGAAACACACGTTATATTAATAAGTTAAGAATTGAGTACATCAATGCCTTTTCGGGAAAAATAATACAAAAACTCTAAGATAAAAAGGTAGTTCGCATCCTCTTTGGTGCGATGTAGGCATTCAGAGTCTGCTCCTCATGAAGTAGTCTAGTGAGTTCCAAAATCTTCTTCTCGCTTGCATAGAATTGGGCTTCGAAAGTATCTCGCTCCCCCTTGAGTTGTATCCAATCTCTTTGTAGGTCTTCAAGAGAGGTGGGCATATCAGGATGTAGGATAGTGTATGGAATATCTCCTTCCATGACAGGCTCAATGATTACCAGGAGAATGGAGGGGTAAGGCATCATAAGACTCTGAGCACGAGTTCGTACCCATTTGAGGTAAGGCTCAAGAGGGATGGAATTTTTATGCCCCAAAGTCTTTCTATCCACCTTGTTTAACATCCTCCAAGCTCGGATAAATCTCTGGCGAAGACCTTGATCGTAGTTGTCATAGTCAAATACCAAACCTTGAATCAGCATCTCGTGCGGGCCATCCCTTCGGGCGTAACCAAACTGTCTTAAGACTAAGCAGGGGTTGTAGGTGATTCCTCCCCTAGTGCCAAGTAAAGGGACATTAGGAAATTCTCCACAACGGTCAACAATAGTAACATTCTCTATGGATCGGGAGCACCAATGAATGTCTGAATGTTTAAGTGTCATTAACCTTTGTAACCACCTTGAACCTTGCTCATTCTTTAATACAGATTGGGGAAGATGCGAAATAAACCATCTTGCCAAGAGAGGAGTGCAACACATAAGGACACCTCTTTTCCTCATTGTGAGAGTGTGAAAAGAGTGTAAGATGTCTCCTAGCAATGTAGGCACCGGGTTGCGGGATATGAAGATTTTGATGGCGTTGACATCTATGAGTTGGTCAGGATTTGGAAACAAAACCATTCCATAGATGAGGAGAGCCAGAATTTCCTCAAAGGCTTGCAATTCCAAGGAGTTCCAACAGCTTTGGGCTTTCTCGAACAAGAACTTTGCTAAGAAACCTTTGACACCACTCCTTGTTTCCCAACGAGTTGTGATATCATATGAGTGCAAGTGTAGAGCTTGAGCAATCTCTTCTGGCTTTGGGTCTCTTTCCGTACTGTTGAAAGGTAGTTGATTGAGAATTGGAATCCTCAAGAGTTGGGAGAATTCTTCCAAAGTTGGCACAAGTTGATAATCAGGAAATGTGAAGCAATGGTGTAAAGGATCAAAGAACTGAAAGAGCACCTTCATCATATCCTCATATGTGTTAGAGGTGACCAAGTTGAGTATGCGACCATGTCTCTCGGTAAATTGAGAGTTTTCAAGAATCCTTGAAGCTAGCTCCTTGAGTTATGGAGGGATCGTCACAAGATTGAATTGAATAGTTTTCCTGTGAAGTGAATCCATATCCTACAAAACAAGAACAAAGATGAATCCCAAAATCCTTGAAATGGTTAGTGGATGTATATGATGTTCATGATGTTCATGATGTTATGTACAAGTATGCATATACAAACAAAGCAAACAAGTCCTTAGGTTTAGGCTTGCATGGGGTTTTATAGGTAAGTACCCTCATGAAGTTTAGTTGGCTTAAACCTGTCCTAGTAATAGTAATTGGGTTCTAAGGAGCTCAATATCACTGGTTTGTTTCTTGGTCATTGTTTCAGCATAAGCCTCTTTAATGGCGACCGAAATATCCAAAGAAACCAAACCTCAATGAGTGTAGTATCGAGTATCTACCAACTTCGGAATGCACCAAAGTCGGTCATCTCACTACATCCTAAAGGCCAAGTTGGTCAAGTAAAGGTTATAAAAGTTCATTAGTGCTTCATGACATGACTCAGCGGCCCTGTATTCTCTTTGATTAACTCAAAGGCTACCGGTACCCACAAATATGTCGCACTAACATAGCTATTTCTTAGACCATGTCGGTATACCCCACACAGTTTTCACAATGTACTGCTACTTACCCATAATGTAAAGCATACAAGTCAAACAATGTAAGCAAATAAATGTGATCTATCTGTGATCGGTGGAAATAGAACTTACTGTTTTGAAATGCTGGTTCGCGAAATGTCGCGGTAAGCAAGAGTCGCCACCGTCTTTTATTTTCTCCAACAAGGAAAGGACAAAAGCACAGCAAAATTCCTTTTCGAGATGTTTCTCGGTTCGGGAGGTAGATTTTAGAAAGGGAAGGTGTTAGCACCCTTTCTATCCGTGGTTATCCACGGGCTCTTAGATACTTGCTCACTATGTTTTCAAAAATGTTTTGCTTTTCTTGTGTTTGTGGGTTTTGAAAAAGTTTGTTTTGAAAACTTCTAGGTAACTCTTGTATCAGTCCTCAAGAGTGTATGAAGTGTTTGTTTGAAAACTTTTTGAAAGTGTAGGTGCGAAAAGTTGTTTTTTTGTTTTGAAAGAGCAAGTACCCAGGAGAAATCTACCTACTCTAAGGAATTAAGCTGTGTAAATGTCCTTTAGACAGTACTATCCCACTATTGAGAAGTAGGTAGCACCATTGTTGGAGTTATTCGGGTCAATTCGATTATAGGGACATGTGTGGTCACCAAAGTAATAGTAGGACGCCTTAGCGGTAAACCTAATGTCCTAGATCCTTTTTCATCCGAGGCAACCGTTTCGAGGCAACTTGGATCTTTTAGACAGGAGGGCGACCTCTAAAACACCCTATACTCAATGACCACGTCGAGGAAACCAAGTGAGGCGTACCCTAGGAGTGGCATGTGCGAGTGTGTCAGGATTCAGTTAAGTTATCTTTGCACATGTTATGGTGAGCTACGAGTTGGTTTTAATTTTTAGGTAAATCTTGTCATGCATAATTAACAGTTAATAATTGCGGAAAATAAATTGCGGAAAGTGAATCTACGCTATTACAAGGCGTCGGGTATTTACATCGCCAAAAACATAACCCTTTGAAAATTAAATTGCGAGAAAATAAAAAAAACGATAAAAGTCCTAATTATCTATTACATCCTCGGAACAATTACATAAATATGATCAAAAATTAATATGCGCGCAAAGAAATTAAATCAGAGAAGTCTTTAGGGTTTTGACCCTTTTTGAGAAAAGAATGGAATTTTGGTCCTTTTTACATTTAATTAAATTAATCCTAAAACTAATTAATTAATTAAAAGAAATGTTTTTTTTAATGTCTTAATGAAAATAAAAAAATAAAAGAAATTAAAAGTTATCAAGAAAACCCTAATTCTATGTTGATTTTATTTATTGTGAAAAAAGTCAAAGTTAACCTAATTAACTAAATTAATTATAGTTAGAATTTATTTATAAAAATAATTAAATTAAGGTGAAATTAATAAATAGTAATAATAAAAAAAAATATTGTTTTCTGAATTAATTATGAAAATAATTATTTGTTAGTTAATAATAATAATGATAATAATTATAATTAAAAGAAAATAAAAGAAAGGGAAAATAAAAAGAAATAATAAACCAGGGGGGTGCTAGGCCTTTTTGGAGGTTTGCTTGGCAATTCTGGGCCCATTAACATACAAGCCTTTTTGACTTTTGGAGATCATCCACGCTTGCTTTGACCAGGGAGTACCATGATCTTCATCTCTTGACCATTGGATTGTTGCTTGAAGACACACGGCATGCTGATGTTTGGAGTACATGGTGGAACGCTGTCTGAAGCCTGCATGCAATCACGTTAAGAAAAATATTATAGAGTTTTGGGTGGACCTGGGAATCGAACCCAGGTCCCAATGGTTACCAGCCAACGCACCATCCACTGAGCCAACTGAACGTCTTTGTTATTATAATGAGCAATGAATATAATATGTAAAAATACAATTATGCTGGAATAAAAACGCGCGCTATTTAAACCAACCAATGGTATATTAACAGCACGTCATCTTCTTCGTTGAAACTGCAAGAAACAAGGTTAGATAGCGGGGCTTTTTAACCCCCACAAACTGCAAAAAGGGAAAATAGCGAATAGGTCTATGCTGAATATAAATATGTCGCGATGGTCCCTGCGTGTTCGTATGAGTCTCCTGAATTCAACCATATGCGTTATGAACCCTAATTATTCCTGTACTGTAAAGCCCTAATTCGAAGGCTTATGAACCCTAGAATTTGAACATGGCAACTTGTGATTTAGGACGTTTTAATCCAATTAACCTATGCCAAAAGCTTCGTATGTTCCCTATTAACACAAAACAACCAATAAAATATGTCAAATGCACATGAATAATGAGTTGCAATTCTGGAAAAGATGTTCAAACCGTGAAACTGTTTCCTTGGATTCCTTGAGCTTTAGCGTGTGAATTTAATTGCTATACGTTCCTGGGAACCCCTGCAAGGTGTTAGAATCAACCAATTGCTTTGAATGGCCCTGGAATATAGAAAACAGTTTTGGCAATTTTCTTGAAAAAAGTCAATATGGCTATGGCTTTGGTTGCAACAATTTCACGTCCAATGCCTTAGGGTTCACTTGTGTACTTATAAAGGAAGAGAATTAGGTTAAATCCTTGGGCAAAGATCTATGAAATAATGATTCAATATTTGATTGAAAATCAAATATTTTTGAATCTTTTTTATTGGAAAAACTTGCCAAACTTGGAGATTTTTGTCCCTTTGATTTGCACACGAATTTGCCAGCTTGATTAGGTCATTCTTGCTTCAAAAAAAGATTGAAAAACCATATTTTTGAATTTCCTACAATTTAAATTAATTAAAATCAATTAAAAATCCAATTAATTAATAAAAATAAGAAAATAAATTCAAATAGGATTGATGGGTCTTGCATAAGTCATGGATAAAGTTTCAAGAATAAATTTGAGGCCCATTAGCAAAAACAAAGTGTTTTGAGCAAAGTTGACTTTTGCAAATTCACAAAAATTTCCCAACTTCTCCAATGCATATCTTGCTCAATTTTGACCATATGAACATGTTCTTGGACATTTTGGAAAGGTATTGAAGTCCTCTAACCAATTCCTTTGGTCCCATGTCATTTGGATTTACCAATCTCAAGTTATGGTCTTTGACTTAAAGTGCATTTTTGTTGACTTTTGAATTTGACCTATAATGTAGAAATTGATAACTTTTTGTGAGAGCATTTCTTGGACTTGGAATGTGAAGATGAGTTGTAGGAAATGTCATCCCCTTCAAAATGAGCATTGGATGGGATTTTTCTGATTAACCATGAAAAAGTTATGCCCTGGTCAAGGTACAGTTGACTTTTGTGCTGTCCAAAAATAACAACTTTTTGCATCTTGATGATTTTTGAGCCATGATTGTGGAATCATGATCAAGACTTGATCAAATGATGATTGTGAGCTCAAAATAAGATGTTGACCAAAAATTCTGACTTTTGACTGTAAAATGACCATTTTACCCCTGTAGTTGACTGTGAAGCAAATAGGGCTTTTGACTGTGGAATTTGGCACTGTGAGTCTTGAAATTTGACATGTAGGTGCTTGAGCATGTATATAGGCCTATGAGACTTGATTGAGCCATTGAAAACCCCAAATTCCTTGAAAGAACCAAAACCCTAATTTTGACTGGCTTAGGAGGCATTTGGACTGTGCAACCCTTTGAGAAATCTTGAGCCATATTGAAGATGATTTTTGACAAACCTTGAAGAATATGGGAGGGAAAATTTTGGGGTACAACAGTTGCCCCTGTTCAATCTTCTTAAACCTGAGGATGTAGATTGGCTGGCGTGCCTTTCGTGATCTGAAGGTGGAAGATGATTGAACACTAAAGTACCCAGAAATTTGCACTCGCATAGTGTAGTATCAGTAATGTGATGTTGGGAATGGGCTTAGAGATGCCATTTGGAGATATGATGGATAGGAGGATGGGCTTATAGATGCCATCTGGAGAGGAGAAAAAATCTTGTCGGGGATGGGCTTATAGATGCCATCTGGAAATGTAATGGATAGTTGTGGAGATGGGCTTAAAGATGCCATCTGAAGATGTCGATCGCGTAAGAGATTCCTTAGCGAGAACTTGCATACTGGAGAAAGAAAGGTAGATTTCCTGTCCGGTTTCAGGTGTTGATTTTCAATCTCATCATGCATATACTTTCCTGGCTAGTTACAGGTATAGATCTACAATCAATCACTCACAGATATGCCCTGGCTAGATGCAGGTATCGAATCTGGAACTTTAAAAGGTTGATCGAGATAGCTTTCCTGGCTGGATACAGGCGTAGACCTCTAATCAGTCGCTCACAGATATGCCCTGGCTAGATACAGGTATCAAATCTGGAACTTCAAAAGGTTGATCGAGATAGCTTTCCTGGCTGGATACAGGCGTAGAACTCTAATCAGTCGCTTACAGATATTCCCTGGCTAGATATAGGTATCGAATCTGGAACTTCAAAAGGTTGATGGGTTGTCTCTACTGATAGTTTATCTCAGAAAAATCTTTAGGGATCGATTTAACTGAACCAGGGGAGGTTTTGTCTTCTTTGACGAGTTGTCTCTTTTAACCGGTTGTCTTCATGGACGGGTTGTCTTTATTGACGGGTTGTCTTTACTGACGGGTTGTCTTTATTGACAGGTTGTCTTCACTGACGGGTTGTCTTTATTGATGGGTTGTCTTTATTGACGGGTTGTCTTTATTGACAGGTTGTCTTTATTGACGGGTTGTCTTTATTGACGGGTTGTCTTCATTGACAGGTTGTCTTTATTGACGGGTTGTCTTCATTGACGGGTTGTCTTTATTGACGGGTTGTATTTATTGACGGGTTGTCTTCATTGACAGGTTGTCTTTATTGACGGGTTATCTTTATTGACGGGTTATCTTCATTGACAGGTTGTCTTTATTGACGGGTTGTCTTTATTGATGGGTTGTCTTCATTGACAGGTTGTCTTTATTGACGGGTTGTCTTCATTGATGGGTTGTCTTCATTGACGGGTTTGCATCAGAAAAATCTTTAGGAATTAATTTAACTGGATTTGTCTTCTTTGACTGGATTTGTCTTCTTTGACTGGATTTGTCTTCTTTGACTGGATTAGCGTCAGAAAAATCTTTAGGAATCGATTTAACTTGATTTGTCTTCTTTGACTGGATTTGTCTTCTTTGACTGGATTTAGAGTTTAACTGCATCTTTCCTGAAAGGTAAAGGTCAGTCATATGCAATGCATGATATGGATCGAGCAATGATGTTCTCAACATAAATGAGATTGTATGATATGATGCGTATATGCATGTATCATGATGTATGACAATGTGATGTTTATGAATGTATCTTCGTCTTGGAAAATAAATCCTTGACGAATGCCGGGAAGTTCGTTGAGTCCTGGGCTGATGTTGAAGAGTATAGTCCTTCGTTTCCGTTGGGGATGATGAACGAAGATGATTGCAAGAATAAATCGGTAGGATAAGATGACTCCGTTGGGGAAGAAACCTGGTGAAGAGATTACTCTGCGGGGAATTACTCTGTGGGAAGAGATGCTTCGCTGAGATTTTAACGATAACTCCGCTGGGGATTCCGTTGATAAGCTCTGTTGGGGAATTTGATGAACTCCGCTGGGGATAGGAAGAACTTCGCCGAGGACGATCTTTCCGTTGTAATTTGCTGAGGATAACCCAGTTAGACTCTGGTGGGGAATAACCTCTGAATATGGATGGGAGAGATATTTGTACTCTGCAGGGGACAAGCTTCCAGAATCTACTGGGGAGATGGTTCAACTCTCCTGGGGAAACTTTTGGACTGTACTGGGGAAGTGGCTCCACCGGGGTGTCTATATTCCGCCAGGGAACAATCTTATATTAAGACTGCTGGGGATGCTTGCTGAAGAATATCTGTATACTCTGCTAGGGAATATTAAGATCTTCTGGGGATACCCAACTTCTTCAGGACTGATGATAGACCAACTCTGCTCGGGGGAGAGTATTGCTGACTTGCTGGGGATACTGCTCCTTTTTGGGATTGATGGGAGACCAACTCTGCTTGGGGAGAGTATTGCTGACTTGTCTTACTCTGTGGGGAGTGAAGGTATCTTGGTCTTATTCCTCAGCTGAAACTACCTTGTACCTGGAGGACAGAGCGGCTTGTACAGTTTAGACAATTCTTATTGCCCCAGTTTTTGTGGGAGAAGGTACTTGTGGAGGTCTTGATGACTTCCGATTTGACAAATCTTCTTCTGGTAGGCAAGTGACGAGATGACGGGACATAGTCGTACGCTTTTTATCCCTAATTTTTGCATGGACCGCCCTTTCGGGTTTTCAGTCCACCGGGATACCCATTTTTGCCCAAGCCGCCTTTTTAGGTTTTCGACTTGCCAGGTGTACAGATTTTTCATTTTCATCCCTTATTTTTGCCCGAACCCTTTTGGTTCGCCGGGAAGCCCTTATTTTTGCCTAGGCCAGTTGACTTAGCAGGTCTTTGATTATGCGTAGTATTTTTTCGACTATGTCCATGCTCTCAGGATGTAGGGAGTTGTCACTGTCAGTAGTGTTGTGTTGTCATATTACCAGAAGATGTCTGATCATGCAAGATTCGTCGCTGGAATTCATGTCCAATGCCCTCAGTGACTCAGATGGAGATTTGCCCCAGGCTATTTGGCATCCTTGAGAGATTCCTTGAATCTTGACTGGACTGCCCCAGATGATGGACAGTGATCATGCCTGCCCCTTGGTTGGAAGTGTTTCTTCCACTTGAGATTTTTGTTCATCAAATATTCGTCGTGCGGATTTCTCTGTTGTTCGAACAAATACTCATATGCAAACAATGTTATTTTAAAAAATGCAAAGCTTATGTCTGTCTTGAAGTTTTTGAAAATGCAGTTTTCAATAAAACGAGTGAATTTTTGTAAAATGTGATGTCAACTCAAGATTTTACAGCGAGCCTTACAGGAGTCAGGATACCTTTTGTAACAGTATGCTTTCGGACTAACCCATGCTTCAGCTAGGACTTTTAAGGGTTATAACGTGGCCTGGTTCACGGTTTAAGAAACAAAGGATAAAGGCTCAAAATTTATTTGTACCCACCCGCTCTTCGTGATATTCTTCAAACCTAAGCTAAGCTAATCGTGCATTAGATCTTGTTTGAGTCTTTGCTCTGATATTCCGGTGATGGTTCGGATATTGACAATGTATTTTGAACAGGCATTCATTTCTTCTTTTGTTGAGGATTTATAGGACCTCTTTCTTTTTTATTTTGTTATCCCAGTCTTTTTGCCTGAACTGTTTCTTTTGTGATTACAGTCAGCGGGATGCCCCAGTTTTGTAAGTCTCCTTCATAGGTTTTGACTTAATGGGCTTTTATTTTTGAGAGATAATGACTGCCTGTCTTTATGATTATTCGGAACCATCACCGTTCTTGTTTCAGAAGGACTTCTTTGATGTCATTCATTGTGTACCTGGATCAACTGAGAAAACTACCCTGCCCCAGGTTATGATTAAGGGTTTTAATTTTTGTGAAAAGAAAAACTCAAACTTCTTTGGCTCAAAGGGGTTGACTAGGGATTATCTTCCTTATAACTCCACTATTTAGGATTTGAAACAATGCATGTACCTCATCAGCGGGGTCTATTCAAAAGCATACTGTAAAGATCGTGGTATCGTTTTCGTCATCCTCCCTCAAAAGGATTAGAATTTTTTTAATCGAGAGTTGAACATCACAAGAAATGAAAGCAATTTGAATACGAATGGATTAATTCAAAACAGACATATGCGATGCATTAATGAAATAAAAAGTTTGCCATGACAATAATCGTTTGAATAAGCAAAGAAAATACAACTTCGGAATTCAAATGAACAAAGGTCTCTTAGTTTGAACTAGTCATCTCAGATGGAAGATTCTCAACAGAAGACTTTCATCTTACCACCCGACATGAACTCCAGCACCCCCCTATCGATCAAGTCTTGGGTCTTGTTCTTCAGAGCCCAACAATTGTTTGTGTCATGTCCCAGACTGTCAGAATGGTATGCGCACCTTTCATTGGGATGATAGGTGGGAGCGGAAGTGTTTGGACTCCGGAGAGGAGCTCTTAGTGTAATCAGCCTTGCCTTCAACATTTGCGGTAGCGCTTGAGTCAGTGACATGTTGAGCTCGGTGAATTACCTTCTGGGCTTGTTTGACTTGCTCTGATCAACCTGTTGCTTTTGGTGAGGTTGTTGTTGTACCCTTGAGGTAGTGGCACCTTGGAGAGGTCCATTCTTCACCATACCAAACTCTTGTCTTCTTGGAGGCTGATTACCGGTTTGATCCCCAGCCTTGACTACTTGCTTCATACTATCTTGATGAAGCTGGTTGATCACAGTTCTCAACTCTTCTTGCTCCCGAGCTAAGCCTTGGATAAGGGCCATCTGCCCCAGCATCTGGGTTTTCAATGTATCTACCTCAGCTTGCAGACGTTTCAGCCGCTCGTCCTTACTGTCTTCAGGACTCTTCTTGACCAAATTCCCCATGAGGAGTGTTCTCAACTCTTCCTTCCCCTTGGATAGGCTTAGGAAGATTTCCCTGAACTGAGTCTCTTGAGTAAGAAGATCTTGGTTGTCTTGTTGGAAAGCCATTGCTGAAATAAACAACGAGGACGTGAGAGACATGTAAAGGATGACCTATTATGCAATGATATGTATGATATATGCATGCAATGTTTTCATGGATCTCGCGGGGTAAACAAGAAAATTGTTAGAATTTGAATTTGTAGCTTGATTGAAGGAACTTCATGTTGTTGAGAGTCCTTCTTCAAGAGTCAAGGCTCACCATATCGAGTGGGTCATAGCCCCTGACTCAAGTTATCATGCTTGGATTTCTGGACAACCTTGGCTAGAGGAAAATAAATCCCCTTTGCCCCTTGCTAGACATTTTGATTCATCATGACCTGCATCACAGACCCTTGAGATCCTTGAAATGGGTTAGTCCTTATGCAGGATGTATGCAATGGTATGATGTTATGATGTTATGCTATGCGTGGAGTGATGTAAGTAAACCCTGTTATAAGCCCAGATTAAGGACTGTAAACAAAACCTGCAAGGAACTCATGTTGTCAGATAACAAGAATGTGCAAGTAGTTCAAGTTTGAAGGCACACGAGTCATACAAAAGAGCCCTTAGATTTCAGGACGGCATGAAGTTTAGGTACTACCCTCTTGAAGTTGGTTGGCTCAAAACCTGTCCTAGAAAATAGTAACCGGGTTCTAAGGAGCTCAATATCATTGGATTGTTTTCTATGTTCATTGTTTTGATTTAGCCACTTAACTGGTGACCAAAATATTCCAAGAAAACAACCCTCAATGAGTGTAGTATCGAGTATCTACCAACTTCGGACTGCACCAAAGTCGGTCATCTCACTACCCCTAAAGAGGCCAGGATGGTCAAGTAAGGTTCTAAGGTCAGTTGATGCTTCACGACACCACGCGACGGCCCCGTACTCTCCTTTACTTGACTCAAGGGTTACCGGTACTCACCAAAGTGCCACATCAATGTAGCAACTGCTTCAACCGTGTCGGTATACCCCGCACAGTTCCCTCACAGTTTGTTGCTACTTCTAAAAGGTATCCCCCAGATCCGGGTTAGGATCTATGAAACTCCAAAACAAACCCACAATATTAAAGCAAACAAAGCAAGCAATTGAAAACAAGAGTGGTCTAATCCTAAGGTACAACTCACTTATAAAATCCCCAGCAGAGTCGCCAGTTCTGTGATCGGTGGAAATAGAACTGACTGTTTTGAAATGCTGGTTCGCGAAATGTCGCGGTAAGCAAGAGTCACCACCGTCTTTTATTTTCTCCAACAAGGAAAGGACAAAAGCACAGCAAAATTCCTTTTCGAGATGTTTCTCGGTTCGGGAGGTAGATTATAGAAAGGGAAGGTGTTAGCACCCTTTCTATCCGTGGTTATCCACGGGCTCTTAGGTACTTGCTCACTATGTTTTCAAAAATGTTTTGCTTTTCTTGTGTTTGTGGGTTTTGAAAAAGTTAGTTTTGAAAACTTCTAGGTAACACTTGTATCAGTCCTCAAGAGTGTATGAAGTGTTTGTTTGAAAACTTTTTGAAAGTGTAGGTGCGAAAAGTTGTTTTTTTGTTTTGAAAGAGCAAGTACCCAGGAGAAATCTACCTACTCTAAGGAATTAAGCTGTGTAAATGCCCTTTAGACAGTACTATCCCACTATTGAGAAGTAGGTAGCACCGTCATTGGAGTTATTCGGGTCAATTCGATTATAGGGACATGTGTGGTCACCAAAGTAATAGTAGGACGCCTTAGCGGTAACCCTAATGTCCTAGATCCTTTTTTATCCGAGGCAACAGTTTCGAGGCAACTTGGATCTTTTAGACAGGAGGGTGACCTCTAAAACACCCTATACTCAATGACCACGTCGAGGCAACCAAGTGAGGCGTACCCTAGGAGTGGCATGTGCGAGTGTGTCAGGATTCAGTTAAGTTATCTTTGCACATGTTATGGTGAGCTACGAGTTGGTTTTAATTTTCAGGTAAATCTTGTCATGCATAATTAACAGTTAATAATTGCGGAAAATAAATTGCGGAAAGTGAATCTACGCTATTACAAGGCGTCGGGTATTTACATCGCCAAAAACATAACCCTTTGAAAAGTAAATTGCGAGAAAATAAAAAAAAACGATAAAAGTCCTAATTATCTATTACATCCTCGGAACAGTTACATAAATATGATCAAAAATTAATATGCACGCAAAGAAATTAAATCAGAGAAGTCTTTAGGGTTTTGACCCTTTTTGAGAAAAGAATGGAATTTTGGTCCTTTTTGCATTTAATTAAATTAATCCTAAAACTAATTAATTAATTAAAAGAAATGTTTTTTTTAATGTCTTAATGAAAATAAAAAAATAAAAGAAATTAAAAGTTGTCAAGAAAACCCTAATTCTATGTTGATTTTATTTATTGTGAAAAAAGTCAAAGTTAACCTAATTAACTAAATTAATTATATTTAGAATTTATTTACAAAAATAATTAAATTAAGGTGAAATTAATAAATAGTAATAATAATAAAAAATATTGTTTTCTGAATTAATTATGAAAATAATTATTTGTTAGTTAATAATAATAATGATAATAATTATAATTAAAAGAAAATAAAAGAAAGGGAAAATAAAAAGAAATAATAAACCAGGGGGGTGCTAGGCCTTTTTGGAGGTTTGCTTGGCAATTCTGGGCCCATTAACACACAAGCCTTTTTTACTTTTGGAGATCATCCATGCTGGCTTTGACCAGGGAGTACCATGATCTTCATCTCTTGACCATTGGATTGCTGCTTGAAGACACATGGCATGCTGATGTTTGGAGTACATGGTGGAACACTGTCTGAAGCCTGCATGCAATCACGTTAAGAAAAATATTATAGAGTTTTGGGTGGACCTGGGAATCGAACCCAGGTCCCAATGGTTACCAGCCAACGCACCATCCACTGAGCCAACTGAACGCCTTTGTTATTATAATGAGCAATGAATATAATATGTAAAAATACAATTATGCTGGAATAAAAACGTGCGCTATTTAAACCAGCCAATGGTATATTAACAGCACATCATCTTCTTTGTTGAAACTGCAAGAAACAAGGTTAGATAGCGGGGGTTTTTAACCCCCACAAACTGCAAAAAGGGAAAATAGCGAATAGGTCTATGCTGAATATAAATATGTCGCGATGGTCCCTGCGTGTTCGTATGAGTCTCCTGAATTCAACCATATGCGTTATGAACCCTAATTATTCCTGTACTGTAAAGCCCCAATTCGAAGGCTTATGAACCCTAGAATTTGAACTTGGCAACTTGTGATTTAGGACGTTTTAATCCAATTAACCTATGCCAAAAGCTTCGTATGGTCCCTATTAACACAAAACAACCAATAAAATATGTCAAATGCACATGAATAATGAGTTGCAATTCTGGAAAAGATTTTCAAACCGTGAAACTGTTTCCTTGGATTCCTTGAGCTTTAGCGTGTGAATTTAATTGCTATACGTTCCTGGGAACCCCTGCAAGGTGTTAGAATCAACCAATTGCTTTGAATGGCCCTGGAATATAGAAAACAGTTTTGGCAATTTTCTTGAAAAAAGTCAATATGGCTATGGCTTTGGTTGCAACAATTTCACGTCCAATGCCTTAGGGTTCACTTGTGTACTTATAGAGGAAGAGAATTAGGTTAAATCCTTGGGCAAAGATCTATGAAATAATGATTCAATATTTGATTGAAAATCAAATCTTTTTGAATCTTTTTGATTGGAAAAACTTGCCAAACTTGGAGATTTTTGTCCCTTTGATTTGCACACGAATTTGCCAGCTTGATTAGGTCATTCTTGCTTCAAAAAAAGATTGAAAAACCATATCTTTGAATTTCCTACAATTTAAATTAATTAAAATCAATTAAAAATCCAATTAATTAATAAAAATAAGAAAATAAATTCAAATAGGCTTGATAGGTCGTGCATAAGTCATGGATAAAGTTTCAAGAAGAAATTTGAGGCCCATTAGCAAAAACAAAGTGTTTTGAGCAAAGTTGACTTTTGCAAATTCACAAAAATTTCCCAACTTCTCCAATGCATATCTCGCTCAATTTTGACCATATGAACATGTTCTTGGACATTTTGGAAAGGTATTGAAGTCCTCTAACCAATGCATTTGGTCCCATGTCATTTGGATTTACCAATATCAAGTTATGGTCTTTGACTTAAAGTGCATTTTTGTTGACTTTTGAATTTGACCTATAATGTAGAAATTGATAACTTTTTGTGAGATCATTTCTTGGACTTGGAATGTGAGGATGAGTTGTAGGAAATGTCATCCCCTTCAAAATTATCATTGGATGGGATTTTTCTGATGAACCATGAAAAAGTTATGCCCTGGTCAAGGTACAATTGACTTTTCTGCTGTCCAAAAATAGCAACTTTTTGCATCTTGATGATTTTTGAGCCATGCTTGTGGAATCATGATCAAGACTTGATCAAATGATGATTGTGAGCTCAAAATAAGATGTTGACCAAAAATTCCTACTTTTGACTGTAAAATGACCATTTTACCCCTGCAGTTGACTGTGAAGCAAATAGGGCTTTTGACTGTGGAATTTGGCACTGTGAGTCTTGAAATTTGACATGTAGGTGCTTGAGCATGTATATAGGCCTATGAGACTTGATTGAGCCATTGAAAAACCCAAATTCCTTGAAAGAACCAAAACCCTAATTTTGACTAACTTAGGAGGCATTTGGACTGTGCAACCCTTTGAGAAATCTTGAGCTATATTGAAGATGATTTTTGACAAACCTTGAAGAATATGGGAGGGCAAATTTTAGGGTACAACACTATCCCTAAGGTAACCCCACTTTTAGAATTTTCCCCAGTAGAGTTTCCAGTTTGTGATAAGGTGGAAGAACTGACTTGAAGGTTTTGCGTTTGATCGCAAATGTTGCAGTTAGCAAGAGTCGCCACCGACTTTTCTTTTATCCAAAAGGAAAGGTGAAAAAGCACAGGAAAGACCTTTTAGATTGTTTCTTGAGTTCGGGGGGTAAATTATGAAAAGGGAAGGTATTATCACCCTCTTCATCCATTTTTTTCCATGGGCTCTTAGTTACTTGCTAGATCACTTGCTTTTGTTTGAAATTGTGCTTTGTGTGGTTTTTGAAAGTATTTTGTAAAGAGGCCATTGTTTAGGCAATCTTTGTAATGATTCTTGTTTGTAAGAATGTATACAAAGATGTTGATCTTTTGAAAATGTTTTCAATTTTGTAAGATGTTTCAAAGTGTATATGTTTGTTTTTAAAAATAGCAAGGATATTTGTTTTGAAATGGAGCAAGTAATTAGGAGCAATCTACCTACTCAAATGTCTATCTTGTTCATTTTCTTTTCCTTCTACATTATTGTCTTACCATTGATTTGGTAAGCAAACCTATCTTTGGATGTAAACAGGACGGGCGTGGGTCATCGTATAACCATGATTAGTAATGTTGCAAGGTATCTTAGCATCTTTCTTTAGGGACTAAGATCATTTTGAAAGGAAACTTTTGATAGCGTCATCGAGGGACTATGATCTTGTATTTGCTTATTTTTGCTAAGATATCTCACATGCGTAATATGGTCATTTTTGCAAGGCAACAAAGTGGGTTTACCCTAAGGGTGTATGTGTGCAAATGTATTGATTTACATGCATTTATTTGTCTTTGATTAGGGTTTTCTATTTGGTTGGTTTTAATCTTTCCATACAAAACCCTAATTACTAGCATTTGTATATAAAGCGAAAAATTGCGGGAATTAAAATTACTACGCTATTACATCATTAAGGGGAGGGGTGTACAAATTACAAATGGGGATTTGCAAGAAAATAAATCTATTTATCTATTACAACCATATTGAATTGCATAAATATACAAGGAATGAAATGAATATAATATACAAGTATAAAAGGAAAAAAATTGATTTATTTTGGATTTTTGTTAAGAAAATGTTTTAGCCTTAATCAAATTAAAGGGTGATGGTCAATTGGTCCAAATTAAATTTAGGGAACTAAACATAATTTTTAAAAGAAATAAAATTGATTTAGAAAAGTATTTTTTTAGGGTTTTTTGTGAATTTAATTAAAATACAAAAAGGTTAATTAACCAAAATAAGCCTAGGTTCTAAATTTATTTTAATTTTCAAGAAAATAATAAAATAATATATAATAATCAAGATTTATTATCTGAGTATATAAAAAAGAGGAATTAATTTATTAAAGAAATTTTTTTTTTATTTCTTCTGATTTTATAAGACAAAATAAACTAAATAAATGTAAAGATAAAAAATATTTTTGGATTTTTATTAATAACTATAAAAAATATTTATTAATAATAATAATAATAATAATAATAATAATAATAATAGTAATAATAATAAAGATAATAAAGAAAAAAAATATGAAGAGAAAATCAGAGAGGTGTGAAAATAGAACAGGGAGTTAGGAAGTAAAAACCAAAAAAAAAAGAGTCAGGCCCAAAGGGCCCAGCGCCTGCCAAACAAACAAAAAAAAAAGGTCAGAAAATGTTAAAAATGACAAAATGGTCACGCTGTGGCTTGAACCTAGGACCATGGGGTGAACAGGCACGCGCTTTACCACTGGGGTGTCTATACATAACACAAAACGCGCCCTGATTGTACTTCATCTTCAACCTCCAGCCAAAGGATCTGTAACTTGCTCATTTCTCAACCATTTGCAAAAATCTAAACATGAAAATTGCTCCATTTTGTCACACGAATCCAACCATATAAATATCATAAACTATAAATCAAAGATGAATGAGAATTTTTAACAGTACCAAATTCTGACCTAAATATTTCAGAGAGTTCAAACTCAAAATTCTCCTAGCTCAATCAAAATAAATGAAATCTATGGACATGTACAGCTTCAGGGTAATGATGTCTACATTTTATCTTCATAAATGCAAGCCTAAAAATTCCTAAGTAATGAGATAAAAGTTCAAGAAAAATACCTCAAAATTGGAAATTGTGAATTAGATTTGAGCTTGTTTGAGGCAGTGTTGATGATCAGGTTAGCTTCCTTGGACCTCTAAGAAGCTAATGCAATGGTTGGCTTGAGCTGAGGGTGGCTGGAATGGTCTGGAGAAGCCCAACTATGATGCTCTGTTTTTGGTTATGGAAGACAGGGGAAATGGTGTTACAAAAGTGAAACAGTTACAGGGATGAGTTACTCTTGCTGCAAGGAAGCTTTAGAAACTAAAAGGCCAAGAAACGCACGAGGGAAATGTGAGTTTGAGGTTCAAGGTCAGAAACTGTGCAACAATGGAGTTTTTGAGAAATTTGTGATTTGAGAGAGTTTTGGTGTATTTCAGGGTGTTCAAACTCGTATTCTAGCTCACAAATAGTGCCTCTATTTATAAGCAACAAGTTTGGGATGCTTTAGTTGATCAGAATTCAAATTTGCATCCTTAAGCTAAACATGTGATTTTTTGACAAAAGAAGTTTCAAAGTCTTGTGCACTTGATAAGATAGAGTGGTTATGCTTTAAACAAGCTTACTTATGTCTTTGTGGAGAGAGTGTGATCAGAGGGAACAAGTTAGAGGCTCAATGTGAACTTTATGCAAAAAGCTTGCTTTACAAGAATGGAATTGTTAACTTTCTTCCCAAAATGGCAATGTGAATTGGATAAAGCTTAAATCACTTGGATTATAGCTCAAAAGTTTGTGTAATCCATTAATTATGGAGTTACAAACAAGTTTGAGGCATGCAAAGCAAAGATTATGCAGCCTAAGATTGAAATTGCATTTGTGTTCAACATGAAAATGACCTATAATTCAAGTGACAAAACACCAACTTCATCTCTTCGATTCTCCCTACTCAAGAATGATCTCAAGGAGTTCTTTGACATTTTGGAAAGCTTGAAATATGATCTACAACCCATATTTGAATTGCTTTTGAATATTTCCATTGGAATTATATGAAAAAATGCCATGAAGTTAGGTCAAAATCCTGACCAAATTAGGGCAAAATTTCATTAAGTGTTTAGTTTCATGGCCCTATGTTCATAAAATTATAACTTGAGATCCAAGAACTTTTGGAAGAAGTTGTGTGAAGAAAAGTTGTATATTCATGGAGATATACAACTTTCATGTTGGAAGTTTCTCTTGATTCATCTTGGATCATGATGAAAATTTGGCTTAAAGTTATGAAAAAACATGAAATTTCTAACACTTATAAAAATTTCTAAGTTTAGAAATTTTAACTTTTCAAAATGAAATCTTGACTTTTTGATTTCTTGATGAACAAGTTTCATATTTTGACATGTTTTGATGAATTATGATCTTTGGCACTTGAATTTGACCAAAAAGTCAAAGTTTGACTTTTCAATATACAGTTGACTTTTGATTAGTTGACTGCAAAATTCATCTGTCAATCCAATGGATTTGCAATGTTTTGAATCATGTCATTAGGTAAAAATAATGCAATTGGACTCTTGAGATCATGCCTTAAACCAATTAACCATTTTCTAGGTCAAAAATCAAAAATTGTCTTTTCCCAGTCAAAACCCTAATTTTGAGCATTTTGCCCTTTTGGAGATTTGATCAAATTTATTGAGCAATGGTGATCCAAACTTGATCAAATGACACATATGAGTTTAAAATGTTGATGTGGATCAAAAATTATGAAGTTTGACTGTAAATTGGCCATGGTTGACTTTTTCCCCAATACAACTGATTTTTAGGTCAACTGCTCAATTGACTGAGCAAAAATGTGATCCAAGGCTTGAAACTTGAAATGAGTAATCTTGGGGGTCCACAATAATACATGAAAGTCATATGAAGTGTTGAAAGTTCAAAAATCCTTGTGCAATCTCAAACCCTAATTTTTGGTCATCAGTGCATAAGGAGGTGTCTTGAGCTGATCAAACCCTAATGCAGTCTTGAGCCCAAGGAGATCTTGTGAGCAAATTCTAGATAAATGAGAGGGAAAATTTTGGGGTACAACAGCTGCCCCTGTTCAATCTTCTTAAGCCTGAAGAGTTAGATTGGCATGTTTTTCCAGTCGTGACTCAAAGGTGGAAGATGATTGGACACTAGAGTGCCCAGAAATTTGCACTCGGTGATGTGATGGTTGAGGGAATGGGCTTAAAGATGCAATTTGGAGAGGTGATAGAAAGCTGTATGAGATGGGCTTAAAGATGCCATCCAGAAGTGATTGTTTTTATTGTAATTTATAAGCTGAAAGAATGAGTATCGGAATGGCATCCGTGTCTGGAGCGTATCTGAATTGTATCAGGGAGCTGATTTTGAATGATTATCAGAATGGCATCTGTGTCTGGAGTGTATCTGAACTGTATCTGAAAGCTAGCTTTGAATGAGTGATAGAATGGCATCCGTGTTTGTAGCGTATCCAAACTGTATCTGAGAATTTGAATCTAAATGAGTATCAGAATGGCATCCATGTCTGGAGTGTATTTGAACTGTATTTGAGAAGTTAAATCTGAATGAGTATCAGAATGGCATCTGTGTCTGGAGCGTATTTGAACAGTATCTGAGAGTTGAATCTGAATGAGTATCAGAATGGCATTCGTGTCTGTAGCGTATCTTAACTGTATCTGAAAGCTAGTTTTGAATGAGTGTCAAAATGGCATTCGTGTCTGTAGCGTATTCGAACTGTATCTGAGAATTTGAATTTGAATGAGTATTATAATGGCATCCGTGTCTGAAGCGTATCTTAACTGTATTTGAGAAGTTGAATCTGAATGAGTATCAGAATGGCATCCGTGTCTGAAGCGTATCTGAACTGTATCTGAGAGTTGAATCTGAATGAGTATCAAAATGGCATTCGTGTCTGGAGCGTATCTGAACTGTATTTGAGAGTTGAATCTGAATGAGTATCAGAATGGCATCTGTGTCTGGAGCGTATCTGAACTGTATCTGAGAGTTGAATCTGAATGAGTATCAGAATGGCATCAGTGTCTAGAGCGTATCTGAACTGTATCTGAGAGTTGAATTTGAATGAGTATCAGAATGGAATCCGTGTTTGGAGTGTATCTGAACTGTATCTGAGAGTTGAATCTGAATGAGTATTAGAATGGCATCTGTGTCTGGAGCGTATTTGAACTGTATCTGAGAACTCTGAACATTGTTAATGATAGATGTTAATCTTATCCAGAAAAGGGTAAAATGTTAGCTAAAATGCAGGGTCATGTTGTATGAAATGTATGATATAATGCATTTGTTTTATCGATGTTTATGATATACGGATGCAATGTATGCGTATGTGAGCTAGTCTATTGCGCTGTTTGTTGGATTGGGGAAAATAAATCCCTGAATGTTGCTGAGGATATGTAAGTCTTCATGTCTTGAAGTCGAAGTGTTTATGAGTTTCCGTTTAGAGAAATAAACTCTGTTGTAAGGGAAATGCCAGGTACTGCTTGAAAAATCTTGTTGTGAAATCCTGAGAAATTGGACGACTTCTACTGGGGATTGATAATTGGAAGCTTGTTCCGCTGGGAATTAAACTGCAAATTATGGGGGATTTATGGAAATAGCTTAGAGAAATTTCCCTACCTCTTAAAGCCATTAGTAACTGTCTTTTATTTTGTTTATTTGTAAGCAGTAATTATGTTCAAATGCATATGTTCAACAATGAATCATTGGACGTTTTTGTAAACAAAACACAAGAGTAAAGAAAAACAGATAGTTTTGCACTTTCAAAGGAATATCTTTGTATTGACTTTGAGTAAGTATTTTTGTACAGTGAGACAAACATTCTAGTAGGATAACGCCGTCGTAAGAAAAAATGAAAATTTTAATACAAAGAAAATATAACTATGTGTATTTATCCCATGGGGTTCCCATTCTTCTATAGCCTTTGTATCTCTGAGAATCTTGTCTATTTGTTGCCTTGTCCGAAGATGATTGAATTGGCCATAAATGTTGAGTTTTCAAGTTGTCCGTAAGGTGATCCAACGGGACATAGTCATATACTTTAATTCCCTAACTTTTGCCTGGACCGCCCTGTTGGGTTTTCAGTCCACCGGGATACCCTTTTTTGCCCAATTCTCCCTTTCGGGTTTTCAACTTGTCGGGTGTACAAATTTTTTTGTTTTATCCCTAATTTTTGCCCAAACCTTTTTGGTTCGCCGGGATGTCCTTGTTTTGCCTAGGTATGTCAACCTAGCAGGTCTCTTATGTGTAGTATCTTTTAACTATGTCTGCGTTCGCAGGATGCGGCAGGTCATCGCCATCCATGGTGGTCAAGATCATTGCCCCACCAGAGAAATTTTTTTTGATTACAAATGGTCCTTCATAGTTATGAGTCCATTTGCTCCTGGGATCACCTTGTGGCAGTATGATGCATTTGATCACTAGATCCCCAACTTGATACTGTTAGAACAAAGTTTGAATCTACTACCCTATATTTAAGTTTTGATGATAACAAAGTGAAAAGATATAGTATTTATAAGATTCATGTATGAACTATCTGCTGCCTAAAATTATTATGTTCTGACTTGCAGATACTCTGATTGATATAAGCAAGATCACATCTATTCAGCATCAGAATTTGGTCCTTGACAACAGAATCAGAAGTTGCCATATCAGAATGTCAGAATCAGATGATCAACTCACGTACATGCTGAAACCTGATGAACAAGACTGCGCTCAACACTCTGATATAGAAACACAACAGTTCATCAGCAGCTAAGCAGAGTCAGAATGAGCCAAGCCAGAACTTGCATTAAGTAAGCAACGGTATTGTGCATTGAAAGCAAATTAATACCAACGGCCTCATTCCAGACAAGATCTGCTCGATAAGGAAAGTTTGTAAATAGCATTGAATCAAGAATATTGCATCCAACGTTCAACATCTCAGTGCTATATAAACAAGACTTTGAAGATTGAAATGGCTAATGCTCTCCAAATCTCTACACGCATAAAAGCTGATCAAAATCTTCTTTCTCTCAGTTTTGCTAAACACCACACATTCTGATATTCTATCATTGTTTAGCAATCTAGTTCCTAAGCTTTAATTTGTGTATACATCACAGTTGTGATACAGTTTTGTAGAAAACATTCACACACTTAGATTTGATTTCTCTGTAAGAAAGTGTTTCCTTGACAAACCGGGTTGTGGTTTGGATCAAGAAGGCTTTAGCAGTTGTTAAAGCAGACTGTAATATTCAGTTGAATATAGTGGATTAAGACCTTGTTGGAGAGAGGCGAAATCACCTTGACGGGTGGACTGGAGTAGTTTGAGATCAAACGAACCAGGATAAAATATCTTGTTCATTGCATTAGATTTCAGTTTTACAATTCAACCCCCCTTTCTTGTGTTTTTCACCCCTTCAATTGGCATCAGAGCGCCTGGTTCTGAGCTAAAACACTTAACCGTGTCAGTACAAGATCCAGCGTCAGAAAAACACAATGGCAGGAAACAATTCTCACATCAGCAATGACAACAATGAGGACAGAGACAGATTCAGCGGCAAACCTCCAGTCTTTGATGGAGAAAACTTTGATTACTGGAAAGACAGAATTGAAAGCTTCTTTCTGGCACATGATGCTGATCTGTGGGATATGGTGACAGATGGATACACGCACCCTGTGAATGCAAGCGGTCAGAAGATTGATAGAAAAACAATGTCTGATCAACAAAAGCGTGACTTCAAGAATCACCACAAGGCCAGAACCATCCTCCTCGGCGCCATCTCATATACTGAGTATGAAAAGATCTCCAACAGAGACACAACAAAGAATATTTTTGACTCACTCAGAATGACGCATGAGGGCAACGTTCAGGTCAAAGAAACAAAAGCTCTGGCGCTCATTCAGAAGTATGAGGCGTTCAAAATGGAAGAATCTGAATCCATTGAAACCATGTTCTCTAGATTCCTGATTCTGGTAGCTGGTATCAAAGTTCTGGACAAAGGATACTCTACTGCTGACCATGTCAAGAAAATCATCAGAAGTTTACCCAAGCAGTGGAGACCAATGGTTACAGCTCTGAAGCTAGCTAAAGATCTCAACAAAATCACTCTGGAGGAACTTATCAGGTCCCTCAGAAGTCATGAGATAGAGCTAGAAGCTGATGAGCCTCAGAAGCAAGGTAAGCCTTTAGCATTAAAATCTAACAAAAAATTTGAGTCTAAAGTTTTGCAGGCAGTTGAAGAAACATCTGATGGATCCTCATCAGAAGAAGACGAACTCTCTCTCCTTTCCAGAAGAGTAAATCAACTTTGGAAGCAAAGACAAAGAAAGTTCAGGAATCCCAGAAGATCTGATCAGAACGAGTCCTCCTCGAGATACAGAAGGACAGATTCTTCCTCTAGATACAGAAGATCTGAAGGCTCCTCCAGTAGCAAAAAGCCAAACACCAAGGACATCATCTGCTATGAGTGCAATGAGCAAGGACACTATAAGAGTGACTGCCCAAAGCTTCAGAGGGAAAAGCCCAAAAAGAAGTTTGGAAGAGAGAAGAAGAAAAGTCTTATGGCTACATGGGATGACTCTGACTCGTCTGAAGCTGACTCAGAATCAGATGATGAGAGGGCAAACATAGCTCTCATGGCTAACATCTCAGAAGATAGTGAAGCTTCTGAATCAGACTCAGAATCAGATACTGAAGAGGTATTTCCTAACTTTGCTGTTAATTTTACAAAGGCTGAACTTGCTGAAAGCCTTAATGAGATTCTGGAACGTTATCAACAAATTAGAGCTAAATTCAGAGACCTGAAAAGGAATCTTGAATCTGACTCTAGTAAGACTGAGAGTCTCAAATTGGAAAATTCTGAGCTGAGAAATAAGATTTCAAAATTAGAAAACACTTTACAAAACTCTCAGAAGGAACCAATTTCTGAAACTCCCAGCAACGCTGATGAGATCATCAAGGAGTATGATCACAGTTTCCAGAAGTTCCTAGCTAAAAGCATAGATAGAAGAAAAATGGCTTCAATGATCTATGGAGTTAGCAGAAACGACAGGAAAGGAATAGGATACCAAGGTAAGGTTCCTACACCAAAGAATGTCATGGACTTAACCATTAAACACACTCCTCTGAATTCACACTTTGTGTATGGTCACACACATGATATTAAATACACTAGCAGTAAGCACTCTGTGAAACCAAAATTCAACCAGAGTTTTGGTAAAACTAACAAATCAGGACCCAAGAAAATCTGGGTACCTAAGGATAAAATAATACATGTTGCAGATATCTTTAGCAGCAAGTCAGAAACACCAGTCATGGTACCTGGACTCTGGCTGCTCACGACACATGACGGGAAGAAGGCATATGTTCCAAAGCCTGGAACTTAAGCCTGGAGGCCACGTTGGCTTTGGAGGCAATCAGAGGAGAAAGATAATTGGCTCTGGAACCGTAGGTAATGGAAATCTTCCCTCTATTAATAATGTTCTGCTAGTAGATGGATTGATGCATAATCTGTTATCCATAAGTCAATTAAGTGATAACGGTTATGATATAATCTTTAATCAAAAATCATGTAAAGCTGTGAGTCAGAAAGATGGGACTATCCTGTTCAATGGTAAGAGGAAAAACAAAATTTAAAAAATCAAACTTTCTGAACTAAAGAGTCAGAATGTAAAATGTCTTATGTCTGTTAACAACGAGCAGTGGATCTGGCACAGAAGATTGGGGCATGTTAGTATGAGAAGAATATCTCAGATTAACAAACTCAATCTGGTCAGAGGACTTCCTAATTTGAAGTTCAATTCAGATGCTCTGTGTGAAGCATGTCAGAAAGGCAAATTTGCAAAACCTTCTTTTAAATCCAAAAATGTTGTTTCTACCTCTAAGCCATTAGAACTTCTGCACATTGACTTATTTGGACCAGTTAAGACTGCTTCAGTCAGTGGCAAGAAGTATGGGTTAGTAATCGTAGATGACTATAGCAGATGGACATGGGTAAAGTTCTTAAGACACAAGGACGAGTCACACTCTGTGTTTGTTACCTTTTGTAACCAAGTTCAGAATGAAAAGGATCTTAGAATCGTTAAAGTCAGAAGTGATCATGGTGGAGAATTTGAAAACAAAGATTTTGAGTCATTCTTTAATGACAGAGGAATTCTGCATGATTTCTCTTGTCCTAGAACTCCCCAACAAAATGGAGTTGTAGAATGAAAGAACAGAACATTGCAAGAAATGGCCAGAACCATGATCAATGAGACAAACGTTGCTAAGACCTTCTGGGCAGAAGCAATAAACACAGCGTGCTACATTCAGAATAGAATCTCAATAAGACCTATTCTGGAAAAGACTCCATATGAATTGTGGAAGAACAGAAAGCCCAAAATTTCATATTTTCATCCATTTGGATGTACTTGCTTTATATTAAATACAAAGAATTATTTGAACAAGTTTGACTCTAAAGCACAGAAGTGTATTATGTTAGGATACTCTGAACGCTCAAGAGGGTACAGAGTATACAATACAGAAACACAGATTATGGAAGAATCAATCAGTGTTCGTTTTGATGATAAGCTTGACTCTGAAAAGTCAAAGCAGAATGAAGTTTTTGCAGGTATAGAAATTGAATTTACAGGTTCTGAAGACAAGTCATCAGAAGCTCTCAACACAGACATTCCTTCAACGTCTGAAAGGAGCACTGCTAGCAATCCTTCAACAGCTGCTGATCAAACTCAGAAGAGATTACCCAGAAGCAGCTTGGATCACCCAGAAGAGACTATCTTAGGAAGAAAGGAAGATCCAATCAGAACAAGAGCAAGCTTCAGAAACTCTGAAGAAACTCTTATGGGACTTGTGTCTCTGATTGAACCTTCTTCTATTGATGAAGCACTTCTGGATAATGACTGGATTCTGGAAATGCAACAAGAGCTGAATCAATTCACCAGAAACGACGTATGGGATCTCGTTCCCAGACCAAAAGGATTCAACGTCATTGGAACAAGATGGGTGTTCAGAAACAAGCTAAATGAACAAGGTGAAGTCATCAGAAACAAGGCACGACTGGTTGCACAAGGTTATAGTCAGCAAGAGGGGATAGACTATACAGAAACCTTTGCCCCAGTCGCCAGGTTAGAATCTATCAGACTTTTAATTTCATTTGTTGTTAATAGAGGAATCACTCTGTATCAGATGGATGTCAAAAGTGTATTCCTAAATGGTTATATAGAAGAAGAAGTTTATGTACACCAACCCCTTGGTTTTGAAAATACAAAACATCCAGAACATGTTTTCAAACTAAAGAAATCACTGTATGGTCTGAAACAAGCTCCCAGAGCTTGGTATGAAAGGCTAAGTAACTTTCTGTTAGAAAATGAATTCACCAGAGGGAAAGTGGACACTACTCTATTCTGTAAATCAGTTAAGGATGACATCTTAGTCTGTCAAATTTATGTTGATGATATTATTTTTGGTTCTACTAATCCTTCTCTTGGAAGAAAATTTGCTAAGTGTATGCAGGCAGAATTTGAGATGAGCCTCATGGGGGAACTGAAATTCTTTCTAGGAATTCAGATCAATCAAACTCCAGAAGGAACTTACATTCATCAGAGCAAATACATCAGAGATCTTCTGAAGAAATTTGACCTCTCAAAATGTAAACCATCAAAGATTCCAATGCATCCCACGTGCATTCTGGAAAGAGAAGAGGTAAGCAAAAATGTAGAACAGAAAGTCTACAGAGGTATGATTGGTTCTCTCCTCTATTTGACTGCTTCAAGACCTGACATATTATTCAGTGTTTGTATCTGTGCTAGATTCCAATCAGATCCTAGAGAATCTCACTTAACAGCTGTTAAGCGAATTTTCAAGTATCTGAAAGGTACTACTAATCTGGGTTTGTTTTATAGAAAATCTAGTGATTACAGCTTAGTAGGCTACTGCGATGCTGATTTTGCTGGAGACAGAGTGGAACGTAAAAGTACTTCTGGAAGCTGCCAGTTTCTGGGAGAAAATCTGATCTCTTGGTCCAGCAAAAGGCAATCAACAATTGCACTATCAACAGCAGAAGCTGAGTACATAGCAGCAGCAGGATGTAGCACACAAATGCTCTGGATGAAAAGTCAGCTTGAAGACTTCCAGATTTTTGAGAGTAACATTCCTATACTTTGTGATAATACTTCTGCTATTTGCTTAAGTAAGAATCCCATTTTACATTCTAGAGCTAAGCATATAGAAATAAAACATCACTTCATTAGGGACTATATTCAGAAAGGTATTTTGAACTTAAAATTTATAGATACAGACCATCAATGGGCTGATATCTTTACTAAACCCCTTTCAGAAGATAGGTTTAATTTCATTCTGAAACATCTCAACATGAAAATCTGTCCAGAGTGAAAATGTTTTAATTCAATATATTTACCTTCAGAATGTAATTGTTTTACTGTGAACTTCTGATCAATCTTCTTTCAGTAAGATAGAACATGCAGATTGTATCAGATGCAAGTCTAAAGATCTGAGAGTCTAAGCTCAAAGACAGACGTGCTGATCACTACATCAAACAAGTGTCATCCAATCATCAGCATATCTCTGAAGCAGAACGTGTGCACGCTTCTGAGAAGGCAAAGCGCTGATTGGGTGCATTGAGACACATGTCTGGTAACCGTTTTTAAATATCTTTCTCAAATCCCCCAAAATCAGCAAGCATTTAATGAAAAGTAATCATGCTTTTAAAATGCAATCATGATTTCTATCTCTCTTAAAAACGTTTATCTTTTCAAAATATTTTGAAACAGGTGTGCTGCAATGGATTGCTTCTTTGAAGCAAGTCTGTCCTGGCATGATTGACCCAGCTGCTTTTGATCATCTCTGGTCACAATTCAGACTTTGGGTACGTGCTGAAGCCCTCAAGTTGCAGGATATCAACTATGAGCAGGCACAACAGAATTTCAGCAAGCTTCTGAATGAAGTTGGAAGTCAGCTTCTAAAAGAAGACGTGCTCCCTTTGGATAGTGAACCTTGGTCTGAGAAACAGCAAGCTGCAAAGGTGCAATCGGAAGAAGACAAGACCATTCAAGCTGAAGAAAGTCAAGCAGAAGATGTTGCTGAAAGCTCTCAGAAGCTTCCTGCTTCTGATGCTTCTCAAGCTGCCTTGGACAGGCAGACTCTGGAAGAACTAAGGCTGAATGACATGCGTCTGCAGCAGCGGATGGATGAAAACGACCAGAAGATGAAAGAAAGAATGGATGTGCAGGATAGCAAGATTGACACTGTTGTCAGCATGGTGCACAAGCAGAATGAGACTGCTGAAAAGATCCAAGCCATGCTGGAGAACCTGTTCACATGCTTGCCTCCTCAACCTTAGTATTTTTTCATTCATGTCCTTTTCATGCTTTCTTTGATTTTCTGATGTACTGTTTGAATATGTTTTGTACTATTTTCATGTTTTGATTCTGAACTCTTTTAATATAACTAGTTTTTCTGATCTTAACTGTTTTAGCACATCACTTACACTTTTTGATTGCTGACAAAAAGGGGGAGAACAAGAATGATATTTTAAACAATAACGGCTAACTAGACAGAAATTCTCAAACATTCTAACTCTATTACTTGAAAATGTTTCTTCTGTTTTGCTTAAAGTCTACAGGTACAAGGAAGCTCCTGGACACTCTGAAGACTAGAAGCTCTGATCACTATGAAGCTCTGATCCGCTCTGATACTCTGATCCAAAGCAAAGCTCTGACAAGAAAAGCTCTGAAGCTCTGCTCTAACATAAAGCTTCTGATAGTCAAAGACTCTGATACTCTGATGTTCAAAGAAAGGCAAAAAGATCTGATCCTGAAGAACACGTGTAATCAAAGGGAAGTAATAAACTCAGGGGGAGTATCTCTCAACTCTGATATCTTTTTACTCCTTATCCTTTTTACTTCTTACTCTGATGCATATCTCTGACACCTTTTCACGTTATCTTCATTTAAAAATATCTAGTTTTTGTCATCATCAAAAAGGGGGAGATTGTTAGAACAAAGTTTGAATCTACTACCCTATATTTAAGTTTTGATGATAACAAAGTGAAAAGATATAGTATTTATAAGATTCATGTATGAACTATCTGCTGCCTAAAATTATTATGTTCTGACTTGCAGATACTCTGATTGATATAAGCAAGATCACATCTATTCAGCATCAGAATTTGGTCCTTGACAACAGCATCAGAAGTTGCCATATCAGAATGTCAGAATCAGATGATCAACTCACGTACATGCTGAAACCTGATGAACAAGACTGCGCTCAACACTCTGATATAGAAACACAACAGTTCATCAGCAGCTAAGTAGAGTCAGAATGAGCCAAGCCAGAACTTGCATTAAGTAAGCAACGGTACTGTGCATTGAAAGCAAATTAATACCAACGGCCTCATTCCAGACAAGATCTGCTCAATAAGGAAAGTTTGTAAATAGCATTGAATCAAGAATATTGCATCCAACGTTCAACATCTCAGTGCTATATAAACAAGACTTTGAAGATTGAAATGGCTAATGCTCTCCAAATCTCTACACGCATAAAAGCTGATCAAAATCTTCTTTCTCTCAGTTTTGCTAAACACCACACATTCTGATATTCTATCATTGTTTAGCAATCTAGTTCCTAAGCTTTAATTTGTGTATACATCACAGTTGTGATACAGTTTTGTAGAAAACATTCACACACTTAGATTTGATTTCTCTGTAAGAAAGTGTTTCCTTGACAAACCGGGTTGTGGTTTGGATCAAGAAGGCTTTAGCAGTTGTTAAAGCAGTCTGTAATATTCAGTTGAATATAGTGGATTAAGACCTCGTTGGAGAGAGGCGAAATCACCTTGACGGGTGGACTGGAGTAGTTTGAGATCAAACGAACCAGGATAAAAATATCTTGTTCATTGCATTAGATTTCAGTTTTACAATTCAACCCCCCCCCCCCCCCCTTCTTGTGTTTTTCACCCCTTCAGATACACTTGGCGTCTGACCTTTTTTTTGAAAGCCTTGATCATCCGTTTTTGATACATTTGACCATGGCAGACAGCAATAAGCCTTTTCTCATTAATCAAGTTCAATTGATCAAGTCGAGTCTGGATCCAATTGTCTTCGTTCAGCCCTGCATCCTTCATAATCCTCAGAGAGGGGATCTGGACCTCGATGGGCAAGACAGACTCAATGTCGTAAACCAGAGAATAGGATGTTGCCCCAGTCAATGTGTGAACTGTAGTACGATACCCGTGGAAAGAGAATGATAGCATCTCATGCCAGTCTTTGTATGTGATTGTCATTTTCTATATGATCTTTTTAATGTTCTTATTCGCAGCTTCGACAACACCATTCATCTTTGGCCGGTAAGGGGAAGAATTGTGATACTAAATCTTGAATTTCTCGCACAAGGCGGCAATCATAGTATTGTTCAGGTTTGTACCATTATCAGTAATGATCCTCTTCGGGATACCGTACCGGCAAATGAGATTCTGCTTAATGAACTGAGCGACAACATTCTTGGTAACGACAACATTCTGAGTGACAACATTCTGTAGGAATGAGTTACTCTTGCTGCAACGAAGCTTTAGAAACTAAAAGGCCAAGAAACGCACGAGGGAAATGTGAGTTTGAGGTTCAAGGTCAGAAACTGTGCAACAATGGAGTTTTTGGGAAATTTATGATTTGAGAGGGTTTTGGTGTATTTCAAGGTCTTCAAACTCGCGTTCTAGCTCACAAATAGTTCCTCTATTTATATGCAATATGTTTGGGATGCTCTAGTTGATCAGAATTCAAATTTGCATCCTTAAGCTAAACATGTGATTTTTTGACAAAACAAGTTTCAAAGTATTGTGCACTTGCTAAGATAGAGTGGTTATGCTTTAAACAAGCTTGCTTCTGACTTTGTGGATGGAGTGTGATCAGAGGGAACAAGTTTGAGGCTCGATGTGAACTTTATGCAAAAAGCTTGCTTTACAAGAATGACATTGTTAACTTTCTTCCCAAAATGGCAATGTGAATTGGATAAAGCTTAAATCACTTGGATTATAGCTCAAAAGTTTGTGTAATCCATTAATTATGGAGTGACAAACAAGTTTGAGGCCTGCAAAGCAAATATTATGCAGCCTAACATTGAAATTGCATTTGTGTTCATCATGAAAATGACCTATAATTCAAGTGACAAAACACCAACTTCATCTCTTCGATTCTCCCTACTCAAGAATGATCTCAAGGAGTTCTTAGACATTTTGGAAAGCTTGCAATGTGATATAAAAAAAATATTTGAATTGATTTTGAATATTCCCCTTGGAATTATAATAAAAAGTGCCATGAAGTTAGGTCAAAATCCTGACCAAATTAGGGCAAAATTTCACTAAGTGTTTAGTTTCATGACCCTATATTCATAAAATTGTAACTTAAGATCCAAGCACTTTTGGAAGAAGTTGTGTGAAGAAACTTTGTAGATTTAATGGAGATCTACAACTTTCATGTTGGAAGTTTCTCTTGAATCATCTTGCATCATGATGAAAATTTGGTTCAAAGTTATGAAAAAACATGAAATTTCTAACACTTAGAAAAATTTCTAAGTTTAGAAATTTTGACTTTTCAAAATGAAATCTTGACTTTTTGATTTCTTGATTATGTTTTGATGAATTATGATCTTTGGCACTTGAATTTGACCAAAAAGTCAAAGTTTGACTTTTCAGTATACAGTTGACTTTTGATCAGTTGACTGCAAAATTCATCTGTCAATCCAATGGCTTTGCAATGTTTTGAATCATGTAATTAGGTCAAAATGATGCAATTGGACTCTTGAGATAATTCCTTAAACTAATTGACCATTTTCTAGGTCAAAAATTAAAAATTGCCTTTTCCCAGTCAAAACCCTAATTTTGAGCATTTTGCCCTTTTGGAGATTTGATCAAATTTCTTGAGCAATTGTGATCCAAACTTGATCAAATGATACATATGAGTTTAAAATGTTGATGTGGATAAAAAATTATGAAGTTTGACTGTAAATTGGCCATGGTTGACTTTTTCCCCAATACAACTGATTTTTAGGTCAACTGCTCAATTGACTGAGCAAAAATGTGATCCAAGGCTTGAAACTTGACATGAGTAATCTTGGGGGTCCATAATAAACCATGAAAGTAATATGAAGCATTGAAAGTTCAAAAATCCTTGTGCAATCTCAAACCCTAATTTTTGGTCATCAGTGCATAAGGAGGTGTCTTGAGCTGATCAAACCCTATTGCAGTCTTGAGCCCAATGAGATCTTGTGAGCAAATTCTAGATAAATGAGAGGGAAAATTTTGGGGTACAACAATATTCCTTTACATCTTGATCAAAACTTTGCGCATCAGAGTATCAGATATTCTGTTTCGCAGCGCTGGTGCATTCAGAAGTTCAAACAGAACTTCTTCATATAAGCTTGTCAGCATATTTGATGCGTATGAATCTTTCATTGTTCTTTCAACTTCTGTGCTTGCATAATAAGAACTTCTGGTGATGTTATGGAAGAACTTCCAAATGCATCAGAACATCTTTTTCACATCAGAACTTCCTGCATGTAAAGATACTTTTATTAACGAGCATATTTGTTCTTTATTATCATGTGTTTGTTATCATCAAAACTCTTACTGGGATGTAGCACTAAATTATGTTCTAACAATCTCCCCCTTTTCGATGATGACAAAAACTAGTATATTTTGATGGAATATAGAGAACAATAATTAAAAGGCTCCCGCTAAGTAGAATACTCGGCTAACGAGAAAATAAAATACTTCCCTGAAGATCTTCTGATTATGAGTTAAAATATTCTTCATTCTCCCCCTTTTTGTCGAGAATCAAAAAGTGGAAAAGACCCTGTTTGGCTTGATCTGACAGAAGTTGCTTGAAAAGGTGTAACATCTGCTCTTTTGTTTCTGATTTCCTCTGAAATCTGCGAATCCTTTAAATTCCAGGTTTTGGAACATATGCTTTCTTTCCTCCATGTGTAGAGAGCATCCAGAGTCCAGGTGTTAATACTGGAGTTTCAACCTTGCTGTTAAAAATATCTGCAACATAGATGATTTTGTCTTTTGGTACCCATATCTTTTTGGGTCCATGACTGTTAGAGTTTCCAAAATTATGTTTGAATTTTGGTTTAGTATAAAACGCCTTACCAGCATGTTTTATATCATGTGTTTGCCCAGTGGTGAAGTGAGAATAGAGAGGAGTAAGTTTGATAACCGGATCCTTAACTTTCTTAGGTTGGGATACTCTGCCTTTGTATCCTATACATATTCTGCCATTTCTGCTAACTCCATAGATCATTGAAGCCATTTTTCTTCTATCTATGTTTTTAGCCAGAAACTTCTGAAAGCTTTGATCATATTCCTTTATGATCTTATCAGCATTACTGGGATCCTCTGAGATTATTTCCTTCTGAGAGTTTTGTAAACCATTTTCTAGTTTTGAAATCTTTTCTTTTAACTCAGAATTTTCTAATCTAAGACTCTCAATTTCTTCAGAGTCATAGACAAGATCCTTTTTCAGGTTCTTGAATTTGACTCTGAGCTGCTGATACCTTTCCATAATCTCACTCAGAGTTTATGCTAGTTTAGCTTTAGAAAAATTAACAGTAAAGTCAGAAAATACTTCTTTAGCGTCTGATTCTGATTCTGACCTTGATTCTGATTTAGAAGATTCGAAGACATCTAATAAGTTATCCGTTTGAGCTATATTGGCTTGTTCATCTTCTGATTTTGTTCCGTCTTCAGAAGATTCATAGTAATTCCATATTGCCATAAGACTTTTCTTCTTCTCCTTAACTAAATTCCTTTTATGTTTCTCCTTCTGAGCCTTGGACAATCACTTTTGTAGTGACTTTGTTTATTGCATTCATAGCAGGTAATGATTTTGTTACTTGATTTTGTGTCCAGAAGATTGTTCAGAGTCATTTCCTGTTCTTCTTGAGTTTCTGAAATTCTTCTGCATGTGCTTCCACAGCTGATTGATTCTTCTGGATAGAAAAAACAGTTCGTCTTCTTTTGACGAGAATTCTCCAGAGTTTTCTGCTTCTGCTTCTGCCTGCAAAATTTTGGTTTCATATTTGTTAGATTTCAGAGTGAGAGACCTACGTTGCTTCTGAGGCTCGTCATCTTCTAACTCTATCTCATGGCTACTGAGGGAGCTGACAAGTTCTTCTATAGATATTATGTTCAGATCTTTTGCCAGTTTGAGACCCGTGACCATTGGTCTCCATTGTTTTGGTAAACTTTTGATGATATTCTTTACATGATCAGCAGTTGAGTACCCTTTGTTCATCACCTTTAGCCCTGCCACCAGAGTTTGGAATCTAGAGAACATTGTTTCAATGGTTTCGTCTTCTTCCATTCTGAAGGCTTCATACTTATGAATGAGTGCAAGGGCTTTGGTTTCTTTTACTTGCATGTTGCCTTCATGCGTCATTCTCCGAGAATCAAACATGTCCTTAGTTGTTTCTCTGTTTGTGATCTTCTCATATTGTGAATGTGAGATGGCACTCAAGAGAATCGTTATGGCCTTGTGATGATTTCTGAAGTCTTGCTTTTGATGATCTGTCATCCCTTTTCTGCCAATCTTCTGACTGCTTTCATCAATAGGATGTATGTATCCATCAGTTACCACATCCCAGAGGTCAGCGTCATAGGCTAGGAAAAAACTACTGATCATATCCTTCCAGTAGTCAAAATTTTCACCATCAAATATTAGAGGGTTGTTGCTGATGTTCAGACTTGTTCCCATCATAGTGTTTTTCCCCCTTGGATCTTTATCTGACACGGTTAAGTGTTTGCACCCAGATCCAGGTGCTCTGATACCAATTGAAGAAGTGAAAAACATAAGAAGGGGGGTTGAATTGAAACTTAAAAATCAAAAGCAATAGACACAATGATCTTTATCCTAGTTCGCTTGATCTCGAACTACTCCAGTCCACCCGCCAAGGTGATTTCGCCTCTCTCCAACGAGGACTTAATTCACTAATCAACCTGATTACAATTCTACTTTAACAACTGTTAAAGTCTTCTCGAGTCCAAAACCACAACCCGGTTTTCTCAAGGAAATTCACTAAACAGTTAATTGAATAAAAGTGTACAATGATGTTTCTAATAAACAGTATCACAAACTTGTGATGTATTACACAGTTTAATCTTGAATCGTTAAAGATGAAGAATGATAGCTGCATTGCTGACTTTTCACGTGAGTTTTTCTTTTTTAGCGCAGTTGTTCATCATCTTGAAATCTTCTTCTAGTCTGCTTTATATAGGCCTTGCAATAGAGACATAAGAAGATACTTTTGGTAAGTCCATAACACGAGTTAATTAGCTTTCCAAATCAGTAGATCCTTGTCTGTTTGTAGTCGTTACTTATGATCTTGTAGTGATAGAATTGTAACGCTTCAGAGCTTCTTACATCAGAGGATGAATGTTACCGTTGAGATTCCTTTACATCTTGATCAGAACTTTGCACATCAGAGTATCAGATATTTTGTTTCGCAGTGCTGGTGTATTCAGAAGTTCAAACAGAACTTCTTCATATAAGCTTGTCAGCATATTTGATGCGTCTGAATCTTTCATTGTTCTTTCAACTTCTGTGCTTGCATAATCAGAACTTCTGGTGATGTTCTGGAAGAACTTCCAGTTACATCAGAACATCTTTTTCACATCAGAACTTCCTGCATGTAAAGATACTTTTATTAGAGATCATATTTGTTCTTTATTATCATGTATTTGTTATCATCAAAACTCTTACTGGGATGTAGAAATAAATTATGTTCTAACAATCTCCCCCTTTTTGATGATGACAAAAACTAGTATATTTTGATGGAATATAGAGAACAATAATTAAAAGGCTCCCCCTGAGTAGAATACTCGGCTAACGAGAAAATAAAATACTTCCCTGAAGATCTTCTGATTATGAGTCAAAATATTCTTCATTCTCCCCCTTTTTGTCGAGAATCAAAAATTGGAAAAGACCCTGTTTGGCTTGCTCTGACAGAAGTTGCTTGAAAAGGTGTGATATCCGCTCTTTTGTTTCTGATTGCCTCTGAAATCTATGAATCCTTTAAATTCCAGGTTTTGGAACATATGCTTTGTTTCCTCCATGTGTAGAGAGCATCCAGAGTCCATGTGTTAATACTGGAGTTTCAACCTTGTTGTTAAAAATATATGCAACATAAATGATTTTGTCTTTTGGTACCCATATCTTTTTGGGTCCATGATTGTTAGAGTTTCCAAAATTCTGTTTGAATTTTGGTTTAGTATAAAAGGCCTTACCAGCATTTTTTATATCATGTGTTTGCCCAGTGGTGAAGTGAGAATAGAGAGGAGTATGTTCGATAACCTTAGGTTGGGATACTTTTCCTTTGTATCCTATACATATTCTGCCATTCCTGCTAACTCCATAGATCATCAAAGCCATTTTGCTTCTATCTATGTTTTTATCCAAAAACTTCTGAAAGCTATGATCATACTCCTTTGTGATCTTATCAGTATTACTGGGATCCTCTGAGATTATTTCCTTCTGAGAGTTTTGTAGACCATTTTCTAGTTTTGAAATCTTTTCTTTTAACTCAGAATTTTCTAATCTAAGACTCTAAGTTTCTTCAGAGTCAGAGACAAGATCCTTTTTCAGGTTCTTGAATTTGACTCTAAGCTGCTGATACCTTTCCAGAATCTCACTCAGACTTTCTGCTAGTTCAGCTTTAGAAAAATTAACAGTAAAGTCGGAAAATACTTCTTTAGCGTCTGATTCTGATTCTGACCCTGATTCTGATTTAGAAGATTCAGAGACATCTAATAAGTTGTCCGTTTGAGCTATATTGGCTTGTTCATCTTCTGATTCCATTCCGTCTTCAGAAGATTCAGAGTGATCCCATGTTGCCATAAGACTTTTCTTCTTCTCCTTAACGAACTTCCTTTTATATTCCTCCTTCTGAAGCCTTGGACAATCACTTTTGTAGTGACCTTGTTTATTGCATTCATAGCAGGTAATGATTTTGTTACTTGATTTTATGTGTCCAGAAGATAATTCAGAGTCATTTCCTATTCTTCTTGAGTTTCTAAAATTCTTCTGCCTGTGCTTCCACAGCTGATTGATTCTTCTGGATAGAAAAAACAGTTCGTCTTCTTCTGACGGGATTCTCCAAATTTTTCTGCTTCTGCTTCTGCCTGCAAAACTTTGGTTTCATATTTGTTAGATTTCAGAGCGAGATACTTACATTGCTTCTAAGGCTCATCATCTTTTAACTCTATCTCATGGCTTCTGACGGAGCTAACAAGTTCTTCTAGAGATATTATAATCAGATCTTTTTCTAGTTTGAGAGCCGTGACCATTGGTCTCCATTATTTTGGTAAACTTCTGATGATCTTCTTTACATGATCAGCAGTTGAGTACCCTTTGTTCAGCACCTTTAGCCCTGCCACCAGAGTTTGGAATCTAGAGAACATTGTTTCAATGGTTTCGTCTTCTTCCATTCTGAAGGCTTCATACTTCTGAATGAGCGCAAGGGCTTTGGTTTCTTTTACTTGCATGTTGCCTTCATGTGTCATTCTCAGAGAATCAAACATGTTCTTAGTTGTTTCTTTGTTTGTGATCTTCTTATACTCTGAATATGAGATGGCACTCAAGAGAATCGTTCTGGCCTTGTGATGATTTCTGAAGTCTTTCTTTTGATGATCTGTCATCCTTTTTGTGTAAATCTTCTGACCGCTTTCATCAATAGGATGTATGTATCCATCAGTTACCACATCCCAGAGGTCAGCGTCATAGGCTAGGAAGAAACTTCTAATCATATCCTTCCAGTAGTCAAAATTTTCACCGTCAAATATTGGAGGGTTGCTGCTGATGTTCTGACTTATTCCTATCATAGTGTTTTTCCCCCTTGGATCTTTATCTGACACGGTTAAGTGTTTGCACCCAGATCCAGGTGCTCTGATACCAATTGAAGAAGTGAAAAACACAAGAAGGGGGGGTTGAATTGAATCTTAAAAATCAAAATCAATAGACACAATGGTTTTTATCCTGGTTCGCTTGATCTCAAACTACTCCAGTCCACCCGCCAAGGTTATTTCGCCTCTCTCCAACCAGGACTTAATTCACTAATTAACCTGATTACAATTCTACTTTAACAACAGTTAAAGTCTTCTTGAGTCCAAAACCACAACCCAGTTTTCTCAAGGAATTTCACTAAACAGTTAATTGAATAAAAGTGTACAATGATGTTTCTAATAAACAGTATCACAAACTTATGATGTATTACACAGTTTAATATTGAATCGTTGAAGATGACGAATGATAGTTGCGTTGCTGACTTTTCACGTGATTTTTTTCTTTTTGAGCGCAGTTGTTCATCATCTTGAAATCTTCTTCTAGTATGATTTATATAGGCCTTGCAATAGAGACATAAGAAGATACTTTTGGCAAGTCTATAACACGTGTTAATGAGCTTTCCAAATCAGTAGATCCTTGTCTGTTTTTAGCCGTTACTTATGATCTTGCAGTGATAGAATTGTAACGCTTCAGAGCTTCTTACATCAGAGGATGAATGTTACCGTAGAGAGTCCTTTACATCTTGGTCAGAACCTTGCGCATCAGAGTATCAGATATTCTGTTTCGCAGCGCTGGTGCATTCAGAAGTTCAAACAGAACTTCTTCATATAAGCTTGTCAGCATATTTGATGCGTCTGAATATTTCATTGTTCTTTCAACTTCTGTGCTCGCATAATCAGAACTTCTTGTGATGTTCTGGGAGAACTTCCAGTTGCATTAGAACATCTTTTTCACATCAGAACTTCCTGCATGTAAAGATACTTTTATTAGCGAGCATATTTGATCTTTATTATCATGTGTTTGTTATCATTAAAACTCTTACTGGGATGTAGAACTAAATTATGTTCTAACAGGTAATACCTCCCCTAATGCCAAGGAGTGGAACATTAGGGAATTCCCCATAATGTTCAATGATAGTAATATCCTCTTGAGATCGGGAGCACCAATAGATATATGAATGAGAAATTGACATTATTCTTTGCAACCACCTCAAACCTTGTTCATTCTTCATTTCTGGTCGGGGAAGGTGCGAAATAAACCACCTAGATAGCAAAGGTATGCAACACAAAAGAGACCCTTGTTTCCTCATAGTACGAGTGTGAAGAGAATGTAAAATGTCTCCGAGCAAGGTAGGCACAGGATTATGAGTGAGAAATATTTTGATGGCATTCACATCTATGAGTTGGTCTGGATTAGGGAATAGCACCAAATAATAGATTAATAAAGCCAAGATTTCTTTGAAAGCTTGAAAAATCATAGTATCCAAAAACAGTTGAGCCTTCTCTAACAGAAATTTATCTTGAAAACCCTTGACTCCACTTCTTGTTTCCCAATTAGATACAATGTCTGACCGCTTCAAATGTAAGGTTGCTGCAATTTCTTCAGTTTGTGGATCTTTCTCTAAACCGCTGAAAGGTGTCTGATCAAGAACAGGTATTCCCAGTAGCTTAGAGAACTCTTCTATTGTGGTTACCAGCTGATAATCCGGAAAGGTGAAACGGTGATGTGCAGGATCAAAGAGCTGGAATAAAACACTCATCGTGTCTTCTTCAAAACCAGAGGTAACCAAACTGAGTAGATGACCATGCCTTTTGGTGAATTGATATATTTCAGGAACTTTTGAGACTAACTCCTTAAGTTTAGAAGGAATCCTCACAAAACTAATTCGGATAGTATTTCTGCGAGCAGAAGCCATAACGTACAAAACAGAACAAAGATAAATCTCTTGGTCCTTGAAATGGTTAGTGAAAATGATATGGTATGATGTCATGATGTCATGATGTCATGTTTAAACAATTAATCATACACAAACAAAACACACAAAGCCTTAAGTTTAAGCTTGCATGGAGTTTGTAGGTAAGTACCCTTTTGAAGTTTTATTTGGCTCAACCTATCCTAAAAGAAGTAACCGGGTTCTAAGAATCTCAAATCACTGATCTTTCTCTCAAGCATTGTTTCAGCTCAAGCATCTGAATTGCGGCCGAAATATCCCGAGAGTCCAATATCAATGAGTGTAGCACCAAGTATCAACCAACTTTAGTCTGCACCAAAGTCGGTCATCTCACTACTTTCTAATGGCTAAGTTGTGTCAAACTAAGGTTCAAAGGTCAGTTAGTGCTTATGACACTATGCGGAAGCCCCCCATTCTCCTTGACTGATTCAAGGGACACCAGCACAAACCTAATGTGTCGCACTAACATAGCCATTGTTTCAACCATATTGGTCTACATCGTACAGTTTTCACGATCTATTGCTACTTACCTAAAATGCCCCCAGATCCGGGTATATGATCTATACAAGAAATAAGCCCAAGCATATCCCAAAATATAAAGCATACAAAGAAATCAAGTAAAGCAATAAACGTGATCTAGCTCTTAAGGTAACCCCATTTTTACTTTCCTCGGCAGAGTCGTCAGTTATGTTATACGGTGGGAGAACTGACTTTTGGGTTTTGCGTTTTATCACAAATGTTGCGGATAGCAAGAGTCGCCACTGACTTTTCTTTCATCC
Source organism: Vicia faba (assembly GCA_948472305.1). Classification (NCBI taxonomy): domain Eukaryota; kingdom Viridiplantae; phylum Streptophyta; class Magnoliopsida; order Fabales; family Fabaceae; genus Vicia; species Vicia faba. Next base: position 1,790,185,537 of record OX451736.1, read on the forward strand.
AATAAAGGAAAGGGTGAAAAGAACAAGAAATACCTTTTGAGAATTTTCTGAGTTCGGGGGGTAGGTTATGAAAAGGGAAGGTGTAAGCACCCTTTTCATCCGTAGTTTATCTACGGGCTCTTAATCGCTAGCTCACTTTTTGAAATGTTTTGTGTTTGTGTATGTTTGAAAATATCTTGAAAATTCCTAATTGTGGTAATTTTGTATTGACTCTCGTATCTTTGAGAATGTATACACAATGTTTATTTCGAAAATATTTGTGGAAGAAAGTGTTTTTTTGTGAAAGGATGTTTTGTTTTGAAAAGTTTGTGAGCAAGCGACTACGAGCGTTCTTCCTACTCAAAAAGTATTTGTTCTTTTCCTCCTCCTTTAGATGATGCTACCCTACCATTAGTTAGTAGTAAGCTTTATCATTGGATGTGAGGGTGTTGGCTCCTAAATTCGACACCAACGTTTTATTATCATATAGATCATTAATTATGAGTCAGAAGAGTTTCCTACACAAGAAGGCTTCGACCAGCTGATCACGTCAAAGGCTCATCAAAGAATGACAAGATACTTAGAGAAATTCCTTTAAGTTGGAATCTTGTTGTCTTCAACGTCGATGGAGCAACCTCTCGACCAAGGTCCCTGATGCCCGAGATCGAACGGTTTGAATTTTGAATTATTGGAGGGAAGACGGTTCCCAACAGTTACCAAGCGCAATGTGTCGTGCACGTAGGCGTCGAAGGTCGTGAGCGTGCCATGTGGTGTCATCACGAAGCGGTGTGACTGCCCAACAGTTACTTAGGTTTTTTAGTATAAATACTAAGTGTTCACGAAGTTATTAGTGTGTTCATCATTGTATACAAGTCACTCATTTAGATTCAAGTACCCAGCGTGAGAGAAAGAATCATTGAGAATGTATGTGTGAAACACCATTTACCTTAATCAAAATCTTTTATATTCAAGCAATTTATCGCTTTCACTCATTTAATTCAGTTGAAGTCATTTATTTAACAAACCTTTAATGCTTTTGTTTACTTTATCAAGCTTTTCTCCATGCAATTTATTTAAAGTGTCTCTACTTTACTTGCATTAATCACCATTAGGATTAGTCAAAACTCTTTATTTCAAAGCATTTAAACTCCAAAAATCAACCATGTCTTAGGATCAATCTGATCGATCCCGCGAGTCACCAAATAAGTAACCTTTTGGAAGATCAACGGTTGTTTACCATTTTTAATGGTAAACAAATTGGCACACCCGGTGGGATCTTGTGTTGATTTTTTCACGTTTTATCGTCTTGTATAAAATATCCTTCTTTTTCGAGAGTATTGCATGTTATTGAGAAGTGGTAGAATATACACCAACGAAACCAATACTAGGAGAAGAGTTAGAGAAATGGCAAATCCGCCAAACAATGGAGAAATCCCACAGACAAGCGTGGAAGAAACGGTTATCCCAACCGTAAGTGAAGTGGTAACCGTTGGTTCGACGCCAGCAGTAACGATTACACAAACGGGGCCATTACCTCCATTTACAGGCCCCAAAATGCCCTTGGGGACTCCCCCACCTAGGGGAAACCAAGGAACCATACCATATGTTCCCCCAGGTTTTTCGACAGTCGGGTTAAATCGAGAACCACCCTACGGCATGCCAACTTCTGAATTGGCTAGCTTGACGAACGCTACGTCCACCTTTTCAGACCCTTTAGTGAGCGCCTCTTCGCCACTCCAAGGCTCTGGGGTTGGTATGGCGAACAGGGGTAGGAACCAACTCTTAGGAGGAACGTCCCACGTAATGCCTGGCCTTACGAATGCCTCGACAGCAGTCTTGAGGCAACAAATGGATGAAAGCAACCACGACATGGTTCAAATGTTGGCACAAACTTTAAGTACAGTGCTAAATCCTCTAATACAGAATACCACCCAGTCGAATCAGCAAATGACAGCGCAAATGTCGCGTCTGGCTGATTTTTTCGGGGTACCCCAACAAATTCGACAGCCCCAAAGGGCACAGATAAGGGGAAACCAAGGCATACTTCTAGAGGAAGAAACCACTATTAACCAAGTCCAGCAGCCTGTCGAAGAGAACCTTAGGGTACAACTGGAACAACCCGGGGTCGAAGAGCCGAGAGTCATAGCCCCGGAAATAAGGATGGTTAATAGAAACCAAAACGCTGACGAAGTAGTTCAGCAGATCCAATACCAGAATGTTGGTTTGGAGAATAACTTGACAACCATGATTGAAAGAATCATGATGCAAAACGGGATGAATACGGGCTTCCGTAGGCCCAACTTCACATCCCCGCTGTCGCAATATGTGTTGCAAACGGACTTGCCTCCTAGATGCAAAGTCCCTAAGTTCACTAAGTTTTCAGGGGACACGACAGAATCCACTGTCGAACATGTGGCAAGATATTTAATCGAAGCGGGAGAAATCTCAAACAATGAGAACCTAAGGATTAAGTATTTCCCAAGTTCCCTAACAAAGAATGCGTTTACTTGGTTCACAACTCTCCCTCCCAATTCGATCCACCATTGGACTCAGTTGGAGTGATTGTTCCATGATCAATTCTACATGGGACAAACCAAGATAAGCCTGAAAGAGTTGGCTAGTGTAAAAAGGAGATTCACTGAGCCTATAGACGAATACTTAAATAGGTTTAGATTGCTCAAGGCAAGATGCTTTATGCAAGTACCAGAGCACGAGTTAGTCGAAATAGCCGCAGGAGGTCTAGATTACTCCATTAGGAAGAAATTAGACACTCGGTATCTGAGGGACATGGCCCAATTAGCCGATAGGGTTCGACAGGTAGAATGCCTTAAAGATGAAAAAGCCAGGGCGACGAAAACTCATAAAAGAGAAAAGATAGCATATGTTGAAATGGACGAAGAAGATCCAGAAACATTCGACGAACTTATAGCCGTCGAAGAAAGTGAGGTCGATTTGGCTGAGTTAAAACAAGGGCCACTATACTCTTGCAAATTACTAGTCCCCTCAAGTGGAAAAAACCCCACTGGGTCTGAAAAGGCCAATGATAGGTTCCCTAAAAAGACTTACAGTTTCGATATTACGAAATGTGATGAAATTTTTGATTTACTTGTAAAAGATGGCCAAATGATAATACCCCCAGGGGTAAAAGTGCCTCCTCTTGATCAAAGAAAGAAAAGAGGTTATTGTAAATATCATAACTTTCTGGGCCATAAAACATCTTAATGTTTTCTTTTCAGGGATCTCGTGCAAAATGCTATCGAAGAAGGGAGGTTGAAGTTCGCTGATAAGGCCCCCATGAATGTGGATTCGAACCCTTTATAGGCAGAGGCCCATTATGCTGAACCTTCAGAGGTTAATGTGATCGAAGCTTCCAGGAGTCAGGTGAAAAGGCCAGGGATAACTATGGTTGAAGTCACCAAAGATCATATCAATATGCCAATATTTGGCAGTTTTTCTGGGAACCTTTCTAGAAAAACAATCGAGGCAGTCCAAAAGGCCGCTGAGGGCCCAAAACTGGAAAAAGGTGGAGTCTCAAAATATGGAACTAAACCCACTCCCTACTTGGCTGCGGTGCAAGGCCAGACAAAAGACCTGGAGGCTCAAATGAAGCAAATGACTCTTGCTACTGAAGACAACATGAATGTCAACATGGTCGAAATTTCTGAATCAAAAGTTTCAGAGGAAGCCATCAGGCAAGAGCAAGCAAACAGGACAGCGTTCCCCCTAGAGAAAGAAAATCTGGCAGAATTCTTGCAACGATGCCAGAAGAAGTCAGAAGTAATGATGTGTCCTCGATGCAGCTCTATTTTTGACAAGAAAGTTGCTGAACACATCGAAGGTATGAGAGAAGCAAACAAAAAATGGAGCAGAAATGCCCAAAAAAGTGCAGACTCTGATGTTCGACACGATCCTAGAAGAACCTATCAAAAGGGTTCAAGTCAGGAAAAGAGGCCACTAACTTCCAGGCCTCCAACCAATGTGCCAGTCGATACATGGCTCAAAACATCGGGTCGAAAGAGACCCAACGAAGAAAGGTGGCACCCCTTTGAAGTGCCAAGAGGTTCATCTTTGATATTCAAGAAAGAACCTCATGTAAGTGACACCAAAGTTGCTCAAGTATCGAGTAACTACAAGGGAAAGAACCCAATGTCTCGATCCTGTGGAGAAGGTACCAAAGGCGGCGCAAGACTGAGAGAGAGGCTGTCAAAGAACCAAAACCAGAGTTGAGTTCAGATGTCCCCCAGCGAAAGCAAAGAAAGCCTTTGGAGAGGGAACCAGTAACCAGTAGATTGGTATGGCCTGATCAAGATGAAGCTGGTGACGAAGGTATTTTCGAGTCCGACGACACATTAGACATCATGGTAAATATAGTTTTGGTCTTGCCAAGAGAATTCGACCGCCAAATGGAAGTCGAATCAAACGACTGGGAAATCAAACAAGAGATGGCCAAGCATAGGCCAGTATGCTACTTTGTCATGGGTAATGGCTGCACTGAAGAGCAAAATGGTTTCTTCGAACCACCAACTGAGGTGATGAAGAGTCACCTCAAGCCTTTATTCATAATGGCAAAGCTCGAAGAGGCCACTGTAAACAAGATCTTGGTGGACTGTGGGGCGACTATCAACATAATTCCCCACTTCATGCTAAGAAAAGTAGGCAAGAATGATGAAGACATTAAGCCTCATAATATGGTCCTATCGAACTACGAAGGTGGAATAGGGACCACCATGGGTGTGATTCAAATAGACCTCAAAGTGGGATCCATCCTTCGACCAACCATGTTCATGGTCATATCGGCGAAACCAAATTACAACCTATTGTTAGGCCGAGAATGGATACATGGTGTCGGAGCAGTACCATCATCGATGCACCAAAGGTTGATATTATGGCGTCCTGATGGGATTGTTGAGAATGTAGAAGCAGATCAGAGCTACTACTTAGACGAAGTTAATCACCTAGGGAGAGCTGACTTCGACAAAAATTTGGCTCACATTGGGCCATGTCCAGCACCTGACTTTGACATGGCGCCAGCGCCAAATGCTTTTTGTTCCTTGTACCTGCATCCTGATCATGGGTTTCAATGGGATAAAGAAGACTTGTCCCACATTGATTTCAGTGGGATGACTGACATCCAACCAACTGGTTGGGGAAGCGAATTCAGTGATAATGACTGAGTCACAAGCGTTACAGCGAATTTCGGCTTACGTAGCCGAAACAAGAATTATAGCGGCTCTCGAAGCCGAAGTAAAATATATGGCCACCAAGGCCAATGACCAAGAGCCACCAGATATAGGTCTTGGAAAAGATTTCGACCCGGAACCTCCCGATTACATGACAGAAGGAATGCAGGATCAGATGCTCGACGCCATCTACGACGATGAGCCTTTGGGTTTCGAAAAGGACCCCCTGGCGAACAACATCAAAATGTTAGCACAGGATCCTTTAGAAGAAATCGACTTGGGCGAAGGGTTAGATAAAAGGCCCACTTACATCAGTGCCAAAATAGACCCAGAGCTCAGGGTTGAAGTGATCCAATTACTGAAGGAGTTCAAGGACTGCTTTGCATGGGATTACGACGAAATGCCTGGACTCGACAGAGGATTGGTAGAACTTCAGTTTCCAATCAAATATGGGAAAAAGCCTGTCAAACAAACTCCAAGACGCTTCGCTCCAGAAATATTGTCGAAGATCAAAACGGAAGTCAAGAGACTGTTGAAGTGAAAATTCATACGAACTACGAGGTACGTCGAATGGATTGCAAACATTGTGCCAGTGATTAAGAAAAATGGTACATTGAGGGTGTGCATAGATTTCAGAGATCTGAATGCTGCAACACCCAAAGATGAATATCCTATGCCTGTGGCGGAAATGCTTGTCGACTCTGCCGCTGGCCACGAGTACCTGAGCATGCTCGACGGGTACTCAGGATACAATCAAATTTTCATTGCTGAAGAAGATGTGTCGAAAACAGCTTTTCAATGCCCTGGGGCTTTAGGCACTTACGAATGGGTAGTAATGCCTTTTGGCCTAAAGAACGCTGGGGCAACATATCAGCGAGCAATGCACTCTATCTTCCATGATTTTATTAACACTTTCATGCAAGTATATATTAACGATATTGTTGTAAAATCTGTTTCCAGGAAGAACCATATAGACCACCTTCGACAATCATTTGAAAGAATGAGAAAGCATGGTCTAAAAATGAACCCTTTGAAGTGCGTGTTCTGTGTGAAAGCTGGAGATTTCTTGGGCTTCGTCGTTCACAAGAAAGGAATCGAAATCAACCAGAACAAAACGAAGGCAATCTTGGAAGCGAAAGCGCCAACGAACAAGAAGGAACTACAATCTCTACTGGGCAAGATAAACTTCTTGAGGAGATTTATATCTAACCTAAGTGGAAAAGCACAAGCCTTCTCACCCTTACTCCGATTGTATAAGGAAAGATTCGAGTGGGGGCAAGAGCAACAAGATTCCTTTGACAAGATCAAAGGGTACCTCACCAAGCCACCTATTTTGGTGCCTCCTTGTAGCAATAGGAGTATGAGATTGTACATATCTGCATCCGACAAAACTTTGGGAAGCATGTTAGCCCAAGAAGATGAAAATGGAGTCGAAAGACCCATTTACTACCTTAGCAGGGTTTTGAACAATGCAGAAACTAGATATAGCGAAGTTGAAAAATTATGTCTATGTCTTTATTTCTCTTGTACAAATCTCAAACAATATATAAAACCAGTTGATGTGTATGTTTCGTCCCATTTTGATGTTTTCAAATACATGTTGTCGAAACCCATCTTGCACAGTCGAATTGGCAAATGGGCGTTAGCATTAATTGAGTATTCATTGACCTGTATGCCTCTTAAGGCAGTGAAAGGACAAGTGGTAGCAGACTTTATAGTCGACCACTCAATTCAGGTTGAAAATATAAATTACTTGGAGATAGAACCCTGGAAATTTTACTTCAATGGTTCCAGCCATAGAGATGGAACGGGAGTAGGGGTCTTAATTATTTCTCCAGAAAAAATTCCAACAACATTCAAGTACAAGATAGAAGGTACTTGTTCGAACAATGAGGCTGAATACGAAGCTCTAATTATTGGCCTTGAAATATTGTTGGAATTGGGGGTAACTCGAGTCGAAATAATGGGAGACTCAGAGTTAGTCATTAAGCAAGTCACAAAAGAGTACAAATGTATAAGGGAAAATCTCATTATGTACTTTGTGATAGCAAATCGTTTATTGAAAAAATTCGAAGTGGTTAATATTCGACACATACCTAGATTGGAAAACCAAGTAGCCAATGATTTGGCACAAATTGCATCTGGGTATAAGATTTCAAAAACGAGATTACAAAGAGCAATTGAAGTCCGAGAAAAAATAACAGCAACCAGCTTGTCTCCAACCGATTTGGAATCGACAAGACTAGGATATGCCAATCAAAGGAATTTCGAAATTACGTTCATAGACAATTTATCGGAGCAAGACTGGAGGAAACCCATTGTAGATTACCTGCAAAATCCAGCAGCTTTGACAGAACGGAAAATAAAATATAGGGCGTTAAGTTACGTACTCATGGGGAATGAGTTGTTCAAAAAGACTCCTGAAGGGGTATTATTAAAGTGCTTAAGCGAAACCGAAGCATACATAGCCCTTTCGACTACGCATGCTGGAGCATGTGGAGCTCACCAAGTAGGTCATAAGATGAAATGGTTTTTGTTTCGACAAGGACTATATTGGCCTACTATCTTGAAAGATTGTGTCGAGTTCGCGAAGGGTTGCCAGGAATGCCAAGTCCACACTGGTATCCAACATGTACCAGCAAGCGAGCTTCATTCAATAGTGAAACCTTGGCCTTTTAGAGGATGGGAGTTGGATCTTATTGGAGAGATTTGACCAGTATCATCAAAGAGCCAGAAGTATATACTGGTAGGCATTGATTATTTCACTAAATGGATCTAAGCTATCCCTTTAGTCAACGCAGACCAAGAAAATGTCATTGAATTTATTCAAAAGAACATTATCTACAGATTTGGAATCCCCGAGACTATAACAACTGATCAAGGGTCAGTGTTCACTGGTCAGGAGATGCAGGAATTCGCTCAAGAAACAGGCTTCAGACTCCTAACATCAACACCTTATTACGCGCAGGCAAATGGTCAAGTCGAAGCGGCGAATAAAATAGTGATTGGCCTGATCAAAAAGCATGTGGGAAAGAAGCCAAAAAATTGGCATAAAACGTTAGACCAGATCTTGTGGGCCTGTCGAACGTCCCCAAAGGAAGCCACAGGTACAACACCATATCGGCTAACTTACGGTCACGACGCAGTACTGCCAGCAGAAATTTGTCTTCAATCAGCAAGGGTTCAAAGACATCAAGATATTCCCTCTGAGGTTTATTGGGATATGATGTTAGACGAATTGGTAGATTTAGATGAAGAAAGACTACGAGCTCTCGACCTACTGAGAATTCAGAAGAAAAGAGTGGAAGACTCTTACAATAAGAAAGTAAAACCTAAGGCATTCTCGCCTGGAGAATTAGTTTGGAAGGTAATTCTCCCCATGGATCGAAAAGATTGAAGCATGGGAAAATGGTCACCCAAGTGGGAAGGACCCTTCAGAATTATTCAAACTTTTTCTGGTGGAGCATATGAGGTCGAAGAGTTAAGCGAAGATAAAAGACTCTTGAGAGTAAACGGAAAATATTTGAAAAAATATAAACCTATGCTCCAAGAGATCAAAATAAATAATAATTAATGACTAAGTTAACCATAAGGCCAAAATGGAAAATAACATTGATTAACCAAAATGGCTACATTGTATTACAAAAATTACAGTACATGGTCAATGAAGTACAGAGCAAATTAAAAAGGGACAAAAGCTTTGAGACGAAGATATTTGGCTCGCTGTAACTCCATTCGTTTGTTACACAAGGCATTCGCCTGAGAGATTTTGGCAATCTGGTCATCTAGAGCTTGGGCCCTTTCAGCGAACTCTAGGCCTCGAGCAACTTCATCTTGGCTCTCTGCGTCTGAAACAGTCGAAAGAAGTTCTTCCTTGCGCTTAGTATTAGTGTTTAACCTGGCTTCCAACTCCTCGATCTGCGCCCGTATAGAGGCATTATCCTGATCTATGGCTTCGATTTCTTTTTGCTTGGACGTTCTCTGTTTCAACAATTCTGCAATTCGAGAAGTCGATTCAGCTACTTCAGTCCAAGCAGAAGAACTCTTGCCATGCAGCGTTTCGAGTTGGCTGTTGAACCCCCTTCGACGATTGTAGTCCGTAGAGACTGTAAGATTAAGATTGCGCCTAAGAGGGGGCGTGAATTAGGTGGTGGTCAATTTTTGACTTATTTTATACTTTCTAGTTTTGATTTAGTGCTTTGAAAACTGTAAAGTGCAGAAAGTAAAGAGACACGAAGAATTATCCTGGTTCCTTCCACACCCCGGAAGTACGTCCAGTCCCCTTGCAAACACGCAAGAGATTTTACTATTATGTTAGAACTTTTACAAGACTCTTCCTAGTCTTATCCACTAAAGAACCTAACAAATAACCAAGAACACCCTCTTGGATTTCCAATAAGTCTAATGAGAACAATCCTCTCAAAAGATACCTCTTGTTTCCAATAATGGACAACAAGGAACAAAAGTAATCTAATACTTAATTCCAACAATCCTGGAAATAAGTTACACTTTGTATGTTTTTATGAAGTATGATTTCTTGAAAGATGTTGATCACATAGAGTGACTTCTTTGAAGTTTCTTCTTTCTTCTCTTGTAAGCAATTCAAACTGTAACACAATGGTTAGATAATGCTCAAAGATTTCTGTTCTTTATATGTGTGAAAGTGCAGAAAATCTTTGTTCTTAAAAGTTAAGAAATATGAAGTTTGAATATTTTACAAAGTTCAGAATTATTGCATAAGAGAAGAGTTGTTTATGATTTGAAAGATTTTGTAATATATAGTAATCAAGATACCTTTCCAAAAGGACACTTTTCTGTTTGAAAAACTTGACAAGATGCAATGTTTGATCATGCAACTATTGGAGAAAAGGTGTGAAGGATATCTTGAAACCAGTTCAGATTTTTCAAAATTTTCAATGTGCAAATCGATTAACATAAGATGCAAATCGATTGCACGTGTTTGTAACGTTCTGAATTTCAAAAAATTTGAAGTGTAAATCGATTAGCATGTTGTGTCAATCGATTTACAAGAGTTAAAAAATCAGTTTGTTCTGTGATCAATCGATTTATACAACCTGTAAATCGATTGCTGGCAGGAGCAAACGGTTTTTTGAAAAAGCATGTGTAAATCGATTTACACAAGATGTTAATCGATTTACAGCAGAGAAAAACTTAAAAATTGTTTTGAAATATAATTGAAATGTTGTGGCAAGTGTGTATATTTGAGCATTTCTAATCAATGTAGTTTAATTGAGAATTGATATACTTGATTGCTTGCCAAGATCCTTGAAGCTTTGAGTGAATGATGCTTTAAGTTAATTTCCACTTCTTTTCCTTCTTTCCATAATGCTTGTTTGTCTTTCATCAAACTAGCTTGTTTGTCTTTCATCAAAACTAAAGTTGAGTTAAGGCTTGAGATTACATTCTCCCCCTTTTTGATGATGACAAACCATTTTCCTTTATGTGTTGATCAGAATTTGAGCAGAATGTGTTTTCTCCCCTTGAGAAGATTTCTCCCCTATGGAGAAAAAGATTTGAAAGCTTGCTCTGTAAAGACAATGAAAACAAACAACCATAAAGTGCTATTACATCCTTCTCCCCCTTTGACATTATCAAAAAGAAGGGAAAGATGCAACAAGAAATTATAACAGAAAGAAATGTACAGGAACATGAATGAAAAACAAAAACTTTCAAAATTATCGAACAAAGTTTAAGAACACAATACATAAAACAAACACTTGAAATACAACAAGACAAAAACCATAATGATACTTATAACAAGAATTTAATAACATTGATCAGGAACATTTTAGAAAGGTTCTTGATATGGAAATTGTTGTTGAAGAGGTGGTTCGGTGTATTGAGGAGGCGGAGGTGCAGGATTGGTTGGATCGTATGGAGGGATATGAAGATGTGAATAGAGATATGAAAATTGTTGGTTCACATCATTCTGAAAAGCATTTATTCGAGATGAGGTAGAGTCATTTATCTCAGTCCATCGAGCATTGATGTTAGAATTGAGAGAAGCAAACTTTTGCGTCATGAAATCCATAACATCTTGATTTGTTGGACCAGAAGAAGCAACAGGAGGAGGAACTTCATGGTCTTCTTCATCTGCATTATTACCTTCATCGCCGACAACATCCTCTCCAATGTAAGTGATGGTCTTTGCTTCAGCATTGAAATGAACACCCATCCTTGAATCAACATTTTTGATGGAGATCCTAGTGGTGATTGGATCCATTTCAATCCGCTCAAATCCAGTGAAATCTATATCAAAAGCTGCCATAATCCTTGTAATGAAATATGCATATGGTAGAAAGGTGGCCCTTGCGGCAACTTTTAGCATATGCACCACAATCAATTTTGCCCAATTAACCGGAATTCCAGTTTTCCTTTCATAGATGATTTGAAGTTCTAGGTCGGTCACCGTACAATGATTCCCTGCTCTAGGAAACAGAATATACACCAGAAAATAGTGAAACAACCTATCATCAATATGAAAATTTCCAGCACTCCATGTGTCCCTAGCTGGAATAACCCCGCCAAGACTTCGAATCCGCTTGGCACGGTATTCAGATTCTGATAACCTTCCAATGCTATAGAAAAATTCTCGCTTCTGATAATTTTCCCAAGCAGCATCTTCTGGATCATAGAGGGTACTTCCAGAATATGGAATGTTCAAAATTCTGCCAATAGTTTTGGAATACAGAGGGATTCTTTTTCCAAGGACATAGGTATAACATTTGTTGTTGTCATAGCACATATTGCTGTAGAAAATTCTAACCAGATCCGGGTAATAGAAACCATGTGAAGATATTAATGGTTCTAAACCATAAGCAATGAAATCTCTTTGAAACGAGAAGCATTCATCTGGAAAAGTAGATAACATACCAAACTTTGGAGCAGAGATGATTTTATTTTGAAAATGCTTGATAAATCTGTCCCGCTGTGGATCCGAGAGGTATTCGAGCATAGAGTTTTCAGATGTTGACGTAGCTTGCTTCTTTCCTTTCTCTGAGGCAGAGGCTTTTCTCTTGGGAGCCATGGATCTTGTTAGGGTTTTGAAAAGAGAGATATAGAGTTCTTTGTGTTGTTATGTGAGAGAGTGTGTTGGTGTTATGAGATAGTTTTGGTGAGTTTAAATAATATAGAGAGTAAGTGAGGTCTTTATGAGGTTTTTGGTGATTTGGTCAAGGTTTCATTGATTGGTCAATAGTAAGGTGGGAGGTTGAGAGACAATGAAAGTTTGACCAATATATTAAAAGCTCATACAAGTATCACATGTTAAAAATTAAATTGCATAGAGAAAATACACAGAAAATGCTTCAGATTCTGTGGTAAATCGATTTGCCCCTTGGTTAAATCGATTTACACAGAAAATTTTTATAAAAAATAATTTTCGTTGAGTGGTAAATCGATTTACATATTATGTAAATCGATTTACACAAAAGATTTTATTAAAAAAATGATTTGCTTCAGTGGTAAATCGATTGACATATGGTGTAAATCGATTTACTTAAAGAAAAAATTTAAAAAATCATTATTTTTAACATTTGAAACAATGTCTAACCACATATATATGTACATTAAGGTATAGTTAAGGATTGAGTGCACCTTATATATCTTGTTCATCGAGGATTCCAAGTTCACGACGAATTTTGAAAAATGCATCCTTTGCAAGTGGTTTTGTGAAGATGATCACGAGTTGATTTTGAGTGTCCACGAATGTGATCTCGACATCTCCTTTGATTACATGATCTCGGATGAAATGATGTCTGATGTCAATGTGTTTTGTCTAGGAATGCATAACTGGATTTTTCGTAATATTGATCGCGCTTGTGTTATCACATCGAAGAGGAATGCATCCAAGGTTTACTCCATAGTCAAGTAATTGTTGTTTTAGCCAAAGAATTTGAGCGCATCCACTTCCAGCCGCAATGTATTCTGCTTCGGCAGTGCTGAGAGCTACGCTTGCTTGCTTTTTGCATGACCATGAAACCAAGGCATTTCCAAGAATGTGACATGTTCCACTTGTACTTTTGCGATCAGTTTTGCAACCTGCATAGTCAGCATCAGAATAACCAACTAGATTGCACATACTACCTTTTGGATACCATAATCCGACGTTGGTTGTTCCTTTGAGATATTTTATTATGCGCTTGACTGCTGCAAGGTGAGACTCTTTAGGATTGGCTTGATATCTTGCACATAGGCAAACGCTGAACATAATGTCAGGTCTACTTGCTGTTAAATAGAGGAGTGAGCCAGTCATTCCATGATACTTAGTTATGTCAATAGAATTCCCTGATTCATCTGGATCAAGATAGGTGACGGATCCCATAGGAATTGCACTTTCTTTGCTACTTTCCATCTCAAACTTCTTTATAAGGTCTTTGCAATATTTTGATTGGTTTACGAAGATACCATGTTTGAGTTGCTTAATTTGAAGACCGAGAAAGAAATTCAATCTTCTCATCATAGACATCTCAAACTCTCCTTGCATCATAGACGAAAATTCCTTGCACATATTTTGGTTAGTTGAACCGAAAACAATATCATCTACATAGATTTGTACAAGTAAGGTATGATGATTAACATTTTTTATGAAGAGAGTGGTATCAACTTTACCCTTTACAAACCCTTTTTCACATAGGAATGCGCTTAGTCTATTATACCAAGCCCTTGGTGCTTGCTTCAGCCCATAGAGAGCTTTCTTCAGTTTGAAGACGTGATTAGGATGTTTGAAGTCTTCAAATCCGGGAGGTTGCTTTACATAGACTTCTTCATTTATGAATCTGTTGAGAAATGCGCTTTTTACATCCATTTGAAAAAGTTCAAAGTCCAATGAGCATGCATATGCAAGTAATAATCTTATTGCTTCCAAACGTGCAACCGGAGCAAAAGTTTCTTCAAAATCAATTCCTTCCTCTTGGTTGTATCCTTGAGCAACTAGTCTTGCCTTGTTTCGAGTGATTATTCCATTTTCATCCATCTTGTTTTTGAAAACCCATTTGGTTCCAATGACACGTTTATTTCCTGGATTAGGAATAAGTTCCCAAACTTCGTTCCGCTCGAATTGGTTTAACTCCTCTTGCATGGCAAGGATCCATTGATCATCTTCTAGTGCTTGAGCCACTTTAGTAGGTTCAACTTGAGATACAAACGCCATATTTAAGCATGCATCCTTAAGATTTAGCCGTGTAGATACTCCTTTGCTAATATCTCCAATTATGTTGTCAATTGGATGATCACGATGAGTTCTCCATTCTTGAGGGAGATCATCATCATTTTCATTTTGATGTGAAAGTTCATGTGTTTGTTCCGGATTGACAATTTTGCCATTTCCGCAGGAATTCTCATGAGATAGATCTATAGAATCATCATCATCACAAATAACAACTTCCTCCTTGGAGGTGTTAGATTCATCAAAAGAAACATTCATTGATTCTTCTATAGTTAAAGTTCTTTTATTGTAAATTCTAAAAGCTTTGCTAGAAAGGGAGTAACCAAGAAAGATACCTTCATCCGATTTTTCATCGAACTTACCGAGATTGTCTTTGTCATTGTTAAGGACAAAACATTTGCACCCGAAAATATGAAAGTGAGAGATATTTGGTTTTCTTCCTTTGTAAATCTCATATGGAGTTTTCTTTAGTATAGGTCTTATGATCACGCGATTGCTTACATAACATGCCGTGCTTACCGCATCCGCCCAAAAATATTTAGGCAAACTTGAGTCACTTAGCATGGTTCTAGAAAGCTCCACCAAAGACCTATTTTTCCTTTCAACTACTCCATTTTGTTGTGGAGTTCTTGGTGCTGAAAAATTGTGGAAGATCCCATTTTCTTCACAAAATTCTTCAAAAAGACTGTTTTGGAATTCTCCACCATGATCACTTCGGATTGATGTTATCTTTAATGACTTCTCATTTTGAACTTGTTTTGCATATCTCTTGAATGCCTTGAATGCTTCATTCTTGTGCATTAAAAACAAAGTCCAAGTGAAACGGGAAAAATCATCTACAATAACTAAAGCATAAATGTTACCTCCGAAGCTTCTTGTTCTAGATGGACCAAAAATATCCATGTGCAACAATTGAAGTGGTCTTGTTGTTGAAACCACATTCTTTGGTTTGAAAGATGATTTGGTATGTTTGCCCTTTTGGCATGCACTACATAATTTGTCTTTGATGAACTTCATCTTTGGTAGACCAATAACTAAGTCATGCTTAACCAATTTGTTCAAGTGCTCCATGTGAATGTGAGCAATCCTCTTATGCCATAACCAAGCGTCATTGTTGTTTACCATAAGACATTGTACCTTCATAGACAAATCATCTAGAGTAATCATAAAAATATTGTTAGATCTTATACCTTTGAGTTTTACCTCATTGGTTACCTCATCCATAATAAGGCATTCTTCTTTGTTGAATTTGATCTTGAACCCTCTATCGCAAAGTTGACTTATGCAAAGAAGGTTGTGCTTTAATCCTTCAACATAGAGAACATCCTTAATTTGAATGGATGGAGGTGTGCCAACTATTCCAACGCCAAGAATCTTTCCTTTGGTGTTATCTCCATATGTGACATACCCTTTGGCTTTATGTACTAGATATGAAAATTAGTGTACATCTCTTGTCATATGCTTTGAACATCCACTGTCAAGATACCAAACATTTGATGTAGATTTCAAGCATACCTACAAAAACAAATTATTTCTTGTTAGGTACCCAAGTTGCCTTGGGTCCTTCATAGTTAGTTCCCTTTTTCACCCATGCATAATGTCCACTAGCCATACTGAAATTTCTAATATAGCATGCATTGGGTGTGTGTCCAATAATACCACAGTAAAAACAATTTGGAACAAATTTGCTCTTGTATCTAGGAATTTGTTTTCTTTTAGATACATTAGCCTTTTCTTTTGATGATTATGAACAACTTGATTCTTTTCTACTTTCTTGGGATTGGAACTATTACTAGCCTTTACAAAAACAGTGGGATTGTTACTTGGTTTCTTAGTATTCACATAACCAATACCTCTTTTATCATTTGGATAACGTTGTTGGCTTAGTAATCCTTCCAATCCTATTTGTCCTTTTTCATATCGTTCAATGACTCTTTTCAATTGAACAATTTGAAAGACATTTGATTCACACTTGGAGCATGCAAAGTTTTCCTTTTCTTTAATAAAATTCTGTTTTTGAAGATCAAAATCTTTAGTCATGGTGTCAATTTTTTCTAGACAAATTAGAAGTTCTTTTTCTTGTTTTGACACCTTTTTGTATAAACTTTTGCATTCTTTCAAGAGTTCATCAATTGCACCTTGAACATCTTCATCAAAAAGATTAAATTTATTATTAACCTTTTCTTCATCGTCGGAGTGATGTGATGCCATTAAGGCTAAGTTTGCACATTCGTCACTTTCCGATTCCGATGAACTGCTCATATCATTATCTTCCCATGCTATGTAGGCTTTCTTTTGTTTTGAGTCCTTTCCTTTGAATCCATTTTTCTTTGGGAGATTTGGACAGTTTGGCTTGATGTGTCCTTGCTTTCCACATTCATAACATGAGACATCTTGTGTTGATGTGGAGGCTTCTCTTTTCTTGAAGTGCTTTCTCTTATGTGCATGAGATCCGCCTTTGTCATTTCTGCCAAAAAACTTCCCAAGTCTTTTCACAAGAAGCATGAAATTTTCATCTTCTTCTGGATTGTCTTCTTTTACCACTTCCTTTGAATCAATTCTTAAAGCAATGTTTTTGGACTTCTTTTCTAGATTCTCATGTTTTTCCACTCTACCGAGTTCCGTTTTGTATTCTTGAAGTTTGCCAAATAATGTAGCGAAAGTCATTGCGGAGAGACTCTTCTTTTCCGAGATTTCCGTTACCTTTGGTTGCCATTCCCTAGTCAATGATCTAAGGATTTTCAAGTTGAGTTTGTCATTTGACAAGGTTTTACCAAGAGCATTTAAGTGATTTGTCAAATGCACAAATCTCTTTTGTAAGTCAAGAATGGATTCTCCGGGCTGCATTCGAAATAGTTCATATTCTTGACTCAAGGTATTTAGCCTTGATCTTTTTACTTCAGCCGTTCCTTCATGAGTTTGAACCAAGGTATCCCAAATTTCCTTTGTTGTTCTGCAGTTTGAGACACGGAAAAATTCGTCCATACTGAGTGCACTTTGAAGAAGGTTTATTGCCTTTTTGTCATAGAGAACTTTCTTTTTATCATCGTTGTCCCATGCAGTTTTGGGCTTTGCAGACCCAACGCCATTGATTACCATTATCGGGATAAATGGACCATTTTCAACAGCATCACATACTTCCTCTCCTTGTGCTTCTAAATGCGCCTTCATGTGTATTTTCCAAAAGTCAAAATATTCACCATAGAATAGAGGAGGCTTGTTGTTACTACCACCATCTCTGAAAACTGGTTGATGATTTGTGGAAGCCATTCTGGATCTCTAGGAGCAGGTTACCTATAACCTGCTCTGATACCAATTGTAAGATTAAGATTGCGCCTAAGAGGGGGGTGAATTAGGTGGTGGTCGATTTTTGACTTATTTTATACTTTCTGGTTTTGATTTAGTGCTTTGAAAACTGTAAAGTGCAGAAAGTAAAGAGACACGGAGAATTATCCTGGTTCCTTCCACACCCCGGAAGTACGTCCAGTCCCCTTGCAAATACGCAAGAGATTTTACTATTATGTTAGAACTTTTACAAGACTCTTCCTAGTCTTATCCACTAAAGAACCTAACAAATAACCAAGAACACCCTCTTGGATTTCCAATAAGTCTAATGAGAACAATCCTCTCAAAAGATACCTCTTGTTTCCAATAATGGACAACAAGGAACAAAAGTAATCTAATACTTAATTCCAACAATCCTGGAAATAAGTTACACTTTGTATGTTTTTATGAAGTATGATTTCTTGAAAGATGTTGATCACATAGAGTGACTTCTTTGAAGTTTCTTCTTTCTTCTCTTGTAAGCAATTCAAACTGTAACACAATGGTTAGATAATGCTCAAAGATTTCTGTTCTTTATATGTGTGAAAGTGCAGAAAATCTTTGTTCTTAAAAGTTAAGAAATATGAAGTTTGAATATTTTACAAAGTTCAGAATTATTGCATAAGAGAAGAGTTGTTTATGATTTGAAAGATTTTGTAATATATAGTAATCAAGATACCTTTCCAAAAGGACACTTTTCTGTTTGAAAAACTTGACAAGATGCAATGTTTGATCATGCAACTATTGGAGAAAAGGTGTGAAGGATATTTTGAAACCAGTTCAGATTTTTCAAAATTTTCAATGTGCAAATCGATTAACATAAGATGCAAATCGATTGCACGTGTTTGTAACGTTCTGAATTTAAAAAAATTTGAAGTGTAAATCGATTAGCATGTTGTGTCAATCGATTTACAAGAGTTAAAAAATCAGTTTGTTCTGTGATCAATCGATTTATACAACTTGTAAATCGATTGCTGACAGGAGCAAACAGTTTTTTGAAAAAGCATGTGTAAATCGATTTACACAAGATGTTAATCGATTTACAGCAGAGAAAAACTTAAAAATTGTTTTGAAATATAATTGAAGTGTTGTGGCAAGTGTGTATATCATTTTTGAGCTTTTCTAATCAATGTAGTTTAATTGAGAATTGATATACTTGATTGCTTGCCAAGATCCTTGAAGCTTTGAGTGAATGATGCTTTAAGTTAATTTCCACTTCTTTTCCTTCTTTCCATAATGCTTGTTTGTCTTTCATCAAACTAGGTTGTTTGTCTTTCATCAAAACTAAAGTTGAGTTGAGGCTTGAGATTACAGAGACTTGGTCAATAATGGAGTATAACTCCAAGATGAAGCTGGAAATCTCTGGAGAAACAGCAAGCAAATCGACTGCACCCAAGACAGCCCGCAAACAAGACTGGGCAGTAGGACCCCCCTCCAAAGCCTTCATTAGATCCCTCTTAAAGAATTGAGCCTTAACTTTCTTCAAGACATCATCGAGAGGAGAAGTCGAAGTAGACTTCCCTGATGCAGTAGAAGCATCATGACTATGGTCAGATGAATTTTCCCTGCTCTCGACGATGGTGTTCAGATAGCCAATTGGATCATTTTGCTTCAAGAGGGCCAAGTCCTCTTTAGACCTGGGCTTTGTCGAGGTAACCTTTTCTGTGGCAATGATGGCTTGGGGATGAGCATTTTCAGCAGCATCGGCGTCAACATGACCCTCTTCATCGTGTTACTCTTCTGTCTCGTTGACCACTTGAGCTTCCTCCTGGTGATGCTTCTCAGGGGCATCCTCTGTTTCAGCAAGAAACTCATCATCCACCAGTTCCTCTTCACGTTGTCTGCTATGGTCAGTAGAGTCCTGCGGCTCCGAAGTTTGATTCACTTCGTTAGCAGAACTGACGAAAGAAGAAGGATTGTAGGTGGGTTCCCCTGCGCTGTTTACGAAGGTATCAGAACCTTCGACAGGATGCCCAGTTGGCGTTGAAGTTCCAGCCGTTTCCTAAAAATAGAAAAGGGAAAATATTCTGATTAGAGAGATGCACAATCGAAGGTGATCATGGACACTTAAGTTAAAAGTGGTCGGAGGCACTACATTTAAAGGAACCTCAGCCCCAGGGCTGGAGTTGTCGCTCTCAACAGGATTACTGAGCAAGACATTTAGCTCCTCCTCTGTGGGTTCTTTGATGATCACAGGGGGTGGCCTGGGTTTATTCCCTGTGACTTTAGTTCTCATCACAGGTCGAGGTTCAGGAGCAGGAGCAGCCTTTTTCAGCTTTCTCCGTTTGAGAGGAACAGGAGGAGATTCCTCCTTATCGCCACTTGAAGTTTCGACCGTTAATATAGGTCGCTTCTTAGGTGCAGGTTCCTGAAAATCCCAAATGGAGTCGATTTAAAACACAGCATCGGGAATCAGAATGTTTAAAACCAAAGAAGGAAACAAGAAAAAAATTATTGTTACCTGTACTGGAGGATTTGCAGAGGGACCTCCACCCTGATTGTTTTATGTGGCCTTCTTAGCCACAGGTTTTCGAACAACTGAAAGAAAAAACGTGCACAAGTTATATTTGGCAGATATAAGTTGAAATGAAAAGACAAATATAAGTTGAAGAGGGAACGTACATTTCTTTATTTTATCAAGGACCATGACAAAGGACTTCTTGAGTTCGTCTGCAAATTCCTCCTCGTCGAGGAATTCTTCGATGTAATATCTCTTCCACCAGTCTTCAAAAGCTGGTGAATAGAGGAAGTTGAGTTGGTAGTCGAACAATGATAGTACGGTCCGACCAACGTACCTACTAATATGCCTAGTAACGGCTTCTTCAGAGTAGTCATTAGAAAAGAACAACAATGATTTCTCCCGAGGATAAATTGGAGAAGGAAGCGATTGGATAATGCCAAATTATCGAGAGACAAGATTCGGCTGGTAGGCAATCAGGCTCAGCTGATTCTTTGAACTCTTGAAACGCAACGACATTATCCTTGGAGTGAGAAACGCTTCCCACATTGTTGTATGCTCTTCAAATTGAGGATCCTCTGATGATTTAGGATGGGGCCTGGTAAACCATCCTGGACCACACTTTCGACCGACGAAAGGGGCCATGGTCGAGGTAAATTCCTTCCTCCCTGCAAACATCTGAACGAAGTTTGCGAAGGTCTTTTGTAGTTCCAGCCCATCCTCAATAGGAGTCAATAAGGCAAGCCTGGTGCCTTCGATGCACCTTCTAGCTATCTCAGGATCCTGTTCATTTATTTGAGGCTTCTGGGGAAGAAAAGACTCGAAAGTGGCATTCAACCAGAGTTGAAGTAGCCAGAAGGGACCAGCAAGCAGCAGGCTGGCTCTATTTTCAATTACTTTTAATTGAGCGTCTCCACTGCTTATCGAGTCATACAAATTCGCCAATATTAATTCGGCCAAACAGATGTTTTGGCCTTGATGAAGTTGAGTAGTGAGGGTAACCATCTTCTTCGTCACCTGCAGGGATTTCGTGCAGAACACGAAGCACGACAGCCATATGGCTAGAAACGCGATGTGCTCCACATCAGTCACCACAGCCGTCGATTTTTCGTGGTAATGGTTGGTGTAAGTAGTGTAGGTGGGTTTGGTAGCAGAAAACCCAATTTGGTCTTCAGACATTTCCTCTGGGTCGAAGTAGTCCCCAGTTGGTCGAAGGCCAGGAATTGCGGCCACATCGAAGAGGGTGGGTGTGATCGGTGGATCTGGAACTGACTGTTTAACGCTGGTTCACGAAATGTCGCGGAAGCAAGAGTCGCCACCGTCTTTTATTTTCTCCAAATGGAAAGGACAAAAGCACAGAAAAATTCCTTAAAGAGATTGCTCTCGGTTCGGGAGGTAGATTATAGAAAGGGAAGGTGTTAGCACCCTTTCTATCCATGGTTATCCATGGGCTCTTAGATACTTGCTCATTGTGTTTTCAAAAATGGTTTGTTTGCTTTTCAACTGTGGGTTTAAAAAGTTTCTTTGAAAATTCCAGTTCGACTCTTGTATCAGTCCTCAAGAGTGTTTGAAAAATTGCTTTCGAAAGCTTTTTGAAAATGTGTTGGTGTGAAAAGTATTTTGTTTTGTTTTGAAATTTAGAGCAAGTATCTAGAGTCGTCTACCTACCCTAAGGAATTCGTCTGTGTAAATGTCCTTTAAAATAGTGCCATCCCACCATTGAGAGGTAGGTAGCACCACCGTTGGAGGTGTTCGGGTCAATTCGAGGTTCGGGACATGGTGATCACCAGAGCAATGGGAAGACACCTTAGAAGCTACCCTCATGCCAGGTTCCCGGATCATGAGGACTTACTAAGACATCCTCTACTCGACGATCACCTTTCGAGGCAAGGCAACAGTGAGGTGTACCCTAGGGGTGGTGTGTGATTTGTGTGTCAGATTCATTTATTTTTGTCTTGTCAGGTTATGGGTGATCTATGCGTTTGTTTTTATTTTTTTGTCATTCATTCTTGCATGCATTTATTTAATAGTTAAAAAAGATGCGGAAATTGAAAGTTCTAAACTATTACAAAGGCGCGGGTCCACATCGCCAAAATTAAAATCCAGGACCCAATTTGACGGAAAATAAATAAAGAAATAAAATAAAGTGCGAGAAATTAAGTTTACAAGGCTTTGGGAGAGTTACATTAATATTATAAGAAATAAAATAAAATGCGCGAATTGGAATTAAAATTGGAAGCGAGGGCGTTGGACCCTTTTTAATGAAATTAAATTAAATGATTAAACTAATGAAATTAAAGAGAAAAAAGAAATTATTATTTTTTTTAGTTTTTGGTATTTATGTTTTTTTATGTATTTTTATGAGAAAGATTAAATGAAATTAAAATATTAACCCTAATTCTAATTTTTTTTATTTATTAAGAAAAACATGTTAAAATTAAACCTAAAATTAATCTAATTATTTACATGCAATTTTGATTTATAAAAATAAATAATTAATTATTAGTGAAATTTATTTACAAAAAATATTAATTAAATAAATATATTTTGATTTTTATGACTTTTCTGGTTTTTACTATTTTTTATATTTTATGAAAATAAGTTAAATTAAAGGAATTAATTAAAAAAAGAAATAATTGAAATAAATAAAATAAGGAAAAGAAAGAAAATACAATACCTTGGGGGGTTTCTGTCCCCTTTTTGGAGGTGAATTGGAGTGGTTTGGCCATTTGTGTTCTGGCCTCATCATGCATAAGTTGTTCTACTTTGGCCATTTGGCTTTTGGCTTTTGGCCATTTGCGTTTTGGCCTCAACGTTCCTTAATCTTCTCAGGATGTTTGTCTCGCCATGTATTGGTGTCATGTGTAAAATGTTCTGTTTTGGCCATTTGGCTTTTGGCTTTTGGCCATTTGACTTTTGGCCTCAACGTTCCTTAATGAACCTGCATGGGATCCTGTCTAAATCTGCAGTGTTGAACCTCATGAACACATTAAATAAAATAATAAAAATTCAAATAAAACCAACATATGAAGAAATTTAATGTTTAGGCACAATATGGCATGTATGAATGATTATACCCTTTTGATCATGGAGATCAAATCAATCTTACCCTTACTGGAAAATTAGTGACCTGAATGCTTTTATGCCTTACTGGAAAATTAGGATCATGGAGATCAAGCCAGCCTTATCCTTACTGAAGAAGTAGTGAGGTGTTGGTTTGTAACTGTGATGGCTTGTTTGTAGTGAGAGAGGGATTTGTAATAAGGATTTCAAGGTTTTAGGGTTCTTGAAAGAGTTTGATATTCCAACAGTGTTGTGGTAAGGTTTTTTCTCTCTTTTTCTCTTCCCTGGTTTGTGTGAAAAGAAGGTGATTATATAATGAAAATTAGGGTAAAGCAAATGGGCTTTGAATGTGCAATTGGGCCTCCAATATTCACTTGAATTCGTCACTTTCCAGGCTAAATCGCAGGGACTTAAGTACATTTTTTGAAGTTGAAATGTGAAAACAAAATGTAGCCGACATCGAGAACTAACTCCTGTCCGAAAATCGACTCAATCGGATAAACGGTGAATTAGTTATGAATTTTTGAAGTTTCAGCTCAGACAAACTTATTTTGGGCTCCAGTGTCGACTCTGATACGTTCTTCAATAAAAAACTGGTATTGATCGGTGCATAATTTGGTCTCGACTTTTGAAGCAAAGTTGTAGATCTACAAGTCAGGGACCTTGTGTAAAAATATGAGTCCAATCCGATAAAAATTGACCGAGTTATGAATTTTCGAAGTTTCGGCCCAGATGAAATAGTATTCAGCATTCAGGATTTTCAGCGTGTCACGCACTCTGAGCAAAAAACGAAGGCCTTTTGAATACCGTTTGAACTCAATACCTTCTGTGAAAATGTAGCCAACTCAATTTGTGAAATTTTGGCGCCGGAACCAACTCGATACGATGAAAATCGACCAAGTTATGATTTTCTGAACATGACGCAAATAAACTTCTGTCACAAATTTTCTGTACGAAAATACTTGATAAATCCACATTTTTGAAGACCTTCTGATCGAAATTGGCTTCCAGCCGTGAGAGATGAAAATGTAGATAATGTCAAGACGGAATTTTGTCCACCGGAACGGGTTCAAAACGAGTCACGATCTTCAAGTTATGAATTTTTTAGCGCGTAAAAATTGCACTTTCAGCACACTTTTTCACCATATTTCTTCGAGAAAACTCACACATTCGGATACCTTCTTTAAAGAACTGACTCTTGAGCCGAACCTGAATTTGAGAATACGTTATCAGAGATATTTTGGCGAAAGAATACCTGAATATGACGCGCCGGGTTGGACTTGTGAATTTTTCTTGAAATGTTTTGAGAAATATGGGAGGGCAAATTTTGGGGTACAACAGTTGCCCCTGTTCAATCTTCTTAGACCTGAGGAGGCAGATTGGCTGACGTGCCTTTCGTAATCCGAAGGTGGAAGATGATTGAACACTAGAGTACCCAGAAATTTGTGCTCACATAGTAGTGTGATGATGGGAATGGGCTTATAGATGCCATTTGGAGATTGATGGATAGGAGGATGGGCTTATAGATGCCATGCTAAGGGATGATGGAAGGTGGATGGGCTTATAGATGCCATCTGGATATCGGTCGCATGAGAGTTCCCTTAGCGAGAACTTGCGTACCTGCAAAAGAAAAATGAGTACCTGACATGTTGCAGGAGCTGGTCTTCAGATGCTTTATATAGATGTGTCCTGACTGGTTACAGGAGCTGAATCTGGAGCTTCAAACGGTGATGAATGAACCAGGGATGGTTACTACCTCAACAGGAACGGTGAGAGAACCTTGGATGACTTTAACCTCAACAGCAATCGTTGAGAAAATCTTGGGATGATTACTACCTCCGCAGGATCGGGGAGAGAACCACAGGCGACTACAACCTCAACAGCAATCATTGAGAGAATCTTTGGGCGACTTCGACTTCAACAGTATCATTGAGCGAATCTTGGATAACTTCAACTTCAACAGCAATCGTTGAGAGAAGCCTGGGATTACCAACTCCGCAGGATCGGGGAGAGAACCATAGGCGACTACAACCTCAATAGCAATCATTGAGAGAATCTTGGATAACTTCAACTTCAACAGCAATCGTTGAGAGAAGCCTGGGATTACCAACTCCGCAGGATCGGGGAGAGAACCATAGGCGACTACAACCTCAATAGCAATCATTGAGAGAATCTTGGATAACTTCAACTTCAACAGCAATCGTTGAGAGAAGCCTGGGATTACCAACTCCGCAGGATCGGGGAGAGAACCATAGGCGACTACAACCTCAATAGCAATCATTGAGAGAATCTTGGTGGGAATTACCATCTCCGCAGTATCGGGGAGAGAACCATAGGCGATTACAACCTCAATAGCAATCATTGAGAAAACCTTGGATGGAATTATCATCTCCGCAGTATCGGGGAGAGAACCATAGGCGATTACAACCTCAATAGCAATTATTGAGAAAACCTTGGATGGAATTATCATCTCCGCAGTATCGGGGAGAGAACCATAGGCGATTACAACCTCAATAGCAATTATTGAGAAAACCTTGGATAACTTCTACTGAGTCTTCATCAGAAAAATCTGTTTGGGGTCGATTTAACTGGACTAGAGAAGGCCTTGGACTGGATAAGGAATCTTTGGAGTCGATTAACTGAACCGGTCTAGGTCTTGGAATGTCTTCAACTGGGTCTTTATCAGAAAAATCGGTTTGGGGTCGATTTAACTGGACCAGAGAAGGCCTTGGACTGGATAAGAAATCTTTGGAGTCGATTTAACTGAACCGGTCTAGGTCTTGAAATATGATTGAGAATTTAACTGAATCTTTCCTGAAAGGTAAAGGTCAGTCATATGCAATGCATGATATGGACCAAGCAATGATGTTCTCAACATAAATGAGATTTGTAAGATACGATGCGTATATGCATGCTATAATGTATGGAAGTGTGATGTTTATGAATGTATGTTTTTCGTCTAGGAAAGTAAATCCTTGACGGGTGCCGGGAAGTCACTCCTGGGTTGATATTGAAGAATAGATTTTTGCTTCCGCTGGGGATGATAGTTGCAAGAATTCCGGTAGGAGAAGATAACTCCGTTGGGGAATAAACTTGGCGAATGGATTACTCTGCAGGGAGAAAAGTACCCTAACGATCTTGCTGGGAAGTAATACTCTGTAGGGAGAGAGGTACTTTGCTGAAGTGTTGATAATAACTTGTTGGGGACACCCTTGTTGTATTGGAAGTGTTGATAGACTTCGCTGGGGACAAGAAGACTTCGTCGAGGACGCTCTTTCCATGGCTTTTGGCTGAGGATAACCCAGTTATATCCTGGTAGGGAAATAACTCTTTGAATAAAGCCGGGCGGCGCGTTCGTGCTCTGCGAGGATAAGCTTCCAGAATCTACTGGGGATAAGCTTACTGCTTGGGGAGATGGATTCCAACTTTCTTGGGGAAACTGGATTGGACTCTCTTGGGGAAGTATTGAACTGTATTGGGGAAGTGGCTCCACCGAATGTTTGATATACCGCCGGGGAACAATCTTTAGACCAAGATTGCCAGGGATGCTTGTTAGGAATATATATGCTGGGGGGAACGTTGAGATCTGCGGGAGTATACCCAACTTCTTTAAGGTTTGATTGTAACTCTGCTTGGGGAGCGTGTATGGACTTTTTGGCTCACTCTCTCGGGAATTAAGATGTCTGGTTGTGTTCTTTAGCTGAACCCACTTTGGTACCTTGGAGGATAGAACAATTAGACTGCTTAGACAACTCTTTATTGCCCCTGTTTCTGAGGTGGGAGAAGAAAGCCTGTGAGGTGATGAAAGTTGTTGATGGACAAACCTACTTCTGGTAGGTAGGTGACAAGATGACAGGACATAGTCGTACGCTTTGATCCCTAACTTTTGCCTGGACCGCCCTTTCGGGTTTTCAGTCCACCGGGATACCCATTTTTGTCCAAGCCGCCTTTTCAGGTTTTCGACTTGCCGGGTGTACAGATTTTTTTCATTTCATCCCTTCATTTTGCCCGAACCCTTTTGGTTCTCCGGGAAGCCCTAATTTTTGCCTAGGTATATCAACCTAGCGGGTTTTTGATTTTGCGTAGTATTTTTTTCCGACTATGCCCTCAGAATGTAGGGAGTTTCCCCTGTTAACAGTGTTTTGTCATGCCACCAGAAGGTGTTTGATCAGGCAAAATTCGTTGTTGGAATGCCCCAAGTGACTCAGACGGAGGTTTGCCCCAGTCTATTTGGCCTTCGAGAGATTCTCCGAATCTCGATTGGATTGCCACCAGATAATGGACCATGGTCATGTCTGCCCCTTGATTGGAGGTACTTCTGTTCATTAGGCATTCGTCGTGCGAACTTCTATGTTGTTCAAACAAAAAGTCATATGCAAACAAAGTTATGTTAAAAATGCAAAGCCTATGTCTGTCTTGAAGATTTTGAAAATGCATTCTTTTTTCATAAAACAAATGAATGTTTGTAAAACGTGATGTCAACTCTTTCTTTATGGTAAGCCTTAAGGAGTCAGGATACCTTTCGTCACAGTATGCTTTCGAACCAACCCATGCTTCAGCTAGGACTTTTAAGGGTTATAACATGGCCTGGTTCACGGTTTAAGAAACAAAGGATAAAGGCTCAAATTTTATTTGTACCCACCCGCTCTTCGTGATGTTCTCCAAACCTAAACTCAGTTGATCATACGTTAGACCTTGTTTGAGTCTTTGCTCTGATTTTCCGGTGATGATTCGGATGTTGATAACTTATTTTGAATAGGCAGTCATTCCTTTCTTGTTGAGGGTTGGTAAGACCTCTTTCTTGTCTGATTTTTTTGTTATCCCTTTTTTTTTGCCTGAACTGTTTCCTTTTTTGGAATTACAGTCAGCGGGATGCCCCAGTTTTGTAAGTCTCCTTCCTGGGTTTTGACTTAATGGGTTTTTTTTATTTTGAAAGATAATGACTGCCTTTCTTTATTGATCATTCGGAACCATCACTGTCTTTCTTTGTTTTGTAAGGATCTTTTTGGTGCCATTCGTTATGCACTCGGATCAACTGAGAGAACTACCCTGCCCCAGGTTTTGATTACGGGTTTTAAATTTCGAAAAGAAAAACTCCTACTTCTTTGGCTCAGAGGGGTTGACGAGGGATTATCATCCTTATAACTCCAGTGTTTAGGGATTGAAACAATGCCTGTACCTCATCAGCGGGGTCTGTTCAAAAGCATACTGTAGATTATGGTATCGTTTTCGTCATCCTCCCTCAAGAGGCTTAGAATTTTAGATCAAGAGTTGACATAAGAAAAAATATGAAAATAATTTGCATTTAGTGAATACGAATATATTGTTTCAGAACAGACACATGCGATGCATTAATGAAATAACAATGTTTAATCATGAGTACATGTTTGAACAAAAGAAAATTGCAACTTGAACATTCGAATGAACAAAAATTTCTAGTCTCAGGGTTTGTCACTTCAAATGGTGAGCCTTGGAGGGATGGTAGAAAAATTCAGCCTGACCATCTTGTGTGAATTCCAGTGCTCCTTCATCAATCAGGTCCTGGATCTTGTTTTTCAAAGCCCAACACTCGTTTGTATCATGTCCTGGACAGGCAGAGTGGTAGGCACACCTTTTATTGGGATCATAGACAGGAGATGCTGTGTTCTGGTTCCGGGGATGAGCCCTTAATGTGATCAGGTTCAATCTTAACAGGCGTTGTAAAGCTTGGAACAACGACATGTTGAGCTGGGTGAATTGCCTCCTGGGCTTGTCTGGCTGAAGCTGGTGAGGTTGCTGCTGAATTTGCGGCGCTGAAGCCATTTGAGGAGCTCTCCCCTTATCTCCTTGTCTCAAGGATGATTGAATGATGAATGGCTTTTTACCCTTAGACGTTTGCCCCAGTTGGTTACCCTGAAGCAGTTGGTGGATGAGAACCCCGAGCTTGTCTTGTCTTTGAGCTAACCTTTGAATGGCAGTCGCCTGCCCCAGCATCTGGACTTTCAATGCATCCACCTCAGCTTGCCGATGTTTCATCCGTTCATCCTTAGCACTATTCCTGACCAAAGTCTCCATGAGAAGTGTCCTTAGCTCCTCCTGCCCCTTGGATAGATTCAGAAGGATTTCCCCGAACCGAGTCTCTTGAGCAAGAAGGTCCTGGTTATCTTGTTGGGAAGCCATTGCTGAAATAAACAGCGAGAAGGTAAGTGACCTGCAACAAGGATACCTGCTATGCAATGATGGGTATGACATGCATGTAATGTTTTCAAGGACCTCGCGGGGTAAACAAGAAAATTTGTTAGCATTTGGATCCGGTAGCTTGATTGAAAGAGACTTCATATTTGTTGAGAGTCTTTCTTCCAAGGGTCAAAGGCTCACCATATCCAGTGGGTCATAGCCCCTGACTTTAGTCATCATGTCTGGTTTTGATTTCCAAACAACCTTGGTTAAGGGAACTTTCTTCAAGAGTCAGAGCTCACCATATCGAGTGGGTCATAGCCTCTGACAACTCTGTCTAGAGGAAAATAAATCCTCTTTGCCCCTTGATGAGATGTTGATTCGCCATGACCTGCATCGCAAGCCTTTGAGATCCTTGAAATGGGTTAGGATGTATGCAATGGTATGATGTTATGCTATGCATGGAATGATGTGGGTAACTCTATTACAAATCCCTATTAAGGACTATAAACAAAACCTGCAAGTAAACTCAGTAACCTTGTCATGAGTCCTAATTAAGGACTATAAACCAAAACCTGCAAGTAAACTCAGTAACCCTGTTATGAGTCCTAATTACGGACTATAAACAAAACCTGCAGGGAACTCAAATGTCAGATAACAAGCATGCAAATAATCAAGTACGAAGGCACACAAGTCACACAAGAGAAACCCTTAGAGTTTAGGCCAGCATGGGGTCTGGGTATTACCCTCTTGAAGTTGGTGGGTTCAACCTGTCCTATCATAAGTAACCGGGTTCTAAGGGTCCCAATATCACGGGATTGCTTTCATTGTTCATCGTTTCGATTTAGCCACTGAACTGGCGACCGAAATATTCCAGGAAAGCAACCCTCAATTGAGTGTAGTATCGAGTATCAACCAACCTCGGACTGCACCAAAGTCAGTTATCTCACTACCCTAAAGAGGCCAAGATAGTTCAATTAAGGTTCCTAAGGTCTGTTGATGCTTCACGACACCACGCAGAGGCCCCGTACTCTCCTTGACTGAACTCAAGGGTTACCGGTACACACCAAAGTACCACATCAACGTAGCAGACTGTTTCAACCATGTCGGTATACCCCGCACAGTTCCCTCACAGCCTTGTTGCTACTTTCTAAGAAGGTATCCCCCAGATCCGGGTTAGGATCTATAGAACTCCCATGACAGTCCCACAATTTAAAGCAAGCAAAGCAATACAATTGAAAACACAGTTATGAACTAACCCTAAGGTACACCTCACTTTATAATAATTCCCCAGCAGAGTCGCCAGTTCTGTGATCGGTGGATCTGGAACTGACTGTTTAACGCTGGTTCGCGAAATGTCGCGGAAGCAAGAGTCGCCACCGTCTTTTATTTTCTCCAAATGGAAAGGACAAAAGCACAGAAAAATTCCTTAAAGAGATTGCTCTCGGTTCGGGAGGTAGATTATAGAAAGGGAAGGTGTTAGCACCCTTTCTATCCATGGTTATCCATGGGCTCTTAGATACTTGCTCATTGTGTTTTCAAAAATGGTTTGTTTGCTTTTCAACTGTGGGTTTAAAAAGTTTCTTTGAAAATTCCAGTTCGACTCTTGTATCAGTCCTCAAGAGTGTTTGAAAAATTGCTTTCGAAAGCTTTTTGAAAATGTGTTGGTGTGAAAAGTATTTTGTTTTGTTTTGAAATTTAGAGCAAGTATCTAGAGTCGTCTACCTACCCTAAGGAATTCGTCTGTGTAAATGTCCTTTAAAGTAGTGCCATCCCACCATTGAGAGGTAGGTAGCACCACCATTGGAGGTGTTCGGGTCAATTCGAGGTTCGGGACATGGTGATCACCAGAGCAATGGGAAGACACCTTAGAAGCTACCCTCATGCCAGGTTCCCGGATCATGAGGACTTACTAAGACATCCTCTACTCGACGATCACCTTTCGAGGCAAGGCTACAGTGAGGCGTACCCTAGGGGTGGTGTGTGATTTGTGTGTCAGATTCATTTATTTTTGTCTTGTCAGGTTATGGGTGATCTATGCGTT
This sequence comes from Vicia faba, assembly GCA_948472305.1. Taxonomy (NCBI): domain Eukaryota; kingdom Viridiplantae; phylum Streptophyta; class Magnoliopsida; order Fabales; family Fabaceae; genus Vicia; species Vicia faba. Next base: position 1,790,216,928 of record OX451736.1, read on the forward strand.
TGTTTTTATTTTTTTGTCATTCATTCTTGCATGCATTTATTTAATAGTTAAAAAAGATGCGGAAATTGAAAGTTCTAAACTATTACAAAGGCGCGGGTCCACATCGCCAAAATTAAAATCCAGGACCCGATTTGACGGAAAATAAATAAAGAAATAAAATAAAGTGCGAGAAATTAAGTTTACAAGGCTTTGGGAGAGTTACATTAATATTATAAGAAATAAAATAAAATGCGCGAATTGGAATTAAAATTGGAAGCGAGGGCGTTGGACCCTTTTTAATGAAATTAAATTAAATGATTAAACTAATGAAATTAAAGAGAAAAAAGAAATTATTATTTTTTTTAGTTTTTGGTATTTATGTTTTTTTATGTATTTTTATGAGAAAGATTAAATGAAATTAAAATATTAACCCTAATTCTAATTTTTTTTTATTTATTAAGAAAAACATGTTAAAATTAAACCTAAAATTAATCTAATTATTTACATGCAATTTTGATTTATAAAAATAAATAATTAATTATTAGTGAAATTTATTTACAAAAAATATTAATTAAATAAATATATTTTGATTTTTATGACTTTTCTGTTTTTTACTATTTTTTATATTTTATGAAAATAAGTTAAATTAAAGGAATTAATTAAAAAAAGAAATAATTGAAATAAATAAAATAAGGAAAACAAAGAAAATACAATATCTTGGGGGTTTCTGTCCCCTTTTTGGAGGTGAATTGGAGTGGTTTGGCCATTTGTGTTCTGGCCTCATCATGCATAAGTTGTTCTACTTTGGCCATTTGGCTTTTGGCTTTTGGCCATTTGCGTTTTGGCCTCAACGTTCCTTAATCTTCTCAGGATGTTTGTCTCGCCATGTATTGGTGTCATGTGTAAAATGTTCTGTTTTGGCCATTTGGCTTTTGGCTTTTGGCCATTTGGCTTTTGGCCTCAACGTTCCTTAATCTTCTCAGGATGTTTGTCTCGCCAACGTTCCTTAATGAACCTGCATGGTATCCTGTCTAAATCTGCAGCGTTGAACCTCATGAACACATTAAATAAAATAATAAAAATTCAAATAAAACCAACATATGAAGAAATTTAATGTTTAGGTACAATATGGCATGTATGAATGATTATACCCTTTTGATCATGGAGATCAAATCAATCTTACCCTTACTGGAAAATTAGTGACCTGAATGCTTTTATGCCTTACTGGAAAATTAGGATCATGGAGATCAAGCCAGCCTTATCCTTACTGAAGAAGTAGTGAGATGTTGGTTTGTAACTGTGATGACTTGTTTGTAGTGAGAGAGGGATTTGTAATAAGGATTTCAAGGTTTTAGGGTTCTTGAAAGAGTTTGATATTCCAACAGTGTTGTGACAAGGTTTTTTCTCTCTTTTTCTCTTCCCTGGTTTGTGTGAAAAGAAGGTGATTATATAATGAAAATTAGGGTAAAGCAAATGGGCTTTGAATGTGCAATTGGGCCTCCAATATTCACTTGAATTCGTCACTTTCCAGGCTAAATCGCAGGGACTTAAGTACATTTTTTGAATTTGAAATGTGAAAACAAAATGTAGCCGACATCGAGAACTAACTCCTGTCCGAAAATCGACTCAATCGGATAAACGGTGAATTAGTTATGAATTTTTGATGTTTCAGCTCAGACAAACTTATTTTGGGCTCCAGTGTCGACTCTGATACGTTCTTCAATAAAAAACTGGTATTGATCGGTGCATAATTTGGTCTCGACTTTTGAAGCAAAGTTGTAGATCTACAAGTCAGGGACCTTGTGTAAAAATATGAGTCCAATCCGATACAAATTGACCGAGTTATGAATTTTCGAAGTTTCGGCCCAGATGAAATAATATTCAGCATTCAGGATTTTCAGCGTGTCACGCACTCTGAGCAAAAAACGAAGGCCTTTTGAATACCGTTTGAACTCAATACCTTCTGTGAAAATGTAGCCAACTCAATTTGTGAAATTTTGGCGCTGGAACCAGCTCGATACGATGAAAATCGACCAAGTTATGATTTTCTGAACATGACGCAAATAAACTTCTGTCACAAATTTTCTGTACGAAAATATTTGATAAATCCACATTTTTGAAGACCTTCTGATCGAAATTGGCTTCCAGCCGTGAGAGATGAAAACGTAGATAATGTCAAGACGGAATTTTGTCCACCGGAACGGTTCAAAACGAGTCACGATCTTCAAGTTATGAATTTTTTAGCGCGTAAAAACTGCACTTTCAGCACACTTTTTCACCATATTTCTTCGAGAAAACTCACACATTCGGATACCTTCTTTAAAGAACTGACTCTTGAGCCGAACCTGAATTTGAGAATATGTTATCAGAGATATCTTGGCGAAAGAATACCTGAATATGACGCGCCGGGTTGGACTTGTGAATTTTTCTTGAAATGTTTTGAGAAATATGGGAGGGCAAATTTTGGGGTACAACAGTGGGCGTAACCATTCCACAAGGCAAGTGGAAAGTATGGTGAGTATAGTCCCAAAACAGCAATGAAGCTACCAGCATGTCAGGACAGTAGTTTAGACCAGTTTTGGACAACATAACTAGGTCATAAATGCCCATGCCTTTCCAAATCGAAGCCTGGCACTTCTCCATCTTAAGGAGCCAAGCGGTATATTCTGGAGAAAGACTAGGGCTAGATCGAAAAGCTCTAACCCCCCTGTTAAAAAACCGAAGATCTATTTTCTCCTTAGCAGGATCTTCAGTATCATCTTTTGCTTTCTTTGAGCACCCAATAGTTTTGAGTGCCGCATGTGCGGGGAAGAAACCCTCAATTTTTGTGGGGTCAGTGATGCATGTTGAAAGAGGGCCTGACATGGCAAAGACCTGGTTGGAATATCCAACGGGAATCAGCAGTTGAGAGCCATAGGTTTCACGTTCAGCCTCACCCATGGGTTCAGGAACCCTTCGCATTCCCATGGAATTAACTATCGGAGCAGTTGAGAAGATTTCTGGTTGAGCAGTCTTGGAGGGATTGCTAACTCTTGTGGCATTGGGAGCACGAGTGCGTGAAGCCATTTTTTGGTTTGAGATGAGGGTGGATGAAGAATAAAGATTACTGGGATTGGAGAGGAAGAAGCAATGGTTTGTTTGTAGAAAATTTCGTTCGATCGAAGGTTTGGATGCAAGAAAGCGTAAAGAGTCCAACTGAGGCACTTAGTGCTATTTATAGTGATTTAAAAAATCACAGGGCTCGAGGTCATTTAATGCCACAGATAAGAGTGGGGCACGTGGCACGTATTTGGCGTTGTAACTGTTCTGAAAAACGGAAACGTTGCAGCATGCTTCCTCGATTTCAGAGAATGGTCATGATGACAGCATATGAAAGGCCATCGTGCGTGCAAAGTGCCTTACTGAAGTGACGTCTTGGGAAAAGGTGAAATAATGACTTTTTGAGTTTGTCAGTTGGTTGGTAGGAGATGAAAAGCACACAAACTAATTTGTGGCTGAGAGTGAAGGACAGGTGTCAAATGGAATATCAAAGAATGCCTCTTTCTTTTAAGCGTCGAAATAAGACATTCTTGGGGGGAAATTTGTTGGCTCCTAAATTCGACACCCATGTTTTATTATCATATAGATCATTAATTATGAGTCAGAAGAGTTTCCTACACAAGAAGGCTTTGACCAGCTGATTACGTCGAAGGCTCATCAAAGAATGACAAGATACTTAGAGAAATTCCTTTAAGTTGGAATCTTGTTGTCTTCGACGTCGAAGGAGAAACCTCTCGACCAAGGTCCCTAATGCTCGAGATCGAACGGTTTGAATTTTGAATTATTGGAGGGAAGACGGTTCCCAGCAGTTACCAAGCGCAACGTGTCGTGCACGTAGGCGTCGAAGGTTGTGAGCGTGCCATGTGGTGTCATCGTGAAGTGGTGTGACTGCCCAGCAGTTACTTAGGTTTTTCAGTATAAATACTAAGTGTTCACGAAGTTATTAGTGTGTTCATCATTGTATACAAGTCACTCATTTAGATTCAAGTACCCAGCGTGAGAGAAAGAATCATTGAGAATGTATGTGTGAAACACCATTTACCTTAATCAAAATCTTTTATATTCAAGCAATTTATCGCTTTCACTCATTTACTTCAGTCGAAGTCATTTATTTAACAAACCTTTAATGCTTTTGTTTACTTTATCAAGCTTTTCTCCGTGCAATTTATTTAAAGTGTCTCTACTTTACTTGCATTAATCACCATTAGGATTAGTCGAAACTCTTTATTTCAAAGCATTTAAACTCCAAAAATCAACCATGTCTTAGGATCAATCTGATCGATCCTGCGAGTCACCAAATAAGTAACCTTTTGGAAGATCGGCGGTTGTTTACCATTTTTAATGGTAAACAGAGGGACAAGCGCGGGTTATCGTATAGTCATAGAAGGCAACTTGTAGGACGCTTTAGCAATTTTTGTAAGGGACGAAGATTGTTTACCGAAGGCAGCATCAAAGGGTCATTGAGGGACTACGATCTTTTAACCAAGGGTCTTTGTTAAAGTGTCCCACGTTTGAGAGACATGACTGTTTTTTATCTGAGGCGACAAGGGAGGTTACCCTAGAGGTACGCGTGTGAAAAGTGATTTGTTTTCAGTTTATTTTTGTCTTGATTAGGGTTATCTAGCAGTTGATTTTAAATCTTGTCATACAATCCTATTCAACTAACAATAATAAGGAAAACAGTCAATTGTGGAGATTAAATGTCCTACGCTATTACAATGCTTCGGGGATGGGGAGTACAAACCATAAATTGGGGAGGAAATATAAAGAAAATTCTAATTTATCTATTACAAGATTTGAGCAATTACATAATTATATAAATGCAAAAAATAAGCAAACGCGCGGAGGTGATGAAGAGGAAAAAATATTTAAGACCTAAAAAAAATTCTAAGGGTTTAAGAAAATATTTTTGTGTTTTTTTTGTTTAGAAAAGTAATTGAAGTATAAAACCTAAATCTAATTAATTAATAAAATAAAATAAAAGTGAACAAATTAATTTTTATTTATCAAAAATTAAATTAATTAATCAAGAAACAACTTAAATCTATTTTTTTATGATTTTATGATTTTTTGTGATTAAATAAAAAATTAATTAAGCAAATAAAAATAGTTAATTAAAAAAAGAAAGTGAATAGGCTTGAAAATAAGTAAAATGGGGGGGGGTGAGAAAGAAAAAATGTTAGGCCCAAAACAGAGGGCCCAGACGCCTGTGGTGATTCCCTGTGATTGACCTTAAGAGGTGTATCATAGTCATGGTTGTCTTGGAGCGCTGGATCTGGAATCTTGAGATCTGGTGGTCAAGATAGGAGGTACACCATCCTCGCCTTGGATTTGCTTGTACTGGATCTAAAAGGAAAATATGTGAAAAAAACAAAGGGTGCCACTAGGGCTCGAACCCAGGTCCCTAAGGTTAACGCGCGCTTGTTTTACCACTAGGGTGGCTATTTAATCGGGTTATGAAATGCCCCCCCCCCCCCCAGTAAATATATTATAAACTCATTTTAAAAAAATGGAATTCTCACTTCTTCTTCTTCCTCGGGCCAGACAACAACACCGACATTTTTTGAATTTCTAAAAGCTTCATTTATCAACCTTTTTGAAAAGTGTAAACACCAAACTTGCTTGAAAGTTAATCACAAGTTTAACGATATAACTTATTTTAACCGAAACTCAAAGATAAGAAAGAATTTATGTTGGTACAAAAATGAAAACCTAACTAGTCAGAGCTAAAATTCTCAACACACAAGCAATATAAATGAAAACTAAGGACATGGTTAGCTTTAGAGGCATGATATCTACAGTTTTGCTTTAGAATGTATTTGGAAATTACGCTTAAATGGAGATATCACAGTTTGGAAAACTTACCTCTTGAAGTGAAAACTCAGAACGCGTATGGATGCTTCCAGGTGCAATGTGATGATTGATTAAGCTTCCTTGGACCTCCCTAAATTTGTTCCAATCCTTACTTTATGCTGAAAGTGTTTGAATCTCCCTCATCAAGTCAACTTGCAATGCACAGTTTTTGAGTTTGGAAGATGGTGATAATGTGTCGTACCCCAAATTTGTCCTACCTCAATGATTATATTTTCAATATTTAAAGATAGAAGAAGATATCTTAATTAAGGATGGTTTAGAAATATCTGATGGCTCATTCTTAAATCCAAGACAACCAGGGGGTGCAGTTTAATTCAAGGGAGTGGGGCTTTCTAAATCAGGAAGACGCGTATACTGATAGGTCCATTCGTGAAGCATGTTGGTCAATGGCCCATGATATTCGAATATTAAAAGTATCTTAAAAAGAAACTAAAATTTTACTTGTATAATGGTCCATTAAGGGTTTTAAAATTAGTCCATTTGTCGTTACTGTTTTACTTTAGGAAAATTATTTTTATTAAAACTTTTGTTAAGGGAACGTGACATTATTATTATTGTTAAACTTTTTTACTTATCAAGGAAACTTTTATAATAATGGTTTATTATTAAAAAGGTATTAGATTAAATACTATTTATTTTATTAAGGATTCTTGTTTGGAAAAAGTTTCGGTTTGGACTAAGATTTTTAAAGAGATTTGGGCCCAGTTGTATTAAAAACATTTTTTGCTGTGAAATAATGTTGTTGGGCTGGATAAATTAATAACACATATGTTGGCCCAAAATCAAAGAACAATTACATTAGTGATTTACCTGAAGAGGCACACATTTTTCTCGTCATTTCAATTACTGTACGAATCAAATCGAATTTTTTACAAGAGGAAAATCGGATATTACAATAAACCAAATCAAATCTTTTACAATTGAAATGTCCAGAATCATTACAAAAGCCCAGAAATTTTATATTACAAATCTAAAATCATACATTCGAATCAAATCAGCTACAAATCAAATTAACAGCACATTACAAATCAATTACATCCAATCAAATCAGCTAACAGCACATTACGAACCAATTACGACTACAATCAATCAATTATAGAAATCTATAATCCCTAATTGATCTCTAATCCCTAATCTAAGATAACAATCCATAACAGCAGCCCTAAAACTAAAGCTTATAAATAGTGTACAGGAAGAACAGATTCGGGGGGCTGCGGTACAGAGACGAAGACGGAGGAGATAAAGAGAAGAAATTATTGAGGGGAAGCGGAAAAGGCGAAGAAACACGAAGACGATATACCGAGTGGTTTGTTGAAGACCATAGAAGAAAGCAGTTAGGGTTTCAATATCTGAAACCCTAACCGTCGCTGACAACTTCATCGTCCACCACTACACCGACGGAAACCTGAAAACAAGAAGAGGAGGAGGGATTAGCGCTAAATCTATAAACTCGAAGAACTCGGAAGAAGACACCACAAAGGGTAAAAGCATTTAGCTCTATTTGTTGTTTATGTTTGTGGGTTTTGTTGGGTAGTTATGATAGAAGATTATGGTCGGGTTTGAGACACCGTCGGCTAGCCCTTAGAGTTTGAAAAAGAAAGGGAAGAGGGTTTGTTATTCGCGAGAGAAAGATGAAGGGTTCTTGTAAACGAAACCAATGAAATAAGAATGTTAAAAACAATTTTATGTTATGTTGTTCCAATGCACGCGCGCTCATTGTAACAGACGTGCACCCTTGATCTCCTCCCTTAGATCTTCATCAGACGGCCATAGGCCAAGTCTCACTGTAACACCCATACACCCTCGCAACACACGATCAACCGGCCCCCTTTACAAGCGCATGTTGGGTCAGGCCCAATTATTTTCGACACCCTCGTTCAGTACAATTGCTGAAACAAGAACAGTAACTTACCCCTCAGATCAACTGGGCCTGAATTGAATTCAGGCCCTAACTTTTAACACCCTTTATTTTACTACTCAACTAGAAACATACCCCCCTGAAATTAATTAAATATTTTCTTTTTTTAATTCTTATATTTTCTATTTATATTTTATAATTATTATATTTTCTTCTTATGTTATTCTTTTTTATAATAATAATTATTATTAATATTAATTCTTATTTATTATCATATTATTATTATTATCAAATAAATTATTTTATTCAAACTCGTGTACATATATCTTCTATCATTGCATTAAAATATTTTTTAATCATGCATTAATCAAGGATTTTTGTAATTAATACGATAAAAAATATCCAACCAATATCAAGCCTATTTTTCGCAATAAACTAATCTAAACAAACTTTTTTTGTAAAAGGGTTTCAAGTATATTTTGACTAATCACGTGTTTAGTCCAAAATTCCGCAATCCCTACACCCGTTCAAATGCGAGGCGATTCAAAATACATTTGCAACCCCTAAAAAACACAAACCCCATACGAACTATGAATTGAGACTCTGATTCCTCATAAGAGGATACGTAGGCATACAATCAAAAATCGTGGCGAGTTCCCCTATTAAAAATTAAAACCTTATTTTACCCAAAATCTAAACCTAAAACCTAATATCCTTAAGAATGAGGTAGATGAAAGGTGCCTAACACCTTCCTTTCGTCTAATGAGGTCCAAAACATAGAATATATGTCTCTACAAATTAGGGTTTCCTATTAGATGCCCTTCCTTAGGATAAAAAACTAGTAGTGGCGACTCTCATTTAAAAACCAATCGCAACAACTAGCAACTCTGCTGGGGATTGTACCCTAGGTTTTAGGTTTATTTTGGGTTTTTATTTGCTTTATTTATTTATTGATTGCATTTATTTATTCTTATCTATTTTTTTATCATTTATATATTTGATGTGTGGCGGGTTTTTATTTTAAAAATATATATTATCAAATAACCCTTAGAAAGAAGGTTTGTCTATTAGATTAGTGGGTACATCATCTCTGCGAGTTTATGTGACGACTTCGCCTAGAGTCGGTGGAATTCCACAAAAGAAATACTTATCAAGAGATATCCTCTTGACGAGTAGGAATTTGGAATGCCACCCTGACTCTTTGTAACGACCTTAACCAAAATCTCATGGCGAGACCTTTTATGACTTTGAGACGAAAGTCTCGGTCCATAAAGAGGCTCCACCTAAGGGAGGCCCTTGTGCCTTCTCCCTCTGGTGTTATTCATTATACCCTTAAGGAAACCACCTTATGGGGAGGGTAGAATATCCGTAGGCCAAAACTAGGAACCTGCCTTCTAAGGATATCATTCATATAATCCCATTTCCATTATCCCTAAATCCGCAAGGGTTACTTTCAGTATACCACAATCCCCAGTGTGATACGGTGGGAGAACTGACTTGGGATTTTGCGTTTGTGTTTGCAAATGTTTCGGTTTAGCAAGAGTCGCCACCGAATTTTTATTTTATCCTAAGGAAAGGTCAAAAAGCACAAAAAATACCTTTGAGATGTTTTCTTGGGTTCTGGGAGTAGATTATGAAAAGGGAAGGTGCAAGTACCCTCTTCATCCATGGTTATCCATGGGCTCTTAGTTACTTGTTTAGATCACTTGCTTTTGCTTTTCAATTGTTTAAAATGGTGCTTTGTATGTGGTTTTTAAAAGATGTTTTGAAAAGAGGCCATCATTGTGGCAACCTTTGTAATGATTCTTGTTTGAATGTATACAAAGGTGTTTTTTGTCTTTTGAAAAGATGTTTCAATGTTTAAAAGTTTTGATTTGAGAAGTGTTTTGAAATTGTGTTGTGAGGTGTGTTTGAAAATAGCAATGATGTTTTTGCAAGTTTTGATCAAGTAACTAAGAGCTATCTACCCTATTTTACTCAAAGATCTTTCCTATATGTTTTTAACCCTTTTGACAGTGTTGTTTTACCATTGCATTTGGTAAACAACCTTGTATTAGGATGTTAAACGGGATAGGCGTGGGTCATCGTATAGACCATGATAGCAATTGTGTTAGGTATTTTTAGCAATTTTTTGGAGGGACTAGATCATTTTGTTTAGGCAACCAAGATAGCGTCATCGAGGTACTATGATCTTTTGTTTTATTTTTGTTTTGCCAAAGTACCCAACATGCATAAAATGGCCCTTTTAAAAGGCAACAAGTGGATGTAACCCTAGTGGTGCAAGTGTGCATTGTGTTTGATTTTCATGCATTTTTGTCTTTTGCATTAGGTCAAGCTACTTGTTGATTTTGGAATTTTGCATACAAACCCTAATCTCTAATCATGGCATAATTGAAAGCATAAAGTGCGAGAATTAAAAGTCTAAGCTATTACAACATGATTATGGAGAGGGGGATACAATTTTTGAATGGGAATTATTTGACAAGAAATATAAACCCTAGTTTTACTATTACATCCAAATTGAATCAAATGGCATAAATAATAAATGGACGATATTTAAATAAACAAATTAAATAAATATACAAAGTATTATGAATATGGAGAAAAATTATGTTTATTCTCCATGTATGTAAAAATATTTGATACAAAAAAGGAAAGAAATAAATAAAAGAAATTATTATTTTTGTTATTAAGGGTAAACCCTAATTTTTTCTTTAAGAAAATAAATATATTAATTATATTATTTATATATAATATAAAATAATATATATACAAAAAATTAAATATGTTTAGAAAAAGTATTATTTTAAGTATAAATAATAATAATAAAAAGTATAATATTTCTATGTTTTTTATTTTAAAGTATCTATTAAATAAAATAAAAGTGTGTATATATATATATATATATATATATATATATATATATATATATATATATATATATATATATATATATATATATATATATATATATATATATATATATATATATATATATATATATATATATATATATATATATATATATATATATATATATATATATATATATATATATATATATATATATATATATATATATATATATATATATATATATATATATATATATATATATATATATATATATATATATATATATATATACAATAAAATGAAATAAAATATATACAAAAATAAAAATATATTTAGTATAATATATTATTTAAGTATAAATAAAAATATAAAAGTATGATTTTTAATATTTTATTTCTAAGTTTTCATTAAAATAAAATAAAGATATATGTTCATTAAATTACTTTTATGTTTAGAAAAATAAAAATAAAATACAAAATAAATGTGAAAATTTATAAAAATATTTTTTGAGTATTTTTTATATTTGGGAATAATAAAATAAAATCAGAAATGAAAATAAAAATGCAAAAAAATAAAATATCAAGAAATTGGGCCAGGGGGTGCATTCAGCAAAAGGGGGGTGTCAAAATCAAAAGAAGCAAAGCCCAGCCCAAGCCAGACTTCATCTTCAACCTCTGGCTTCAAAAACGTGCGCGCCTGTACCAAACATGGATATCCTGTTTACGAGCTCTATTGCAAAAACACATAACATCAAAGTTGTAGAGCTTTTCAAGACGAATCCAACCATATAAAAAACTTGTCCTAACTCTCAAAGACCAGAGAGAATTTCTCTGGCCCTAAAATCTAACCTAATTTCTTCAGGATGTTCATGGACCAAATTCTCTTAGCACGCTTAATAAAAATGAAAACTGAGCATATGTACAGCTTCGTGGCAATGAATACTACATTTCTTATTCACAAACCTAAGGCTAAATGTTCCTAAATAGAGAGATAGGAAGTTGATAAAAACCTGTTTCAGCTGACTTCGTGTATGGCAATGTGGAGCTTTTCAACAAGGCCTGAGATGTCTGGGAGCTTGCTTGAACTTCACTTGACCTTCTCCAATGTCTAGCTTGCCTTGAATGCTCTTGAGTAAGCCTACAGAACTCAACCTGCACAAGCTCAAATTGAAAATGGTAAACCCTGTAAATGGAGTTACAATTGGTGTTTAAGGGTTGGGATAGTTTGGATGAGTTATATGGAAGATGTTTGAACCAACTTGGGGCAAAACGCACGAGCAAAAAGTGAGATAGAACTCAAGTTGCAGATGCTTCCCTATTTTGCCAATGAAAGGTGATTTTGAGCTATGGGATGTTTGAGGGATCAAAGAGTCGTGTTTCTGGTTCAAGGGAATGTGAGAAAGTTGTTTGAAATGCTTGCACAAGTTAGTTTTCACAGATGTTCCAGTTCTTGTGTTTTGGATATCTTTCTTGTATTTTAAGCAAACATGAGAAGTGATGTCCAACAGGCCTGTACAGGCTATCCATATGCTTGCACACTTTTCCCTTGGCCCCTCCAATTTGTGGATTTGATTTGCTTCATAAGATATGGACCAATGCTCAAGAAATCAGTTTTGACATAAAGCAAGATTTAAGCAAAAATGGTAATGTTGCTTTTTCTACTTAAGGATTAATTTTGTGTACAATGCCATAATGACCAAAACAATGCCTTAGACCAATGGATTTGCATTAAATTATTGAGTGTGAAATGGTTTAGAGGCCTGTAATCTAGTGCAAAGCAAGTTGATTTGAATTTGCAACTTGTATGAACATGAACATGCCATGGATGAAAAGTGAGTTTTTGCCAACTTCAAGCCTTCGATTCTCCCTAACCACAAATGAGTTTGGAGAGTTCTTGGACATTTTGTAAATCTTGCAACATGATCTACAATCCATCTTTGAAATGAAATTTGATATTCCAAGTGGAACTATGTGAAAAATAGCCATGAAGATAGGTCAAAAGCCTGCCTAAACTAGGGCAAACTTTCACTAAGTTACAAGTTTCATGGTCCCTTCTTCCAAAAATCATAACTTGAGATCCAAGCTTCTTTTGAGAAAACTTTGTGAATAAAAATTGTAGACTTTGTGGAGTACTACAACTTTCGTGTTTGAAGTTTTGTTTGAATCCAATTGCATCATGGTGAAAATGTTGGGCAAAGTTAGGAAAAATTAAGAAAATTTCATAACTTAGAAAAATTCTAAGTTATGAAATTTTTCAACTTTAAACCCTAATTTGCAAAAATGGGTTTCTTGATGAACAAGTTTCATGTTTTGACACATCTTGATGAAAAATGACCCTTGGCACTTGATTTTGGCCAAAAAGTCAAAGTTTGACTTTTCAGTGTACAGTCAAATTTTGATCAGTTGACTGAAAAATTCATCTGTCAATCCAATGCAATTTGAGGTCTTTTGAACTTGTTGAATAGGTCAAGATGATTCCATTGAGTCCTTGAATCCATGATTGAGCCCAATTTGCCATTGGTTTGGTTAAAAGTCAGACATTGCCCTTGTACGGTCAAAACCCTAAAAATGATCATTTTGCCCTTTTGATGATCCGATCAAATTTCTTGAGGAGTTGTGGTCCAAACTTGATAAAATGGTTCATATGAGTTAATAATGTTGATGTGGGTTAAAAATTATTAGGTTTGACTTTAAATTGGCCACAGTTGACTTTTTTCCTAATACAGCTGATTTCTAGGTCAATTGTCCAATTGACTGGGCAAAAATTTGATTCAAGGCTTGAAACTTGGTATGGACAAACTTATGAATCCAACATTAAGTATGAAAGTCACTTTGAACATTAGAAGTCCAAAAATCCTTATGCAAACTCAAACCCTAATTTAGGTCATCAGTGCAAGGAGATATCTTGGGCAGAGCAAAACCCTAATCCTGTCTGGAGTTCAAGGAGCCTTGTGAGGGGAGATCTTGATAAAATGAGAGGGAAAACTTTGGGGTACAACACCCAGCCTATAGGGTCTATCTTTCATAAGTCGCAACCCATAGCATGTAGGGATTCTTCAATCATCCATTAGTCTATTACAGTCCCTAGCTTGTAGGAATTCTCGTCCCTCAATTACCATCTCTAGCTTGTAGGGATTCCCCTTTCGTATTCTATGGTCCTTAATCCCTAAGGAGTTCCTATTTGACCCAATCTCTGAGTCAGTGTAGGGTATCCTCATTTCCATGTCTATCAATATCTTCTCCCTTAAGAAGTTCCTATCTGTCTCAATATTTGAGTCAGTGTAGGGTATCCCCTTTTCCATGTCTATCATTATCTTTGCCCTTAAGGAATTCCTATTTGTATCAATATATGAGTCAGTGTAGGGTACCTCCAAATCCACATCAAATTATTTTCGTCCTTAAGGCATTCCTATCTGTTTCAATCTCCGAGACAGTGTAGGATATTATCATTTTTCATATATACCATCAAACCTGTATAGGGTACCCCTACGTCTACCCTCATACTACATTTGCGTCACATTGCATATCCATGAAAACTTTTTGCATCATACCCTAAAGCCAAAAAAAATTGCATACCCATGCATTCACATACATTCATACATTTGCGTCTCATGCATCTCCACCTTCGCCCTTATCCAACTGTTACCCACATGCTAGTTGATTTCTTGGTACTCGCTTGAGGAAGTCCAAAAATTTGGAAGGGGGATATTAAACATTGGAGACTCGATTAAACTTGGCCCTACAAAGAAAAAAGACAGCCCTTCACAAGGTCAACAACGGGTCTACGTAGCGCCTCAAATGCCACTACCATTGGTGATTCCTCTACATCAAGAGCAACTGCCTTATCAACATAATAGGTATGTCCGAGAAAAGTCAAAGGTCACCCTCACACTTTGACAAGTCCAAGAACTAAGAAGATCTCCTGAAGTCACGAGGATCAACAAATGAGCTCTTCCATAAGATCATTAGGCTTTATCAAGTACAAATTGTAATTTCCTAGTTGTTAAGGTTCATTTGGTGTAAATTTGTATCTTTGGATCAGTAATTCTAATAAAATAAGCATGCATGTTTTTGAAATCGATTCAATCCACAAAAATCAACAACTTTCTATTTTCACTCTTTTCCATTTCACAACTTTAACAAACTTCGAAGGAGAATGACGAAATATAAAAAAACTTAATTTTTCTAAGCTATGCTTTCAATGTAAGATCGAGCTGACGATGTAAGGCATTGTTTCAATTCCTAAACAGTGGAGAAATAAGGAGTTAATCTGTAGTCAACCCCTCGATCCAGAAGTTGGAGTTGTTTCTATTTTCTAAAAAACCTTAATTTCAACAGGGGTAGGGTAGTCTTTCAATTAACTCAGTAGTGCACTCAAATCTCAAGAGAATCAAGCCATCTAAGAAAAGGTTCAAGCATATCTCGATCCTCGATATATCATTGAGGAAATGATCTAAGTAAAGGTTCAAGCACATCATCTTCCTTGTGCACATCAACAAAGATTGAGGAAGCAATCAATAAAGACAAAGTTCACGATGTCTTCTTCCTCAATACATCATTCAAAATGGATAAAAACAATGAAGACAAAGCTTACAACAATCAGTGTGGCAGTCACAAAATTTCAAAATCAAAAGCAATAAAAAAAATTCAAAAAAAAAGAAGGAGAAAGTCTACTAAGTCAAAAGAAATCAAAACTTGACTTAGGCAAAAGTTAGGGCATCCCGATGGACCAGAAATTCAAAAGAATTGGCCCATGCAAAATAAGGGATTGAAAAAAAAATTGGAGAAAAATATTGTGACTTCCACCTTAAAGGCTTCTCATCAACGCTTGGATCTTACTGATGCTTGGATATTATTAACGCTTCTCATCATCTGCGCGACTACAAAATTTCTTTTGGAGATTGAACGCATCTGTTGGATTAATTGAACTTAGGATTGAAGAACATCGAGGAGAATGGGGTGGGCTAAATAAATTTTGAGCCTTACATATTTTTTTTCTCAAACCAAGAACCATGGCCATGTTACAACCTTCAAAAGTCCTAATTGAAGTGAGGTTAACTATGAAAGCATACTCGGCAAAATTTATGTTAAACTGACTCATACGTTTGTTAAATTTATTACTAATCACTTTGCTTCTTCGAATCTCCATCTCTAATCATCCACTTCTATTCAAACTTAGATTTGAAAACTTGCATGTACATCACTAAGAATTATTTTTTCAAAATTTACAATTTTATCTGCGAATCAATACTTAGTATCAAGGAGATTTCAAAAAGGTCTGATCAAAGGCAACATTTCCAAGAAGCTTCTAAATAGGGGTAAAGCATCTAAGAAGACTCCTATAAAGAGGGGAAAACACTAATGATCATAGAGGTATATCACATGAAGATACTATTGATAAGGGGTGATCATTCCGAAATTCAATCAACCCGGATCAAATTTCAAAGCATTGTTTAATCAGGGGCATACCTTTCGAAGGAACATTCCTTAATCAAGTCATAACAGGGTATGACTCGGTTCCCTCGTTTTAACAAATCTCTAAAGGATTTGATTCAAGGGGAAATCTTACAAGATTCAAATGGTGGGGCAAACCACTACAAGGCTCATCAAAAGTAGTTGATTCAAAAATAGAACATCAAGGGAAAACCATCCAGGAGCCCATTAGTCAAGGGCATAATGTTTCGAAGTGAAAAATAGTGGGGTCGTTCATACTATGATCAAACTATTTCTAAGCGCATATCAATGAGAATCTCCTCCAACACCCTACCAAAAATTAGGGAGACACATTCCATATAGAGGCAAGCTCCCCGCATACTTTCATAATCTCTAATGGACCTTTCTTCTACATCAGCAATCTTCTGAGTTTAAAACGAGTATCAGGAAATCATGCAAGCACAATATTCAACCATCATGTGGAAAGAAACCTTGTTACATATTCAAACCTCTATGCTTAATCATCAATGAGCCATCATAGGGGCACCATTCAACAAATCATGTGAGTCATAATCATAAAGCATAAGTCTGCATAAATCATTAGCATACATTCATTAGGATATTGTGATCCAAAATCAAGCTACACCTATCATCTCATTCAATTGACGAATTCTGACATCATGGATCTAACAGAGAGCCCAATTCTCATTGGCACATCAAAATTTCAACATCCATTGATGCATATCCAAGTCGCCCATTACATGCATTGGTCAGTCATTCTACGCACATGCATCTGCATGCATGCATACCATATCATAGCCCGAGACTTAGGACCCCATAAAAGTCTAGACTAAATTTCTAGGAGAGTCGCTATTACAATCTCTAACATCTCTCCGACTATCCCTCTGAGTGAGTCTATGATACAATCATTCTTCGTCAAACTAAACAGTAAGCAGCCTTACGTACCACCGTCCAAGACATGAGAAGCCTCACACATCTTCTAATTTGTGTTTCATCAAAGACGTGAGCAGCCTCACGCAACCTCATCCACTATTCATTCATAGGCATCCATACGAGGCATGAGCAATCTCATGCATTCATCACCCATCCTATGTAAATGGCCTTGCGTAAAAGTCGTGAGTAGCCTCACACTTTCCAATTAATGTCTCTAGGTAACCTTACCAATATTAGCGACATTGCTATCCGTTTCACCTTTCCAAGCCACAAAAGTAGTTCTACTAAAGTTGGCGCAAATCCCGGTTCCTGTCTGGCACACCTTTTCAAAAGCTCAGTCCCTAATTGGCATGGCTTCTCAGAAATAATAAAGTATTGGCTAATAGCCTTCCTAAAGCATTGGTTCTACAATTCAAATAACAAGGGCATTGCATTTATCAATCATTGCATTATTTCAATTCATAACATCATCATATCAAGCATACATACCATACATCATGCATACATCAAGCATAATCATATCAAACATGCATACATGCATTACATTCAATCATACATGCCCATAGAAAACTGCGAAAAAATCTCAAGGCATGACTACCAGCTAAGACAAACTCAAATTAAAATACAAGCTCAGCATTATCCATTCACCTTGCTATAACTACCTCGGTTGACAACAGACACAATCGTCAAAGGTGCCGCTATCAAAATCTCACTAGGCAGCTTACCTATGATTCATATTCATGCCTACGTCCATATCTACGCCTATTTCTACGACCATGCCTACACCTACGTCCATGTCTACGCCTGCGCCCACATCCACACCTACACATGCGCCTACGATACAAATGTCAAGACACTCTTCATCATGTCCACACTAATTCATCATGTTGGGGAATTGATAACTCAAAACCAATGGTTTAACAAAATATAATTATCAAAAACATTTTCAAACTACTTGGTACATACAAAAATTCAATACACATACACTCAGGGTTCCATATCAATATCAGACATTCAAAACACGTACACTCATGGTTACAAATCAATACAAACATTCAATGTGCATACACTCAGGGTTTCATATCAATATCAGACATCATACACATACCTATAGAAAACAAATAATCTCACCCTCGATTTAGCTATCTAAGTGTCAGTCATTAAAGCACACTTCTTCTACAAATCCAACCCATCACCTAAGACTCCACGCAGTGATGTGTTCAACCCATCACCTAAGACTCCATGCAGTGATGTGTCCCTTACAACGTAGCATTACCTAAGTCTCCATGCAATAATGTGCAAAACCCAATGCATTACCTAAGTCTCCATGCAGTAATGTAAAAAACCCAGTATATTGCCTAAGACTCCACGCTGCAATGTTCGAAAGCCAAAATAGGATCCTCCACCTAAGACTTTATGTTGTGACGTGTTCAGCCCATCACCTAAGACTCCACGCAGTGATGTTTTCCCTCTACAATGTAGTTCATTACCTAAGACTCCATGCAGTAATGTACGAAGCTCGGTACATTGCCTAAGACTCCATGCAGTGATGTATTCTCCTCTCCTTACCCATTACCTAAGACCCTAGGCAGTAATGTGTGAAACTTAGTTCGTTGCCTAAGACCCCAGGCAACAGTGTAACATAACCCATTGCCTAAGACTCCATGCATCGATGTGTTTCTCTATCCTCACCCATTACCTAAGACTCCATGCAGTAATGTGTGATACTACCTGTGATACGGTGGGAGAACTGACTTGAGGTTTTGTGTTTGTGTTTGCAAATGTTCGGTTTAGCAAGAGACGCCACCGACTTTTTATTTTATCCTAAGGAAAGGTCAAAAAGCACAGAAAAAACCTTTGAGATGTTTTCGTGGGTTCGGGGGGTAGATTATGAAAAGGGAAGGTGTTAGCACCCTTTTCATCCATGGTTTTCCATGGGCTCTTAGTTACTTGTTTTAGATCACTTGCTTTTGTTTGAATATGCTTGTGGTGTGTGTGTTTTGAAAGTATTTTGAAAATGGAACTTTGTAATGGTTCTCGTTTCTATAAGAACGCCAACAAAGTGTTTGTTTCGAAAATAGTTCAAAAAGTGTGTTTGTGAGATGTGTTTGAAAATGGCAAGTGCGTTTTGCAAGTTTGATCAAGTAACTAAGAGCTATCTACCCTATTTTACTCAAAGATATTTCTTATGTTTTTAACCCTTTTAATAGTGTTGTTTCACCATTGTATTTGGTGAACAACCTTATGTTAGGATGTTAACGGGACAGGCGCGGGTCATCGTATAGACCATGAAAGCAATAGTGTCAAGTATCTTTGGCAATTTTCTTGGGGGACTTGATCATTTTGTTTAGGCAACTCCGATAGCGTCATCGAGGGACTATGATCATTTTGATTGTTCTTGTTTTGCCAAAGTACTTGACATGCAACCATGGCCCATTTTTGAAGGCAACAAGTGGATGAAACCCTAGGGGTGCATGTGTGCAAAGTGTGTTTTATTGCATGCATTTTTGTTTGATTTTTTATGTTGTCTACTTGTTGGTTTTATCTTACCATTCACACCTAATTACTAGCATTTGTACAAAGGTGATAAAAAGTGCAAAAAATAAATCCTACACTATTACAACCATATTGAAGTGCATAGAAATATAAAGGCAAAAAATAAGATAAAAATAAATAAAAAGTGTGTCTTTCGACCCAGGCAGTAGTATCCTTCGATTGGCATGCTGTTGGCCTCCTTCGATTGGGGCTAGCACCAACAAAGTCATGTCTTTCGATTGGGCCTTGGCAGGGGCGAAGTCCTATCCTTCGATTAGGCCTTGGCAGGGGCGAAGTCTTGTCTTTCGATTGGGCAAGGGCAGCAGCAAGTTGTATCTTTCGATTGGGCAGCATGTTGTGTCTTTCGATTGGGCCTAGGCAGCAGCAAGTTGCATCTTTCGATTGGGCCTTGGCAGGGGTGAAGTCCTGTCCTTCAATTGGGCAAAGGCAGCAGCAATTTGCATCTTTCGATTGGGCAGCATGTTGTGTCTTTCGATTGGGCCTTGGTAGGGGTGAAGTCCTGTCCTTCGATTGGGCAAAGGCAGCAGCAAGTTGCATCTTTCGATTGGGCAGCATGTTGTGTCTTTCGATTGGGCCTTGGCAGGGGCGAAGTCCTGTCCTTCGATTGGGAAAAGGCAGCAGCAAGTTGCATCTTTCGATTGGGACAGCCTGTTGTGTCTTTCGATTGGGACCAGTGGGACTGCATGTTATGCCTTTCTATTGGGCCTTGGCAGGGGCGAAGTCCTGTCCTTCGATTGGGCAAAGGCAGCAGCAAGTTGCATCTTTCGATTGGGACAACCTGTTGTGTCTTTCAATTGGGACCAGTGGGACTGCATGTTATGCCTTTCTGCCTCTTTCGATTGGGCCTGGAGTCAGTGAGTAGGTGCCTTTCGTCTGGGCCTGCAAGTCAGGGTATTCGAAACAAGTGTGTGTTGAACATGTCTGTATCGAAGCATGTGTATATGTGTTGAACATGTCTGTATCGAAACATGGAAACTAAAAGGTCATGGATTTCGTCTGAGGTCTAGAAACAAAAAGGTTCTGGCTTTTCCACAGGCTCCTTGCTGACTCCTTGCAAGCATGTTAGGCCCTCAAATTGTGATTCGAAAGGCTTATGCAGATAGCCAATCGAAGGGTATAAAAACCTGTCTCAAGTTCTAAAAATGCAACATCCAAACATAACTACAGTCCAGGAGTTAACACAAAAACAAAACAATGGGTCTCAAAGTCCAAAGTATAACTAATCAAGTTTTAGTTTTCAGCATAAGAGCAGTCAGAATCTAATGCTAAAACATGGTCTAGAAATATCTACATTTTTCTTTATTGGCATGTGCACATGATGTTTAAATGAAAGAGTTCCAAGTTTAGAGAGAACTTACCTCTTGAAGTGTTTAATCGAAATAGTTGTAGGTGACTTATTTGATGGTGGAGGGATCTTCGTTGGGATCTTCCTGAAGCTAGTTCTGTTCTTGTTTGGTTTGGACAGTCACTGAATCGAAGAGAGTATATGATGGTGATACGTGAATCGAAGGTTGCTTCAGTCTAGGGGAAGCAAATCGAAAGGTATACTACTGAGACTTTTTATGAAAAAAAACGTAGAGTTTTTACAGGTTTGAGAACGTTAGAGAGTTTTAATGCTTGTTGGGAGGTATGGAATTTTTAACAAGGTTTGTTTTGATGTCTGGAACTGGTTTGCAAAGTTTGCTTTTGCTCTCGTTTAACAAAAAAATCCCTCTCTCACGTTTTGCAAACTTCTTCTTTTATGAAGCCAAGATGTGCCTGTGTTTTTGAACGGGACTGTACCAACCATCTTGTATGCTGCACACAATCTCTATGCCCCTCCCCCAATTTGTGTACTTAATCTTCTGTATGAGATATGGACCAATGCTCAAGGGATTTAGTTTTGACATAAAGCACATTTGGCAAAAGTGGAAATGTCACTTTTTCTACTTAGGGATTAATCTTGTATGTAATGACCCAATGGCTAAAATAAAACCTGAGTTCAATGGTTAAGCATTAAATTAAGGAGTGTAAGTTGGTTTTGAGGCCTGCAAGCTAGCACCCAACCTACTGATTTCAAAAACGCAAGTTTGTATGAACATGCCTTGGTCATGAACAAAAGTGAGTTTTTTGCCAACTTTGAAAATTCGAATCTCTCTAACCACAAGGGTGTTTGAGGAGTTCTTGGACAATTTGGAAAGCTTGGGACATGTACTACAATCCATCTTTGTAATGTAACTTGAAACTCCAAGTGGAACCATGTGAAAAATGGCCAAGAAGATGGGTCAAAATCCTGCCCGGATTAGGATAAATTTTGCCTGAGTTAAAAGTTTTAAGTATCCTTGTTCCAAAAATCACAACTTGAGATAAAAGCTTCTTCTGAGGAAACTTTGTGAATCAAAGTTGTAGACTTTGTGATGGACTATAACTTTAATGTTGCAAGTTTTGTTTGAATCCATTTGCATCTTCGTGAAAAAATGGGACAAAGTTGGGAAAAAATAAGAAAATTTCATAACTTAGAAAAATTCTAAGTTATGAAATTTTTTCATTTTAAACCCTAATTTGCATTTTTAGGTTTCTTGATGAACAAGCTTCATAATTTGACATGTCTTGATGAAAAACGACCCTTGGCACTTGATTTTGACCAAAAAGTCAAAGTTTGACTTTTTAGTATACAGTCAAATTTTGATCAGTTGACTGAAAAATTCATTTGTCAATCCTATGCATTTGAGGTCTTTTGAACTTGTTGAGTGGGTCAAGACAAAGTAATTGGGTCCTTGAGTCCATATGTGAGCTTGGTTTGCCATTGGTTAGGTCAAACAGTCAAAAATTTGCCTTTGTGCAGTCAAAATCCTGATTTAGGTCAACAGTGCAAGGATGGGTCTTGAGCAGAGCAAACCCTAGCTTGATCTTCAGTCCCAAGAGTCTTGTGATGAGAAAATGTTGGTGAAATGGGAGGACAAATTTTGGGGTACAACACTACCCAATATATATCATTGCCTAAGACTCCATATCATGGTGTTCAAAATCTAAACCTAGCTCGTTGCCTAAGACTTCACGCAGCGATTCACAAATATAACCCATGGCCTCAGTCTCCAAGCAGCCATGTGTTATCAAGTGTTGTCTTATTCATCCCTCAAAATGTATGAATAAGCAAAAACAAACCAAGATATACAAGATTTCTCTCAAGCTAAAGACCATTTACCTCGTCATCAAACCCTGGTAAGCAATATATCATCAGCTTTGCCTACTTCCTCAAGACTCGTAAGGGTATGCTATATTAGCATAACCTTATGTTTGTCAGACAAATTTTGGGGTATTCCAAGTATTCAATAAAATCACAATCAAATGCGCAAGACTCGTGTATTCTCACGCTATACGATTGGAAGATAATTGAATATGGGTAGTTGTCGTACCCCAAATTTGCCCTACCTCGACGATTATATTTTCAAGATTTAAAGATAGAAGAAGATATCTTAATTAAAGATGGTTCAGCAATATCTGATGGCTCATTCTTAAGTCCAAGAAAACCAGGGGGCACAGTTTAATTCAAGGGAGTGGGGCTTTCAAAATCAGGAAGACGCGTATGCCCGTAGGCCCATTCGCGAAGCATGTTAGCCAATGGCCCATGATACTCGAATATTAAAAGTATCTTAAAAGGAAACTAAAATTTTACTTGTATAATGGTCCATTAAGGGTTTTAAATTAGTCCATTTATCGTTACTGTTTTACTTTAGGAAAAGTATTTTTATTAAAACCCATGTTAAGGGAACGTGACATTATTATTATTGTTAAACTTTTTCACTTATCAAGGAAAGTTTTATAATAATGTTTTATTATTAAAAAGGTATTAGATTAAATATTATTTATTTTATTAAGGATTCTTGTTTGGAAAAAGTTTCGGTTTGGACTAAGATTTTTAAAGAGATTTGGACCTAGTTGTTTTAAAAACATTTTTTGCTGTGAAATAATGTTGTTGGGATGGATAAAATAATAACACATATGTTGGCCCAAAATCAAAGAACAAGTAATGTAGTGATTTACCAGAAGAGGCGCACATTTTTCTCGTCATTTCAATTACTGTACGAATCAAATCGGATTTTTTACAAGGAAAATCAGATATTACAATAAATCAAATCAAATATTTTACAATTGAAATGTCCAGAATCATTATAAAAGCCCAGAAATTTTCTATTACAAATATAAAATCATACATTCGAATCAAATCAGCTACAAATCAAATTAACAGCATATTACAAATGAATTACATCCAATCAAATCAGCTAACAGCATATTACAAATCAATTACGACTACAATCAATCAATTACAAGAATCTATAATCCCTAATTGATCTCTAATGCCTAATCTAAGCTAACAATTTGTAACAGAAACCCTAAAACTATAGCCTATAAATAGTGTACAGGAAGAACAGATTCAGGGGGGGCTGCGATATAGAGACGAAGACGGAGGAGATAAAAAGAAGAAATTATTGAGGGGAAGCGGAAAAGGCGAAGAAACACGAAACGATATACCAAGCGATTTGTTGAAGACCAGAGAAGAAAGCAGTTATGGTTTCAACATCTTAAACCCTAATCGCCGTTGACAACTCCATCGTCCATCCCTACACCGCCGAAAACTTGAAAATAAGAAGAGGAGGTGGGAATAGCATTAAATCCAGAAACTCGAAGAACTCAGAAGAAGACGGCGCAAAGGGTAAAAGCACTTAGCTCTATTTGTTGTTCATGTTTGTGGGTTTTGTTGGGTAGTTATGATAGAAGATTAGGGTCGGGTTTGAGACTCCACCTGCTAGCCCTTAGGGTTTGAAAAAGAAAGGGAGGATGGTTTGTTATTCGCGAGAGAAAGATGAAGGGTTCACTATAAACGAAACAAATGAAATAAGAATGTTAAAAACAATTTTATGTTATGTTGTTCCAACGCACGCGCACTCACCATAATAGACGTTCACCCTTGATCTCCTCCCTTAGATCTTCATCAGACGGTTGTAGGCCAAGTCTCACTGTAACACCCATACACCCTCGCAATACACGATCAACCGGCCCCCATTGCAAACGCATGTTGGGCCAGGCCCAATTATTTTCGACACCCCCATTCAGTACAATTGCTGAAACAAGAACAAGAACTTACCCCCCAGGTGAACTGGGCCTGAATTGAATTCAGGCCCTAACTTTTAACACCCCTATCTTTTACTACTCAACTAGAAATGTACCCCTCTGAAATTAATTAAATATTTTCTTTTTTTAATTCTTATATTTTCTATTTATATTTTATAATTATTATATTTTCTTTTTATGTTATTATTTTTTATAATTATTATTATTAATAATATTAATTCTTATTTATTATCATATTATTATTATTATCAAATAATTTATTTTATTCAAACCCATGTACATATATCTTCTATCATTGCATTAAAATATTTTTTAATCATGCATTAATCAAGGATTTTTGCAATTAATACGATAAAAAATATTCAACCAATATCAAACCTATTTTTCACAATAAATTAATCTAAAAAAACTATTTTTGCAAAAGGGTTTCAAGTATATTTTGACTAATCGCGCGTTTAGTCCAAAATTCCACAATCTCAACACCCGGTCAAATGCGAGGGATTCAAAATACATTTGCAACCCCTAAAAAACACAAACCCCATACGAACAGCGAATTGGGATCTGATTCCTCATAAGAGGATACATAGGCATACATCAAAAATCGTGGCGAGTTTCCCTATTAAAAACTAAAACCTTATTTTACCCGAAATCTAAACCTAAAACCTAATATCCTTAGGAATAAGGTAGATGAAAGGTGCCTAACACCTTCCTTTCGTCTAATGAAGTCCGAAACTTAGAATCTCTGTCTCTACAAATTAGGGTTTCCTATTAGATTCCCTTCCTTAGGATAAAAAACTAGTAGTGGCGACTCTCATTTAAAAACCGGTAGCAACATAATTATGTTACAAAAGTTGTTCTTATGTTTGGACAACTTCTATATGATGTATGTAAGGTGTGTGGATGGTTGGCTTGAACAAATATTGCAAGGTTTATGAGTTTCGAATAAATGGATTTCGAAAGCTCAAAATTGAGTTTTATGGCCAATTCTATTTTGAGAGAGATTAAGGGTGTTTTTGAAGCTGTGAATTCTTGTCTTGGCTTGCAAATGAACCTTATATTTATAGGCAAAGGTTTGAGGAGTCTAATTAAACATATTCTTAAGATAACAAGTTATGGTTTGGTTCCAATGAAAATGGCAAGTTATGTGAAAATGGTGGTTCCAATGGAGAAGTACAAGTGTGCTCTGGAGTTGTTGGGTGCAGGGAGCTTGCTTCTTGCTTTTGAGATTGCTTGCACTCAGTTGATACAAGTTAGGAGCTCAAGAAGTTGACTTTGTGATTAAAGCTTGCTTTATGAAAATGGAAGTGTTAACTTTGTGCCAAAAATGGAATGATGCATTGGACAAAGCTTCTAATCCTTGTGTAGTGGCTCAAAATTTTGTGTAATCTTCTGATTATGGATAGATTTAGAGGTTTAGAGGCCTGCGAAGTGAGATTACAAGGTATGGCTATGAGATTTGATTATGAGTTCATCACAAAAATGACATATAATTCAAGAATGAAATGCCAACTTCAACTCTTCGAATCTTCTAGCTCAAGTATGAGAGATTCATGCTTTTGTACATTTTGGAAACCTTTAAACATTGTCTATAACTTTCATGTTGAACACTTTTGTTGAATCAATTGGGATCTTGGTGAAAAATGGCCATGAAGTTGGTCACTTTTTGATGTCAAAACTGTTTGATAAATTTCTCTAAGTGTTGGCAGAATTTCACATGCTTATATCTCTTGATTTGAGCATTTTTTAGAGATAAACCCTCATTGACAAAATTGTTGTATGAATTATGCTCTACAATTTTCATGTTGAAATTTTTCCTTGAATCAGCTTGGATCTTGGTGAAATTTGACTATGAAGTTAGGGCTTTTTTAGGCACAAAACACTTGAATTTTTCTAAGTGTTTGAAAATCTTTAATTATGACTTTTGTTGACTTTCTTGATTCTCCTGATTCTTGATTACAAAGTTTGATAGTTTTGAATGTTTCAGTGATTCTTGATTTTTTAATTCCAATATTGACCAAAAAGTCAAAGTTTGACTTTTGTGTGATTGTTGACTTTTCATTCAATTGGTTCAATTCTTCAACTATCAATCACTTGTATCTTTGGAAATGTCTTGAGTCATGTAATTAGGTCATGATGTTATATTTGATCCCTTGAGATCATGCTTTAACCCATTAGGTCATGCACAAGGCCAAAAGTCAATGAGCAGTCATCTTCAATTAAAACCCTAATTTGGCAATTTTTGTCCTTTGATGATTTGAGGACTTTCTTTGAGGAATCATGATCAACCCTTGATCAAATGAAGAATATCACCTCAAAATGTTGATTTCGACAAAAAATCTTAAAGTTTGATTGTATGTTGACCATAGTTGACTTTTTACCCAATATAGTTGACTTTCAATCTTCTGAGCCATTGATTGAGCAGACAAGGGATGCAAGACTTAAAACTTGACATAATCATTATTGAGGATCTATGATGAACCATGAAAGTCATTTGAGACCCTTGTAACCCAATCTTCTTTGAGAAGCACCAAACCCTAGTTGAAGACCCTTGCTTAGGAGGAGGTTTGACCAGTCAACTCTTGAGTGGCTTTGAGTATTTGAGACCTTTTGTTAGCGTGTCTAGAAGAAAATGGGAGGGAAAATTTTGGAGTAAAACACCATTTATTATCTCAGCAAGAAGTTTACTGACTATGAGTCATGGTATTCTATGCTAGAAAAAAACATGTTGTACTTTGGCCTAGGCGGAAAAGCGATTACAGCAATATATGTTTATACTACTTGGTTGATTTCCAAAATGGATCAAATTGAGTATATTTTTGAAAAGCCTGCTCTTACTGGAATAATTTCCCGTTGGAAGATGTTGTTGTCTGAATATGTTATTTAATACGATACTCATAAGGCTATTAAAGGATGTGTGTTGGTAGAGTACCTTGCCCACCAACCAGTAGACGATTATCAGTCTGTTAAATATGATTTCTTGGATGAGGATGTGATGTTTTTGAAAGTAAAAGATTGTGATGAACCTTTGCCTGAGGAAGGTCCTAATCCTGAATCTAGGTGAGGTACGGTGTTTGATGGAGTTGTAAATGCTTATGGAAAACGAATTGGTGATGTGATTATCACTCCCCATGGGTCACATATCCCTTTTACTTCAAGGTTGAAATTTGATTGTACCAATAATATGGCGGAGTGTGAAGCTTGTATTATGGGTCTTGAAGAGGCAGTAGATCTCATAATTAAAATTATTTATATATATGGTGATTCAACTTTGGTAATAAATCAGACCAAAGAAGAATGGGAGACTCGTCACATTGGCTTGATTCCCTACAAAGATTATGCAAGAAGATTATTACCTTTCTTAAATAAAGTTGAATTCCATCATATTGTCAGAGATGAGAATCAGATGGCAAATGCTTTAGCCACTTTGGCTTCCATGTACCAAGTAAATGCTTGGAACGATGTACCTCATATTACAATTTGACGTCTTGATATACCAGCTCAAGTGTTTTCTACAGAGGGTACGTTAGATGAAAAACCTTTGTATTATGATATCAAACACTTTCTCCAGACTCAGGAATACCCGGTTGGTGCGTCGAACAAAGATAGAAAGACATTGAGAAGGTTGGAAGGTAGATTTTTCCTCAATGAAGATATGTTATACAAGAGAAATTATGACATGATCTTGCTCAGATGCGTGGATACACACGAAGCAGACATGTTGATGCATGAGATCCATGAAGGTTCGTTTGGTACCCATGCCAATGGACATTCGATGGAAAAGAAGATGCTTAGGGAAGGTTATTATTGGATGACAATGGAATCTTACTATTATAAGTTTGCTAAGAAGTGCCACAAATGTCAGATTTATGCTGACAAGATTCATGTACCTCCAACACTTCTCAATGTTATTTCTTCCCCGTGGCCTTTTTCTATGTGGGATATTGATATTATTGGAATGATTGAACCCAAGGTGTCGAATGGACATCGTTTCATCTTAGTGGCCATTGACTACTTCACCAAGTGGGTGGAAGAAGCTTCTTATGCTAATGTCACCAAGTAGGTAGTAGTGCGTTTTATCAAGAACAATCTTATATGTCGATATGGTGTGTCAAGCAGGATTATCACTAACAACGGCTTAAATTTGAATAAATAAATAATGACAGAACTTTGTGTAGAATTCAAGATTGACCATCACAACTCGTCTCCTTACAGGCCTAAGATGAATGGGGTTGTTGAAGCTGCTAATAAAAAAATTAAGAAGGTTATCTAGAAGATGGTTGTTACCTATAAGGATTGGCATGAGATGATCCCATTTGCTTTGAATGGGTATTGTACATCCGTCTGCACTTCAAAAAGGGAAACCCCGTTCTCTCTTGTGTATGGTATAGAAGTAGTGCTTCCCGTTGAGGTTGAGATTCCCTCTTTGTGTGTAATAATGGAAACTAAATTGTCAGAGGTTGAATGGGTCCAGAATAGTTTTGAACAGTTGAATTTGATTGATGAAAAGAGAATGACGGCTTTATACCATGGTCTGTTATATCATAAAAGAATGAAGAAATCTTTTTATAAGAAGGTCAAGCCTTGTGAATTTATAGAAGGCGACCCCGTGCTCAAAAAGATCATGTCTTTTAACACTGATTCTAGGGGCAAGTGGACTCCCAATTATAAAGGCCCATATGTTGTCAAGAAAGCCTTCTCTGGCGGTGCATTGATTCTTGAAACTATGGATGGTGAAGATTTCCCACGTCCTATGAATGTTCACGAAGTCAAGAAATACTTTGCCTAAATAAATAAAAGAACAACTCGCTAAGTTGAAAACCCGAAAGGGCGGCTTATGCAAAAAAAAAACGTCTCGGTAGGCTGAAAAGCCGAAAGGGCGGTCTAGGCAAAAATTAGAGACACAAACAGAATAAAATTTTCCCGATAGGTTGAAAACCCGCGAGGGAAACTTAGGCAAAAGGTAGGGATTTCCTGCAAGTAACTGCGTCAGACAAGACTTGATCATTGAAGCAACAATCTTCTCAGATTCTCATCACGCTTCAACTGAAGCCTCTTCTCAGGAGTTCAAAGTTGTTAGGGAGATATTTTTTTATATTTGTACTCTGATGAATGGTAGTCTCTTCATTAAGGGATATAGTTCATTATTGAGATTTGTACTCTGATGAATGGTAGTCTCTTTATTAAGGGAGATAGTTCATTGTTGAGATTTATACTCCGATGGATGGTACTCTCTTCATTAAGGGAGATATTTCGTTGTTGAAGTTCTTACTCCGATGGATGGTAGTCTCTTAATTAAGGGATATATTTAGTTGTTGAGGTTTTTACTCTAATGGGTGGTAGTCTCTTCATTAAGGGAGATGGTTTATTATTGAGGTTTGTACTCTGATGAATGGTAGTCTCTTTATTAAGGGAGATAGTTTGTTATTGAGATTTATAATTTGATGGATGGTAGTCTCTTCATTAAGAGAGATAGTTCGTTGTTGAGGTTTTTACTCTGATGGATGGTAGTCTCTTCATTAAGGAAGATAGTTCGTTGTTGAGATTTGTACTTCGATGAATGGTAGTCTCTT
This sequence comes from Vicia faba, assembly GCA_948472305.1. NCBI lineage: Eukaryota > Viridiplantae > Streptophyta > Magnoliopsida > Fabales > Fabaceae > Vicia > Vicia faba. The sequence goes on from OX451736.1 coordinate 1,790,247,158, forward strand.
CATTAAGGGAGATAGTTTGTTGTTGAGATTTATACTCTGATGGATGGTAGTCTCTTCATTAAGTGAGATAGTTCATTGTTGAGATGTTTTACTCTGATGAATGGTAGTCTCTTCATTAAGGGAGATATTTCATTGTTGAGAGGTTTTACTCCAATGGATGGTAGTCTCTTCATTACGGGAGATAGTTCATTATTAAGATTCACTTTGCTCTAAAAGAGTTCATATGTTTCCAGTCATAAGTATTGATGCCAATCATTTGTTACCAACCCTAATGTTGGTATTTATCGATATCATCTTACTGCTTCTATTTTCATCCTTCGGGTCATTAATTTTCGATCCCCTGTGAGTCGACGTTACTCTCTTTTTGCTATCCCCTCTAGGAGTGGGTAGTTCACAGTCATTTTTCGATCATTGTCATCCATTATTTTTTCCTCATTTACTAAGTTTGTGATGCCTTATCTCCTCTTTGGGCTTTACCCCAATAGAGTTGACTCTTTTGTTCCCCGGCAATTTATTTTCCTAGTTGGACTCTCTTTTTGACCTATTGTTTTATCTTCTGTTTACCCAGTGGTGTTCTATGTCACCTTTGGAGTTGTTTGTTTGCACTCATGATCATAAGAATTTCATTGCATCTTAGGGCCAAATTAAGGTTTGTTTTGTATTTAAGTATCTTCAATCGCTTCGAGACAAAGATTTTAACCTTTGTATCTCTAGATATAAGACACTTAAATAAGGGCAACTGTTATACCCCAATTTTTGCCCTTAAGATTTCTCATCATCTCATGTCACAATGCATCAAGAGACACACATTAGGGTTGTTTCTCTCTTTACCCTATCTTTAAGTTTGCTCTTGAGGAATTACCAAGCACCTTGAATTATTTATCTTGTACATGTGCTCTTTTAACTAACATCAATATATCTATATATGTTTCTTTGAATGTCCATATTATAGGTGATCACAATTGCATTCATCTCACCATCTAATCTAGAGTTTGAGGGGTGATTCTCAACTAAATGGTTCTATAATAGATTGCAAGAGCTCAATCTTCAAGGTCATGTCTATGGAATCAAATATTTGTGGTTCAAGAAACTCTCTCACTTTATTTAGGTTAATACCTCCTCAAAGTTGGTGGTGAAATTCATCAATAAGATTCATAGGTTCGTGTGTTTATTTCCATGCCTTCTTCAACAAGATTCATTGAGACTTAAGCTCCACATTTGAGTGTGATTCAAGACAACATCATTTTAAGGCCTCTTATTATTCGTCATGTTTATTTTTCCAAGAAATTCCAAGAGATTCAAGGTTTATTCAACAAGTTTGACATAATTTAGCAAATACTAGATTCAGTGATCACAAGTGCATAACTCTCTCATTTTTCAACATTTTGAGTTGGTTCTTTTTTCTATGGATTATTATCATCATATACAACAACCTCTCTTTACATGACAAGATCCAATTGTGCAATAAAAATCATCAAAAGTTGAAAGGGGTTTCAAGTCATTTTGACACTCTCTGAGCTAGGTCTGTTGACTTCCAAGGACCATATCTTGCTCATTGTTTGAGATTTTTGATTGGTTCCAAATCCATGATTCTCTTTAAAGGGTCCTTAACAAGCTCTCTTCAGAATTATAAGGCTAATTTTGAATGGAAGATCACTAATGATTGAGAAAGATTACAAGTCTACTTGAAGAGCCTTTGAATTCTAGGGTTTGACTTCGAATGATCATAACTTGGTCAATTTTTATCACCTTGAGCCCATTATTTTTCCAAAATAATCTTTAGGATGTGAACTTCACCTTTTCTTTTATGTTCAAAGCTTGAAATGGTTATAAGATTCCTTAAGATCTCAAAAGATTATAGGTCATTTCATAGATTTTCATCAACTTCACACGGTCATAACTCTCTCATTTTTTGGAGTTTTTGAATGATTTAAGTTTCACAATTCTCTTTAAGAAGTCTACTTCATACCATCTTCAGTGACCAAAACCTAATCTTGAGTGGGAGGCCATGTATTAAGGCAAGATATTATAGGTCACTTTTAATCTCAAAACTTAGAAATTTTTCTAAGTCCACAAATCCGAGTATTTTTTCCAATTTCAACTGATCATAACATTCTACTCAGATCACCAAATGCAAACTTTCAAAGCATAATGTCAAGCTTGTTTATTCAGATTTCTAAAGAATCCAAGATTGAATCATAAAGGTCCCTGAGCTGTTTGCACCAGGGTTGTAAAATTGATGCTTTGAAACTAAAAAAATCACTTGTAGTCAGTTTGCAATTTTCATAATATGGCTCCTAATTGTTGGAACAAAGGATTCAAGAAAGATGAATATTATGGAAAATAAGAAGAATAAGAAGAAGAAGAAGAAGAAGAAGAAGAAGAGAGAGAGAGAGAGAGAGAGAGAGAGAGAGAGAGAATTGATAAGTTAGTTAAGTGTAACTAACTGTGAACTGAATTGCATTATTATTGTTACTTCTTACTATTACAAACACAATGGCTCTTTATATAGGCAAAATAGCTCAGGCCCAAAACATGATAAAAATCCCAAATAACCACATAACAATAATTAACCAACTAACACACCCCCTAATTCATATTATCAAGACATCTCATCCCAATGCCTTTCTTTAACTCTTCGAATTTCACTTTCTTCGGAGGATTGGTGAATATGTCAGCTAGTTGCACTTCTGTCTTGCAATGTTTTATTTCAAGCTTCCCTTTGTTGACTTGATCTCTCAGAAAATGATACATTCGTTCAATGTGCTTACTTCGACCATGACACATTGGGTGATTTACAAGGTTTATAGCTGACTTCTTATCAGCAAACAGCTTCATCTTCGTTTCCATTATTTTGAGTTCTTCAAGTAGCATTTTGATCCATGCTGCTTGGCATGCAATATATGATGCAGCCACATATTCTACTTCATATGATGACAAAGCTACAATGCTTTGCTTCCTCTAACTCCAGGAGATTGGAGCTCCTTCGATCATGAAAATGTATCCTGCAGTACTCTTCTTTTCATCTTGATCTCCACTGAAGTATAAGTCTGTGTATCCATGAACTTCGACATTTGTGTTGTTCTTCGACTTCTTTGGTAACAACACACCATGATCAATAGTTCCCTTTATGTATCTCAACACCCTCTTTACTGCAATAAGATGACATTCTTGAGGCTTCTCCATAAATATGCTCAACAATCCTACGCTTTGGCAGATATCTGGTCTAGTATTGCAAAGATACCTCAAGGATCTAATGATTTGTTTGTAAAGGGTCGAACTTACAAACTCATCATTTGATTCCTTCTTCAGCTTTGCTCCAGTCTCTAATGGAGTAACAGTTGCCTTACAGTTGCTCATATTGAACCTCTTCAATATATCTTGAGCATACTTTGTTTGATGCAAGAAAACTCCTTCTTCGACGTCTTTGAATTCCATTCCTAAGAAATAGGAGAGATTCCCTAAATCATACATTTCGAATTCATGCATTAACTTCGACTTTACCTTCATTATTTCAGTTGTGTCTGCTCCTGTAATGAGTAAGTCATCAACATAGAGGCATAAAATGATTCGATTAACACTTTCGACATCATTTACATACACTCCATGTTCAGAGACACACTTTGTGAAACCTACTTTGATTAGGAAGCTATCTATCCTTTTATTCCAAGCTCTGGGAGCTTGCTTCAAGCCATAGAGAGTCTTCCTTAATCTGTAAACTTTCGACTCCTTCCCTTTGACGTCGAAACCTGGTGGTTGAGTAACATAGACTCCTTCTTCCAATGGACCATTCGAAAATGCTGACTTCACATCAAGTTGGTGCATTTTCCATCCTCTACATGCAGCTATCGAAACAACAATCCTGATTGTTTCGATCCTTGCAACAGGCGCATATATTTCATCGAAGTCAATACCTGGTTGTTGTAGAAAACCTCTGGCCACCAGTCTTGCCTTGTATTTTGAAATCTCACCATCTGGCCTTCGTTTCACCTTATAGATCCATTTCACATCAATTGGTTTCTTGTTGGTTCTTTCGACAAGCTCCCAAGTGTTGTTCTTCTCAATTGCTCTATGTTCTTCTTTCATGGCTTCACACCAATTTGAATTGCTCAAGGCTTCACCCAAATCAATTGGTTCTTATTTAGCCATCATCATGGCTTCTTCGATTAAGTTTCCATCAGCATTGATTGCTTGATATGAAAACCTCTCATATCTAATTAGCCTAGTCGACTCAGTTCTTGTTCTTGTGGATCTTCTTTCATTCTGCACGGGTGGTTCTTCATTTCGATCAGTTGAAGTATCACCTTGTTCATTTTGACTTGTCGAAGCTTCATTATTTTCATCTTCTTCGAACACAGTTGTGACTGTGTCTGATTCTTGTCGAACTGAACTTCGACTCCAATCCCACCATTTGCTTTCACCAATAAGAACATCTCTACTGATCACTAGTTTATCTTCAATTGGTGAATACAACTTGTATGCACCATTCGAATGATAACCTATGAGCATTATGACTTCACTTCGATCATCCAGCTTCTTTCTCAATTGTTCAGGTACATGCTTGAAAAACAGTGATCCAAAAACTCTAAGATGACTTACATTTGGCCTCAACCCTATCCAAGCCTCATGTGGTGTCTTTTCGACCATTTTCTTCATTGGGCATCTATTTAAAATGTATATTGTTGTCAAAGCTGCTTCATCCCAAAATCTCTTAGGCATATTCTTAGCTTTCAACATACATCTTGTCATGTTCAATACACGTCTATTCTTTCTCTCAGCTATGCCATTATGCTTAGGCGTATAGGGTGCAACAACCTCATGCTCTATACCTTCCTCATTGCAAAATCTGGAAAATTCAACAGAAGTATATTCACCACCACCATCAGTTCGTAACTTCTTCAATTTGCAACCACTTTGTTTCTCAGCATGCAACTTGAACTTCTTGAATTGTGTGAATACCTCATTCTTCCTTTCAATAAGGTAAATCCACACATGTCTGGTGAATTCATCAATGAAAGTAAGGAAATACCCGTTACCTCCATTGGACTTTACTTTAATGGGTCCACACACATCTGAATGAACCAACTCCAATTTTTTCCTTGATCTTATAGGTAAGTCATGTTTAAATGCCTTCCTTGCCTGTTTAGCTTTGCAGTATTCCTCACATATCTGCTTTGGTTCCTTCACATACGGCAACCCAAGCACCATTATTTTCTGATTGAGCATACATAAACTCTTGAAGTTTAGATGTCCATACCTATGATTCCAGGCCAGTTCTTGTCTTCTTCTATAGTTGAAGCAAGACATTTTTTATCTGATGTGTTGAGTTCGACTTTGAAGGTTTTGTTCTCTGCCAATGGTGCTTTCATGATTAGCATCTCATCAGCCCTATATACCTTCATCTGATTATTCTCCAACTTCATATTGAAGCCTTTTGCAAGTAATTGACCTACAATTATCAAGTTACTTGTCAACGAAGATACATATAAAACTTCAGTGACAGTAGCCTTTCGACCATCCTTTCTGATAATCGAAATATCTCCTTTACCACCTGATTTGATATGCATGCCATCTGCAAACTTTATCACCTTTTCGACTGATTCATCTAACTTGGTAAACTAGTTTTTATTGCCAGTCATGTGGTTGCTACATCCTGAATCTAGATACCACATGTTGTTTTTATTAGTGTTTGATTGAGTATTCACTAGCAACAACACATCATCAGAATCACTACTTCCAACTCGTGCATATTGAGCTTCATCACTATCTTTCGACTTTGCAGCTTTCTTTCTTCGACAGTCTCTAGCATAGTGGCCAAAACCATGACAATTGTAACATTGCACCTCTTTCGTGTCAACTTTCTTCCTAGAATACTTGTTGCCCACTCCTTTCGAATCAGTATTCTTGCTTGACTTCTCATCACCAGCAAGATTCTTTCGCTGCTTCGATTTCTCTTTTCCATCTTTCTTGCTGAATCTTGATTGCAATGCTTGTTCAGCTGCTTTCTCCCTTTCTAAGTTTCTTTGTTGCAGCCTCATTTCATGAGCCTCCAAAGAAGCTTGAAGTTCTTCCAACTTCATCTCAGATAGATTCTTGGCCTCTTCGATTTTTAAAACAAAGTAATCAATGTTTGCAATTAAAGATCTCAATACCTTTTCTATCTTCTGCAGATCCGTTAGCGCTTCATCGCACGCCTTCATTTGGTTTGTTAGCGCTATAACTCTTGAGAAATATGCAGAAATAGATTCATCCTATTTCATCTGAAGCATCTCATACTACTTCCTCAAAGTCTGCAACTTCACCTTCTTCATTTTCCCATATCCACTGTGATCGGTGGATCTGGAACTGACTGTTTAACGCTGGTTCGCGAAATGTCGCGGAAGCAAGAGTCGCCACCGTCTTTTATTTTCTCCAATTGGAAAGGACAAAAGCACAGAAAAATTCCTTTAAAGAGATCGCTCTCGGTTCGGGAGGTAGGTTATAGAAAGGGAAGGTGTTAGCACCCTTTCTATCCATGGTTATCCATGGGCTCTTAGATACTTGCTCATTTGTGTTTTCAAAAATGGTTTGTTTGCTTTTCAACTGTGGGTTTTAAAAAGTTTCTTTGAAAAATTTCAGTTCGACTCGTACGTCAGAGTGTTTGAAAAGTTCACTTTGAAAGCTTTTGAAAAGTGTCAGTGTGAAGAGTCTTTTTGAGTTTGTTTTGAGATTAGAGCAAGTATCCTTGAGAACCTACCTACCCTAAGGAATTCGTCTGTGTAAATGTCCTTTAAAGTAATGCCATCCCACCATTGAGAGGTAGGTAGCACCACCGTTGGAGGTGTTCGGGTCAATTCGTTTATAGGGACATGGTGATCACCAGAGCAATGGGAAGACACCTTAGAAGCTACCCTCATGCCAGGTTCCCAAATCATGAGGACTTACTAAGACATCCTCTACTCGACGATCACCTTTCGAAAGGCAACAGTGAGGCGTACCCTAGGGGTGGTGTGTGCGAATTGTGTGTCATGTTTCAGTTATTTGTCTTGTCATGTTTGTTGTGTTCTACGCTTGATTTTATTTTAAGTCCATTCATTCTTGCATGCTTTTTAACAATTATAAAGTTTGCGGAAAAATAAATCTAAGGCTATTACAAAGGCGCGGGTCCACATCGCCAAAATTAAACCGAACCCGATTTGACGGAAAAATAAAGAAAGCAATAAGATAAAAGTGCGAAAAATTTAAATTACAATGCTTTGGGAGAGATACAAAAATTAATTAAACGACATAAAATAAATGCGCAAATTAAATAAATTATGGACATGGGCGTTGGACCCTTTTGCAAAAATAATTAAATTAATGAGAATTAAAATTAAAAATTAAATGTTTTTGGTATTTTTGTATTTTTTAAAGTTTAGAAGGAGAAATTAATTAAAATTAAAAAGGAAGCGTCAAACCCTAATTCTAATGTTTTTTTAAGTTTATTGTGAAAATATTAAGTTTTAACCTAATTTAAATCTAAGTTAATTTACATGCAAAATTTGATTTAGAAAATAAAATAAATATTATTATTAAAAAAAAGGGGAATTTAAAAGGTATAAAAATTATTAATTAACCTAATTCTATTTTTGGATTTTTATTTATTAAAAGAAATAAAGTTAAAACCTATTTTACTAAATTTATTTACATGTTAATTCATTTATGAAAATATTGAAAATAAAAAATTATTTATTACATTTTATCTTTTTCTGATTTTTTTTGTGATATTTTATATATGGTAAAAATAATTAATTAATTAAAATAAAGCAATAAAATAATTAAAACAATTATTGGAAGAAAAAAATAAAATATGAAGGAAAGGCAAACCAGGGGGGGTAACCCCAAATTGGAGGTGTTGATCCAAAGGTTCTGGCCCAATATGCAGTAGCCTGTTGACTTTCCCAATTCATGTGTCACAAGGTTGACTTATGCCCACGGTGCGTTTCAATCCTGAACCCTTGATTTGTATCACTTGGACGTGTGGCTGTCTGGATGATGATGGAGCATGGTGCGTCTTAGGGTGATGCCTGCATAGGAAGATGAATTGAAAAATAATGTGAACAATATACAGACCTGGGATTCGAACCCAGGTCTTTGGACATCAACGCGTTAATAGCTTGCCAGCTGAGCCACTTAGCCAATTTGTCAATTAAATAAACATAAACATTATAACGTAAAACGAAAACTAATGCATATTTCCGCGCGCGATTTCAAATTCCCCAATCAGCTTGTGCCACGCTATCATCGTCTTCATGGTCCCTGTAAACAAAACATATAGGCAACGGTTTTCGTTGTGTTTCCTTAGGGCCTCTACCAGAAAATAACGAATAGCCCCTCGACGCTCATAAATTGAGCGCGAGGGGTGGAATCTCTCCGTCTAGATATGCTGAGTCCAATGGCGTGAGTCTAGAACCTTAATTTTGCCATGGGTAGAAAACCCCAATTCAAGAACCCTGAAAACCCTAAAAGTCAGTTATGGCGTTTTTGTGTATAACGCGTAAAAACCAAATTAAACCACATGATAAGCATCAGCAAACATCATTGAGCAAGAATATGTAAATCAAATGTCATGAAAATGCCTTAAACTCAAGATGCGTGTATGCAATTTTGTGAGAAAACTTTGAGTTCTGTACAGCGATTCTTTGCCCTTTGATGAGTGTTATGGATTGGAATATGCTTAGTGAACCACCAGGAAGCTATTCTGAAAGGAATTAGGCTTTGAATCCACCTTTTGAATGCTTTTCAGTTCTTGAGTTTATGGACAATTTTTCAAGTTTGTATAGTATTCTTATGCGCAGCTTTTTGTCTCCAGGCCTTAGGGTTCTGTTCTAGTACTTGTATGGAAGCATTTAGGTTAACAAAAGTAGAACAAATCCATGGCATTGATAGTTTTCAATATTTGATTTTCTTAAGATTTTGTCAAATCTTTTCCATGTGCATTTTGCTCTCAATCATGCCAATCAGCTTCAAATCTTTCCCCTTTTGTATTTACACGAAATATTGAGTCCAAACCTGCATAAAAAGATTTGTTTTCATTAGGTTTGTATTTTTTATGCATTTTATTTAATTAAATGAATTATAAATGATAAATAATCCAAATAAATAAATAAAAATGGAGAAAAACTTCCTTTTGGGCCTAATGGTCGTGCATAGGCTTGGCATGAAGAAACTTGGAAGAAAAATGGGCCCATTAGCATTTTTGGATCATTTGCATCAATGTTGACTTTCCAAAATTCCCAAAAATTTCCCGACTTCCACAAGGCATAACTTGCTCAATTTTTAAGCTTTTCACATGTTCTTGGACATTTTGGAAAGGTCTTTGAGTCCTCTAACCAATGCCTTTGGTCCCATGTCATTTCGATTTACCAATCTCAAGTTATGGCCTTTGACTTAAAGTCCCTTTTTGTTGACTTTTGAAAATGACCTATAATGTTGAAATTGATAACTTTTTGTGAGAGCATTTCTTGGACTTGAAGTATGAAGATGAGTTGTAGGAAATGTCTTTCTCTTCAAAATGAGCTTTGGATGGAATTTTTCTGATAATCCATGTGAAAGTTATGCCCTGGTCAATTTCAGTTGACTTTTTCAACTGTCCAAATATAGCAACTTTTGCATCTTTGATGATTTCTGAGCCAAACTTTGAGAATCATGATCAAGCATTGATCAAATGATGTTTGTGGCTTCAAAATGATATGTTGACCAAAAATTTGAACTTTTGACTGCCAAATGACCATTTTGCCCCTACAGTTGACTGTAGTGCAATCTAGGGTTTTGACTGTGCAATTTTGAGCTGAATGCCTTGAAACTTGATATGAGGATGCTTGACCATCTTTGTAAGCATATGAGACATGATTGGGTCCTTGAAAACTTCCAATTCTTGATCAGAACACAAACCCTAGTTTTGACTGTATAGGAGACAGTTGAGCTGCACAACCTTTGGGGAATTTTGTGACTTGGCTTGGCAATTTCTTGAAGAATATGGGAGGGCAAATTTTGGGGTGCAACAGTTGCCCCTGTTCAATCTTCTTAGACCTGAGGATGCAGATTGGCTGACGTGCCTTTCGTAATCCGAGGGTAGAAGATGATTGAACACTAGAGTGCCCAGGAATTTGCGCTCACATAGTAGCCGTGTGGTGGGAATGGGCTTATAGATGCCATTTGGAGATTGCTGGATAGGATGATGGGCTTATAGATGCCATCTGGATGTTGATTGCGTAGGAGATTCCTTAGCGAGGACCTGCATACCTGCAAAAGAAAAATGAGTACCTGACACGTTGCAGGAGCTGATCTTAGATGCTTGGTATAGATGTGTCCTGACTGGTTACAGGAGCTGAGTCTGGAGCTTCAAACGCTGATGAATGAACCAGGTATGGTTACTGCCTTAGCGTGAATGGTAAGAGAACCCTGGGCGACTTTAACTTCAACGACGCTCGTTGAGAAAAATCTTGGCGGGAATTACCATCTTTGCAATATCGGGAAGAGAACCATAGGCAATTATAATCTGAAAGGAATGATCACCTCACACTCATCGTCGGAGAGGGAAACATCTGAAAAGGACTTGTCACCTCACACACCGTTGGAGAGGGAACCATAAGAGACTATCACCTCACACTCATCGTCGGAGAGGGAAGCATCTGAAAAAGGAATTACCACCTCACACACCGTTGGAGAGGGGACCATAATTTCTGCTGAATCTTTATCAGAAAAATCTGTTGAGAGTCGATTTAGTTGGACCGGACAAGGTCTTTTTTGTTTGATAAGGATGTGATGAAGGAATCTGAGACGATTGCTACTCCAAATCTATGATGAAGGAATCTGGGACGATTACTACCTCGGCAGAATGATGAAGGAATCTGGGACGATTACTACCTCAGCAGGATGATGAAGGAATCTGGGACGATTGCTACTCCAAATATATGATGAAGGAATCTGGGACGATTACTACCTCAGCAGGATGATGAAGGAATCTGGGACGATTGCTACTCCAAATATATGATGAAGGAATCTGGGACGATTACTACCTCAGCAGGATGATGAAGGAATCTGGGACGATTGCTACTCCAAATATATGATGAAGGAATCTGGGACGATTACTACCTCAGCGGGAAGATGAAGGAATCTGGGACGATTACTACCTCAGCAGGGTGATGAAGGAATCTGGGACGATTACTACCTCAGCAGGGTGATGAAGGAATCTGAGACGATTGCTACTCCAAATATAATGATGAAGGAATCTGGGACGATTGCTACTCCAAATAGGATGATGAAGGAATTTGAGACGATTGCTACTCCAAATATATGATGAAGGAATCTGGGACGATTGCTACTCCAAATATATGATGAAGGAATCTGGGACGATTACTACCTCAGCAGGATGATGAAGGAATCTGGGACGATTACTACCTCAGCAGAATGATGAAGGAATCTGGGACGATTACTACCTCAGCGGGGCGATGAAGGAATCTGGGACGATTACTACCTCAGCGAGATGATGAAGGAATCTGGGACGATTACTACCTCAACGGGTACAGATTTTTATCTGTTGATCGTTCTTTCCTGAAAAAGTAATGAATTAGTTGCATGCAATGTCATAATGCGTGAATTGCATGATTTTAAGATGTTCTCAAAAATAAATGAGATTGGGGTGATATGATGCGTCTATGCATGCTATAATGATGTATGTGACGTTTTATGAATGTGTTTTTCGTCTAGGAAAGTAAATCCTTGACGGGTGCCGGGAAGTCGTATCCTGGGCTGATGTTGAAGAATAGATTTTGCTTCCGCTGGGGATGATAACTGCAAGAATACCGGTAGGAGAAGATGACTCCGTTGCGGAATAAACTTGGCAAATGGAAGATTCTGCGGGGAGAAAAGATACTCTAGCGACCATGCTGGGAAGTAACACTCTGTGGGGAGAGAGATGCTTTGCTGAATGTTGATAGTAACTTGCTGAGGATGTCTTGTTGTTGGAAGTGTTGAGGGACTTCGCTGGGGTAAGATGACTTCGTCGAGGACGCTCTTTCCGTGGCTTTTGGCTGAGGATAACCCAGTTATATCCTGTTAAGGAAATAACTCTTTAAATCAAGCCGGACGACGCGTTCGTGCTCTGCGAGGGGGTAAGCTTCCAGAATTTTACTGGGGATACGCTCACTGCTTGGGGATATGAATTCCAATTTTCCTGGGGAACTAGATTGGACTTTCCTTGGGGGAGTATTGAACTGTATTGGATAGAACAATCAGACTGCTTAGACCAACCTTTATTGCCCCTGTTTCTTGTGGGGTGCTGATGGTTGTTGGCGGACAAACCTTCTTCTGGTAGACAGATGGCGGGACATAGTCGTACGCTTTTAATCCCTAACTTTTGCCTGGACCGCCCTTTCGGGTTTTCAGTCCATCGGGATACCCATTTTTGCCCAAGCCGCCTTTTCAGGTTTTCGACTTGCCGGGTGTACGGATTTTTTCATTTCATCCCTTCATTTTGCCCGAACCCTTTTGGTTCGCCGGGAAGCCCTTATTTTTGCCTAGGTATGTCAACCTAGCGGGTCTTTGATTGTGCGTAGTATTTTTCGACTATGTCCACGCTCTCAGAATGTTGGGAGTTGCCCCTGCTAGCAGTGTTGCCATATTACCAGAAGGTATTTGATCGGGTCAGACTTGATGCTGGAATGCCCCAAGTGACTCAAGCAGAGATTTGCCCCAGGCTTTTGGCCTTTTGAGAGATTCTCTGGACATTGCCTTAACTGCCCCAGATGATGGACAATAGTCATGCCATGCCCCTTGATTGAAAGTGCTTTCGTTCACTAGGTATTCATCGTGCGAATTTCCCTGCTGTTCAAACAAAAAGTCATATGCAAACAAAGTTATGTTAAAAATGCAAAGCTTATGTCTGTCTTGAAGATTTTGAAAATTCATTTTTATTTCATAAAGCCAATGATTGTTTGTAAAACGTGATGTCAACTCCGTATTTTACCGTGAGCCTTAAGGAGTCAGGATACCTTTCGTAACAGTATGCTTTCGAACCAACCCATGCTTCAGCTAGGACTTTTAAGGGTTATAACGTGGCTTGGTTCACGGTTTAAGAAACAAAGGATAAAGGCTCAAATTTTATTTGTACCCACCCGCTCTTCGTGATGTTCTCCAAACCTAAACTCAGTTGATCATACGTTAGACCTTGTTTGAGTCTTTGCTCTGACGTTCCGGTGATGATTCGGATGTTGATAACTTATTTTGAATAGGCAGTCATTCCTTTTTGTTATTGAGGGTTTGTGTGACCTCTCTCCTGTATGATTTTTTTGTTATCCCTTTCTTTTTTTTTTTGCCTGAACTGTTTCTTTTTTTGGAATTACAGTCAGCGGGATGCCCCAGTTTTGTAAGTCTCCTTCATGGGTTTTGACTTAATGGGTTTTCATTTTTGAGATATAATGACTGCCTTTCTTTATTGATTATTCGGAACCATCACTGTCTTTTTTTGCTTTGTAAGGACCTCTTTGGTGTCATTCGTTATGCATTTGAATCAACTGAGAGACTACCCTGCCCCAGGTTATGATTAAGGGTTTTAAATTTCGAAAAGAAAAACTCCTACTTCTTTGGCTCAGAGGGGTTGACGAGGGATTATCATCCTTATAACTCCAGTGTTTAGGGATTGAAACAATGCCTGTACCTCATCAGCGGGGTCTGTTCAAAAGCATACTGTAATGATCGCGGTATCGTTTTCGTCATCCTCCCTCAAGAGGCTTAGAATTAACGCGAGTTGACATCAGAAAAAATATGAAAACAATTTGCATATAGTGAATGCGAATATATTGATTCAAAATAGACATAAGCGATGCATTAATGTGATAACAATGTTTAACATGAATAAACGTTTGAACAATCAAGAAAAAATACAACTTGAACATTTGAATGAACAAAAGACATTCTCGATGATTTGGCGTAGGATCAGTGTTCAAACTCGACCTCCTTGGCGTCAATCAAATCCTGGATCTTGTTCTTCAAGGTCCAACAGTCGTCGGTGTCATGTCCAGGACTGTCAGAATGGTAGGCACATCTCACGCCCGGGTTGTACTTGGGAGAGGAAGTGTCAGGATTTTGAGGAGGATCCTTAAGTGTGATCATCTTCGTCTTCAGCAATTGCTGTAATGCCTGAGACAAAGACATGTTGATGTCAGTATACTTCCTATCTTGATGCTTTATCCTACGCCTATTGCTCTTTCTTGGTTGAACGGGCGTGGGATCAGAAATCTGGATTGCCCCTGCATCATGACGACCCTTTTTACCATGTATAGCATTGGATTCTTTCTTCCCACTGTGGGGCTTTTTCTGAGCATCAGCAGGTGCGGTTTCTTGAATCTTCCCCGACTTGATACCAGCTTCGATTCTCTCCCCAGTCAAGACAAGATCTGTAAACTCAGCAGCAGAATTCCCAATTAGGTGGTTGTAGAATGGACCAGACAGGGTCCCCAAGAACATGTCCACAAGTTCACGGTCAGTCAGAGGTGGTTGTACCCTTCCAGCAAGATCCCTCCATTTCTGCGCATATTCTTTAAAACCTTCGCTTGATCCTAACGACATACCCTGGAGCTGGGTACGCGTAGGAGCAAGGTCGGCATTATACTGATACTGCTTGTAGAAAGCAGTAGCCAACTCCTCCCAGTTACGAACCTTGGTCCCATCTAGCTGATAGAACCATTCGAGATGAGTCCCTGAAAGACTCTCCTGGAAGAAGTGGATCCACAAGTTTTTGTCCACCGTATATGGTTGAATCTTCCGAACATAGGACCTTAGATGCAGCTTGGGGCAAGACGCCCCATCATACTTAGTAAAGGACGGTGCTTTGAACTTCCGAGGAATAACCACACCAGTTGACAAACCCAGATCTCCAAGATCCAGCCCAGGTACCTGTTGGGTCTCCATAGCATTCAGCCTATCCTCCAACTGTTTGTACTTGTCCTCAGCCGGAGGGTACTGTTCGTCGTCGAAATCTGTTTCATTGTCAGAGACCACTGGACTGGGCACCTCCCCCTCATGGTGACTGCTTTCCCTCACAGATGGGGTAGTCCTCTCAGTTTCAGTCTGCGGTGTATTCCCAGATCTGCGTCTAGGGTTGAACAAAACAGTCCTCTTCTTTTTCTTGTCCTTCTTCAAAAGCAGAGCCTTCAGATCTTGTTGCCCCTGGGTCAGATTCATGATCAGCTCTTGGAACTGGGCGTTCTGAGCCTGGAGGTCCTTGATAGTCTGCTCGGATGATGATTCAGGATTCATGACGATCGGCTGAAATAAACAGCGGAGAAGGGTAAGCAACCTGTCAAAGGGATACCTGCAATGCAATGAGATGTATGATATGCATGCAATGTTTTCAAGGACTTCGCGGGGTAAACAGAGAGACTTTGTTAGCATTTGGAACCGGTAGCTTGACTGAAGGCACTGCATATTGTTGAGAGTCCTTCTTCAAGGGTCAAAGGCTCACCATATCCAGTGGGTCATAGCCCCTGACAATCTTAGCTAGAGGAAAATAAATCCTCTTTGCCCCTTGCTGGATGTTTGATTCATCATGACCTGCATCACAAGCCCTTGAGATCCTTGAAATGGGTTAGGATGTATGCAATGGTATGCAATGGTATGATGTCATGCTATGCATGGAGTGATGTAGGTAAACCATGTTATGAGTCCTAATTAAGGACTATAAACAAACCCTGCAAGAAATTCAGTATATTTTGTTATGAGTCCCAATTAAGGACTATAAACAAAACCTACAAGAGATCTAGTAAACCCTGTTATGAGTCCCAGTTAAGGACTATAAACAAAACCTGCAAGAAAATTGGTAAACCTTGTTATGAGCCCTAATTAAGGACTAAAAGAAACCCTGCAAGAAACTCGGTAAACCTTGTTATGAGTCCTAGTTAAGGACTAAAAAACAAAACCTGCAAGAAACTCGGCAAACCCTGTTATGAGTCCCAATTAAGGACTATAAACAAAACCTGCAAGTAGTTCACGTGTCAGATAACAAGCATGCAAGTAGACAAGTACGAAGGCACACAAGTCACACAAGAGAAGCCCTTAGAGTTTAGGCCAGCATGAGGTCTAGGTATTACCCTCTTTCAGTTTGTTGGTTCATACCTGTCCTAGTCAAAAGTAACCGGGTTCTTAGAGGATCCCAATATCATTGACTACCCTCAATCGGTCATAACTCCAGCATCGCAATCTTTTCTTGCGGCCAGAACCATCACGAGAGTTTAGCCTCAATGGGCGTAGCATACTGCTACAATTCTAAAGGCCAAGTTGTGTCATTTAAGGTTCTAAGGTTGTTGGTGCTTAATGACTCCTTGGAAGACCCATATTCTCCCCGTTTCAACACGAGGGATATCGGTACAGACCAAGGCGCCACACCAACGTAGCCACTGCTTCACCCATGTCGGTATACGCCGGACAGGTCCCTCACAGCTTATGCTACCTAAACAGGGTATCCCCAGATCCGGGTTAGGATCTATGTAACTCCCATGCAACCCACAAATTTAAAGCAGACAAGTCAATACAATTGAAAACACAGTTATGAACTAACCCTAAGGTACACCTCACTTTAAGTTTGGTCCCCAGCAGAGTCGCCAGTTCTGTGATCGGTGGATCTGGAACTGACTGTTTAACGCTGGTTCGCGAAATGTCGCGGAAGCAAGAGTCGCCACCGTCTTTTATTTTCTCCAATTGGAAAGGACAAAAGCACAGAAAAATTCCTTTAAAGAGATCGCTCTCGGTTCGGGAGGTAGGTTATAGAAAGGGAAGGTGTTAGCACCCTTTCTATCCATGGTTATCCATGGGCTCTTAGATACTTGCTCATTTGTGTTTTCAAAAATGGTTTGTTTGCTTTTCAACTGTGGGTTTTAAAAAGTTTCTTTGAAAAATTTCAGTTCGACTCGTACGTCAGAGTGTTTGAAAAGTTCGCTTTGAAAGCTTTTGAAAAGTGTCAGTGTGAAGAGTCTTTTTGAGTTTGTTTTGAGATTAGAGCAAGTATACTTGAGAACCTACCTACCCTAAGGAATTCGTCTGTGTAAATGTCCTTTAAAGTAATGCCATCCCACCATTGAGAGGTAGGTAGCACCACCGTTGGAGGTGTTTGGGTCAATTCGTTTATAGGGACATGGTGATCACCAGAGCAATGGGAAGACACCTTAGAAGCTACCCTCATGCCAGGTTCCCGGATCATGAGGACTTACTAAGACATCCTCTACTCGACGATCACCTTTCGAAAGGCAACAGTGAGGCGTACCCTAGGGGTGGTGTGTGCGAATTGTGTGTCATGTTTCAGTTATTTGTCTTGTCATGTTTGTTGTGTTCTACGCTTGATTTTATTTTAAGTCCATTCATTCTTGCATGCTTTTTAACAATTATAAAGTTTGCGGAAAAATAAATCTAAGGCTATTACAAAGGCGCGGGTCCACATCGCCAAAATTAAACCGAACCCGATTTGACGGAAAAATAAAGAAAGCAATAAGATAAAAGTGCGAAAAATTTAAATTACAATGCTTTGGGAGAGATACAAAAATTAATTAAACGACATAAAATAAATGCGCAAATTAAATAAATTATGGACATGGGCGTTGGACCCTTTTGCAAAAATAATTAAATTAATGAGAATTAAAATTAAAAATTAAATGTTTTTGGTATTTTTGTATTTTTTAAAGTTTAGAAGGAGAAATTAATTAAAATTAAAAAGGAAGCGTCAAACCCTAATTCTAATGTTTTTTTAAGTTTATTGTGAAAATATTAAGTTTTAACCTAATTTAAATCTAAGTTAATTTACATGCAAAATTTGATTTAGAAAATAAAATAAATATTATTATTAAAAAAAAGGGGAATTTAAAAGGTATAAAAATTATTAATTAACCTAATTCTATTTTTGGATTTTTATTTATTAAAAGAAATAAAGTTAAAACCTATTTTACTAAATTTATTTACATGTTAATTCATTTATGAAAATATTGAAAATAAAAAATTATTTATTACATTTTATCTTTTTCTGATTTTTTTTGTGATATTTTATATATGGTAAAAATAATTAATTAATTAAAATAAAGCAATAAAATAATTAAAACAATTATTGGAAGAAAAAAATAAAATATGAAGGAAAGGCAAACCAGGGGGGGTAACCCCAAATTGGAGGTGTTGATCCAAAGGTTCTGGCCCAATATGCAGTAGCCTGTTGACTTTCCCAATTCATGTGTCACAAGGTTGACTTATGCCCACGGTGCGTTTCAATCCTGAACCCTTGATTTGTATCACTTGGACGTGTGGCTGTCTGGATGATGATGGAGCATGGTGCGTCTTAGGGTGATGCCTGCATAGGAAGATGAATTGAAAAATAATGTGAACAATATACAGACCTGGGATTCGAACCCAGGTCTTTGGACATCAACGCGTTAATAGCTTGCCAGCTGAGCCACTTAGCCAATTTGTCAATTAAATAAACATAAACATTATAACGTAAAACGAAAACTAATGCATATTTCCGCGCGCGATTTCAAATTCCCCAATCAGCTTGTGCCACGCTATCATCGTCTTCATGGTCCCTGTAAACAAAACATATAGGCAACGGTTTTCGTTGTGTTTCCTTAGGGCCTCTACCAGAAAATAACGAATAGCCCCTCGACGCTCATAAATTGAGCGCGAGGGGTGGAATCTCTCCGTCTAGATATGCTGAGTCCAATGGCGTGAGTCTAGAACCTTAATTTTGCCATGGGTAGAAAACCCCAATTCAAGAACCCTGAAAACCCTAAAAGTCAGTTATGGCGTTTTTGTGTATAACGCGTAAAAACCAAATTAAACCACATGATAAGCATCAGCAAACATCATTGAGCAAGAATATGTAAATCAAATGTCATGAAAATGCCTTAAACTCAAGATGCGTGTATGCAATTTTGTGAGAAAACTTTGAGTTCTGTACAGCGATTCTTTGCCCTTTGATGAGTGTTATGGATTGGAATATGCTTAGTGAACCACCAGGAAGCTATTCTGAAAGGAATTAGGCTTTGAATCCACCTTTTGAATGCTTTTCAGTTCTTGAGTTTATGGACAATTTTTCAAGTTTGTATAGTATTCTTATGCGCAGCTTTTTGTCTCCAGGCCTTAGGGTTCTGTTCTAGTACTTGTATGGAAGCATTTAGGTTAACAAAAGTAGAACAAATCCATGGCATTGATAGTTTTCAATATTTGATTTTCTTAAGATTTTGTCAAATCTTTTCCATGTGCATTTTGCTCTCAATCATGCCAATCAGCTTCAAATCTTTCCCCTTTTGTATTTACACGAAATATTGAGTCCAAACCTGCATAAAAAGATTTGTTTTCATTAGGTTTGTATTTTTTATGCATTTTATTTAATTAAATGAATTATAAATGATAAATAATCCAAATAAATAAATAAAAATGGAGAAAAACTTCCTTTTGGGCCTAATGGTCGTGCATAGGCTTGGCATGAAGAAACTTGGAAGAAAAATGGGCCCATTAGCATTTTTGGATCATTTGCATCAATGTTGACTTTCCAAAATTCCCAAAAATTTCCCGACTTCCACAAGGCATAACTTGCTCAATTTTTAAGCTTTTCACATGTTCTTGGACATTTTGGAAAGGTCTTTGAGTCCTCTAACCAATGCCTTTGGTCCCATGTCATTTCGATTTACCAATCTCAAGTTATGGCCTTTGACTTAAAGTCCCTTTTTGTTGACTTTTGAAAATGACCTATAATGTTGAAATTGATAACTTTTTGTGAGAGCATTTCTTGGACTTGAAGTATGAAGATGAGTTGTAGGAAATGTCTTTCTCTTCAAAATGAGCTTTGGATGGAATTTTTCTGATAATCCATGTGAAAGTTATGCCCTGGTCAATTTCAGTTGACTTTTTCAACTGTCCAAATATAGCAACTTTTGCATCTTTGATGATTTCTGAGCCAAACTTTGAGAATCATGATCAAGCATTGATCAAATGATGTTTGTGGCTTCAAAATGATATGTTGACCAAAAATTTGAACTTTTGACTGCCAAATGACCATTTTGCCCCTACAGTTGACTGTAGTGCAATCTAGGGTTTTGACTGTGCAATTTTGAGCTGAATGCCTTGAAACTTGATATGAGGATGCTTGACCATCTTTGTAAGCATATGAGACATGATTGGGTCCTTGAAAACTTCCAATTCTTGATCAGAACACAAACCCTAGTTTTGACTGTATAGGAGACAGTTGAGCTGCACAACCTTTGGGGAATTTTGTGACTTGGCTTGGCAATTTCTTGAAGAATATGGGAGGGCAAATTTTGGGGTGCAACATCCACCATACAAGGGTTTCAGCTTTTACCAAGCTCCTTTTGTTGTTTCTTCTTCAATTATCTTCTCAAATACATCACAATCCACACACTGGTGAATCGAGAACAGCGCCTTGCCATCTTTCTTTCTCTGATCTTTGTGCGCAGCTGTCTGGGCTTCCGTAGCATTCACTTCCAATTGTGATATTCCATCATTCAAGATTTCTACAACATCTTGAAATCTGAAAATAACCTTCATTTGTGCCACCCATCATTGATAGTTTTCACCTTTAAAAACTAGTAGATTTGCTGGAAATTGTGTTGATGTTATTGATCCGTTTGCCATTAGATTCTCTCTAAATCACAAATAAGCTCTTGATACCAATTTGTTGGAACAAAGGATTCAAGAAAGATGAATATTATGGAAAATAAGAAGAAGAAGAAGAAGAAGAAGAAGAAGAAGAAGAAGAAGAAGATAGAGAGAATTGATGAGTTAGTTAAGTGTAACTAACTCTGAACTGAATTGCATTATTATTGTTACTTCTTACTATTACAAACACAATGGCCCTTTATATAGGCAAAATATCCCAGGCCTAAAACATGCTAAAAAACCAAAAATAACCACATAACAAGAATTAACCAACTAACACTAATCACCAAATTACCATGCGTTTCCCACTTAAGCATGATTAGCAAATATTTTTTAATTATTTAGAGTTTCAAAATGCATCATTTGGATGAGTTTTGATGCACATGTGGTCACATTTTCTTCATGATCACAGGTGTGCATAATTTCCATTCAAATTGCATCATCCACCCCTCCTCTCGGTTCCATTCACTTCTCCTATAAATAGAGACCTCCTCTACTTCATTTTACAAGCTTGAGAGAGCCAAAGAATCTTTGTTAAACTTTCTCCATAACTCATAATTTTGTAACTTTGAATTCAATTCTAAAGCATCTTTTAATCCAATTTATTTGCTGATTCTTCATCCTTGAACTTCACTGAAGCTAACAGAAGAAGAACCAAGCTTTGAGGTGCCTTGAATCGTGCTAGCCAAGTCGAGTTTCAGAGCTCTAAATTCGAACTTCAACAGGTAGATTCCTCCATCAATTTTCTCTAAACTTGTTGCTACCATGTAGCTCTCATCACTCTGATACTAATCGCATCATTAGTTTTTAACTGAAAGTGAGTTTTGCTCATGAAATTTCAAATCCCCTTCCAATTTTTTTCTTCTGGTTTTTCTCAAATCGACTGAGATGTGGTTTCAAGAAATTTTCGTGAGGGTAAGGTTAGAATCGTCTGAAAGAGACTAAACCAATGATACCGGTTTTAGCTTCTAACGATTTCGTTTGAAGAATCTCATAAGAACCCAACGTGCAGAGGTCTGGAGGTTGAAGACGACCTACATGTCATTCTTCAACCAATGATAGCGTGACAATTGTTTTATTTTGATTAGCCCGAATTTAATTGATTATGTGTGTTTTTTCAATAAGGTCCATATCAAGCACGGTGCGCCGGGTCCTTTGGATCTGTTTACTAACGTGTTTTGACTATGATCTGATGGTCCACATTATTTTGACATTATTTTTAATTTTCGATTTATGATTTAATTGTTTTAAACTTCAAAAATTCATAAAAAATTCATTTCAACTTCTAAAAATCTAGAAAAATTCTCAAAAATACTTTTGATTTTTCTCTTTATCATTCTTAATTTTTCATAATTTTATTTTATGATTTGGTATTTTTTATAATTTTTCACTTTATTTGAATTGTTTTAATTGTTTAAAAATACTTTTCTTGATTTTTAAATTCTGGAAAAAATATGGAAGGATCCAATGACCTCTTGACAAATATTGGTGACCTCATTTTATTTTTATTTCTGATTTTACTATTTTTACAATTTTTTGGTTTATTTTACGTATTCCTTTAAATTTAAAAAATAGATTCCGACTTTAAAAAATTCTAAAAAAATTTGTCAACACTTATTGACTCATGTTTAACCTCTGACTATTTTTTTAGGATTTTTATTTGGTGTTTTAATATACTTTGTGTATTTTACCAATTATTTCCTTTTTATTAATCATTTAAATATTGTTTTATTGAATATTATTTTATTATCTTTGTTTGGTCTTGATTTGGGTGTTATTTTGGGGCAAATTCCTTAACCTCATTGGATCTTGGGTGTTGATAGGTTGAAAAACCAAATCCACCAAAATAAATGAATGATGTTAATGATATTTGAAACCCTAATTTCATCTGATACATCGTCTCCCTCTTCATCTTATCCCTTTCTTACTTGTGCTACATGTTATTGGAGAATGATCTACATATTATTTCTCTAATATGTGGTACATAGATTGCTATTGACCAGTTTCAAAATAGGTGTGACTTATACATAAGTCCACTTACGATTGCTTAACATAACACTAAATTTGTCCTGATTCAAAAAATGATCATTCGTGACCCAAACCTATATTTGCAAACCCAAGTATGTTTAGTTTGAAAACTTTGATCCAATAACTTTGAGGTTCATTGTTATGAGGCTTTGATCATATCAATCCTCTAGTGAACTTTCATGAATTTTGGTCTAAGTGAATCTTTTAAACAGCGTTGATCGTATATGCTTGCCTTGAGTACTTGAATTGAATGATGTACTTGACAAAAAGCATGTAAAACTTATTATTGAGAAACTTTGATTTTATCAATATTCTAATGAATTTTCAAGTGCAAGTTTCAAGATGATCATTTAACTAACCTCTAACTTCTAATTCATTAACAATTAACTTTACTTTGTGTATTTTTACTTTATGCTTTTACTTTGTACTTTTACTTCATGCCCTTTATTTTATGTCTTTACTTTTATGCACCATTTACTTTAGCATTTACATTTCATGTTATTTTCATCTTTGCTCACTTGAGCATTTATCTTTATGTCCTTTTATCTTTGCTCACTTGAACATTTATCTTTATGTCATTTTTATTTTGCTCACTTAAGCTTTCTTTTCTTTTTGAAGATACTTAATAACCAACTTGAACATTAAAAAACTTTAAGGTTACTTGGACTATTTGGTTACCATCCTTGGCATTATGGAGTTATGGACCTCTTGTACTTAGGATTAGAAGCCTTGATTACCCTTGGGACCTTGTGACACTGTTGTTATTTTGTCTGGAGTTCTTGGGGTTTACCCCCAAGACATTGGGTTGATTTCCTTTGTGTGCATGTTATTCTGATTATTTGTTTTGTCTGTGATTGGGAATTCCTCTGTATATAGTTGTTACTCTGCCCAATTTTTTGAAGACTTAATTCATCTGAAGCTTGGTATTTCTACGAGGTTTAGTATTTTTGCTTGCTTGGTTTCAATCAAAATGATGGAAAATCTACATTGACTCTTTATGTCAAGTGTTGGCTTCTTGTTGATTAGATGATTCTTTTCCTTAGCTTTTACCTTATACTTTAGGATAGTTCCTCCATCTCCTCATATCTTCTTTAATTTCAAAATTTTCTCCCTCCTTTTTAAAAACTCTTCTTGTTTTCTAACTTGAACCAATTTCATAATAAACTTGGACTTAGGTCCATGTATTTTCAAAATCTTTTCTTAATCAAACTTTAACCAACTTAATCATACTTTGATATTTTTTGTGAGAAGACTAAAAGTCATTAATCTCATTCAAACCATTTTTCCACTTTGGCTTTTTACTATAAAAATTTTCTCAAAAAATTAGACTCTTGTTGATTCTTGTAGTAATGTGAGCTACTATACTTCTATGATATGTAATGAAGTAGATATTTTCCACTTGGGTGTTGAGTGAGGCTTTGTTGATTTTAAAATCCAAGTTATATCCCCCACTTTGATATGTTGTAAATTCTCCTTTCTCATGATCGTGGGTAGTAAGTATGCTTTTCACTCGGATATGACGATGATGTCTCTTCTCTTAAAATTAACCAACACACATGTGTTTTAAAATTTTCGAGGTGAACTACGAGTACCCTGATCCCCTATTACACGCAAGATGGTACGTAGGCACTAAAGGTTCGCAACTGCGACGGGTGCAAAAATAGTAAAAATACTTCTTTTCACATCTCCACCATCTATTTTTGTATACACCATTTATAGCCAAAATACACAAATTTTCAAAGAGGTTCATGTGGAGTACTGTAGATGTTTAGAGTGCTAACACCTTCCCTTTGCATAACCAACCCCCGTACCTAGATTATCTCCCCCCTTCTTTTGGGTTTATTCGATCTTTTCCCATTCCTCTGGAAACAATAAAGCGCGGTAGTGATTTTTATTTGATCTGTACGAGTTAAGTCAATCCAATGACTTAGTCTCAATATTTCTACCGTTACAATCTCCAGACAAAGATTCAGCCAACTCTTCATTTTTTTCTTTCAACTGAGGCGTTACCTTCATTTTGAGTTCCTGAGTTTTCATAAGCTTTGAGAGAAATTGTTTTTACTTTCTTTTAAGGTTTGTCTTCTAGGATGAGGCTTTCATGAGCATGAAGTGATCCAATGAGTTCTTCTACTTGAAGGACTTTTAAGTCCTTAGCTTGAGTAATGGTTGTTACCATTGGTCTCCATACTTTTGGTAGACTTCTCAAAATTTTCCTTATCCTCTCGTGGGTAGTGTAAGTTTTTCTAAGTGATCTTAGTTCATTTATGATGATGGTGAATCTGGCAAACATTTCATCAATAGTTTCATCTTCCTTTATTTTAAAAGTTTCAAATTTTCTTACCCCATATCAATTCTTTCTTCTTTTACATGGCTTGTTCCTTCATGGTGAATTTTGAGTTTATCCCATATTTATTTGGCTGTGGTGCACTCTTATATTCTATCATAATCTTCCCTTCTTAATGCACAGGATATGATAAATTGAGTTTTTCAATTTAGAAGTACATGATTGGTTTCTTCCGAGGTTCAACTTGCTTGAGGTTTTTCTATAGCTGGAGCATCTTCCGTTGGAGTGGTTTTTGGAATGTAATTTTATATTTCAACTATAGACCACATATTTATATCCTGAGACATGAGAAATAGTTTCATCTTATCCTTCTAGTAGTAGTAGTCAGATCCTCTGAAAATGGAGGTTTGTGAGTTGATCCTCCTTCAGGTATGAATTTGTTTGGACCAGACATCCTTTTGGTTTAGGATCATTTTTACTCTGCACGGTTAAGTGTTAGTTCAGAGCTTGAGCTCTGATACCAATTAAAGTAACTGTATTGTCACTAGGAAGGGGTTGTAAGTTTAAAATATTTAGTAATAAAAAGAATTGAGTAGACAAGGAATGTAAGTAACACACAATAAGTTTATCCTGATTCTCCAAAGTTAGTTAGTCTAGTCCTCACACACAGTGAGATTTTTCTTATTCTGCACAAACTATTCTTGTCAAGAATAATTTTGGTAACATTTTTTCAAGCCTCAAATGGCTTTACACTTACTAAAGATTCTTTCTTTAGATTTAGATTACACTTCCTTTTTCCAAGTATTTTTATATCACTTGAGGATATACAAATAATAATTTCAATAAAATTCAAAACACTATGTGGCAGTGATTTGTTTTGTATGAGGGATGTTTGATTTAAAGATCACAGTTTTAGATGTTTGCTTTCTTGTGATTAAATTGATTGATTCTTTCTTAAGATAGGATAACCTATTTATAATCTTTATTTGAAGTAGCCATTGAGAGGTAATGATGATTTCTTTGTACTTTTGTGATGAGATGTCCACAACGTATAACAAGGATGGAGCTTCAAGGCAAGTGACAACAAATAGCCATTAAATATTTTACGCAGAATACTATAGTACTCATCTCATACTCGCAGATGGAAAAAATCTTCGTACCTAAATACGTACCCGTTTGCGCACCAACTTTAACACATATACTCATGCCCTGTGGATATGTTAGAACCCGTACCCGTTACTTTAGAACCCGTACCCGTTACCTGCATTTCTAATAAAAATAAATAGATCAATTATAAAATATTATATCATTTTAAATTTTTAAGAACGTTAAAAAAATTTAAAAAAAATATTTTATTAAATTATGAAATAAACAAATACAATATTAAATACGTAATAGTTTAACATTCAAATATTTTTTTAAATTGATAGACATACATTTTTTTATAAAATAAGATAAATTAGAATATATAAATATATATAATATATAGGTATATAATAGATTGAGTACTAAAATGTCCATATCCACTTATTTTAGTGGATAATTATCTGAGATCGTATTTATTTTTGTGGGTTTTTTCCTATTCATTGAAGGTATTTTGCAGGTGTCCAATGAGAATGAGTTAAATTGCCATCTCTATGGATGACTATCTATATTTATTTTTTTCATTTTAGAAACTTATTTAAACTTATGTTAAATTCATAGATTAAATATAATCATATTATAATTTATGTTAGTGTAGTTTCTTTAACAAAACTCTTATTTTTAAAAAAAATATTTATATATTTAATTTAATTTATTTTTATTAAATCATATTAGTGCATAATTCTTTAATAAACATTTATTACATTAATTTTGTTTAAGATATAATAACATTTTGCAATAACCCAAAAATATTTTTATATAAAATAAATTCAATGGAAAGTAACTCTACGAAAATATACTGCCAGATTTATCCAAAAGTATGTTTTTTGAATTTTTTTTTTTACAAAATGAAGATATAACTCACTTATACATAAATTTGATATACTTGAACTACATCCGAAAATACATTTTTTTAAGAGTGTTTTTTATTTTTCAGTATAGTTGAAAGCATTACTTATGGTTGAAAAGCAATATTCAAATTTCAAAAATGAGCGAGCCTCAAAATAACTCTGAAGGCCTCAACTTTTTCCATCAAAATTCTTTAATTAAAAAATATATATATTTAAAAGAAAATATAAGTTTTTTTTTGTTCAGAAGAAAAATAAATTTTAAAAAAAAATTTATACTTTATTGTCAGAATAAAATAAAATAAATAGATTCTTAGAAAAAATAAATAAAAATAAACTTTTTTGATACTTCCTAAAATTTTCACCAATTATTTTTCTTTTAAATACTTTCAAATTTAATTATCAAATAAAATATTTTTTAATAAGTTTTTGATTAAAAAGTATTTTTAGATTATGTTTTAAAAATAAAATATTTTCATAAAAAATATAAATTTTGAAAAAAAATAAACTAAATTTTTTTTTTCAAACAATTTTTTTAAAGAAACAAGACCCTTAAATCCCCTAAACTACACCCTAAAAAATTATAATGGAACTTTGTCATGTAAATTCCATGCTCAAACAATAAGATTGTCAAATCCAATACAAGTCCCCACACCAGATTCATTACTCACCTGCACATGAAAATTGGCAACAAAATATGGCATTCCAGAGTATGATTCTTTTAAGAAACAAAAACAGAAACAATTAGAACATACATTTCAATAAACATTACCTGCATGTTGAATGTGCATAAGCAAAACAAATAGATTCACCAAATGGGAGTGATTCTCATAAACTGATAACGATGACAGCCAACCGATATTTTTTCTGAAGTGCAAATTATTTCGCAGAAATTTTAAACCAGCTGAGTAAACTATTTTAATGCGGAAGGAACTTAGATATTTGAGAAAAAAAGTTAAAAAGAGAAGAAAAAAAAACACCATAGGTGTTGTATGAGAGTCAAAACTAGGAGAGTCATAAAAAAACAAACTAGTAATCCACTCATTTCAGAAATCTAACCATTTCTGATAATAGACACATGTTGCTGGAGAGATAGTGCCATCTGGTGAACAAAAGCTCATTCTTTGACAAGAAAAACATGGAAAGGAAGTCATGTCAGCAGTCTTCTTTTCCCCTCTAACTCCGCCTTTGCTTTTGCTTATGTAACAGGTTTTACCAACAGTAATAGATGAAAACTCGCCATATCCAGTACTTATCATCTGCGTGATCTCATCATCCAAAACCAAAGTTTGCAAAATCTCTTCCATTTGTTTTGTTGTGACTTCAGTATTAAAGACCCCGCTCCTTTTAATCCACTCCACACATCCATCACATGTGGAAACTTTCTGCATGAAAATGCATTTCAAGCACACGTCTTTTAGACTGTTAATATAATCGACATCAAGTTTCCCATCACTATAAAAATGACCACCAGTGATTTCCTCGGAAGGCATAAATTCTTTTGCCATGTAGTGCTTTCTACCTTTGTTTTGAATAGTAGTAACTTCCTTTATCATATTCTTGGCGATAAGTGACTTCAGGGATTTATTGACCACAGTAGTAGGAAGGTTTGTTTCTCTTTTCATATCTCCGGTCCATATCCCTATGTTTTCCCTGCTCCGTATTAGGTTAAAGAGTAAACGCTCTTCATCTGTCAACACCGGCTCCGACACTTTTTGTCGCTTCCGTTGAGGTAAACCAGATTCTTGCAGACGATTCATTCCTTACAAGAGAAAAATATCAGAGTATAAATTAAAGTGTTAAAAAAAAATTATAATAGAGAATCATTATACCTATCCATCTAAAGTTTTTGAACATGAAAAAGAGGAAATATGTCTATGACTGACTATGACAATTCCAAACACATCTAGCAGCAGAATCAAAATTCCAAACACATATCTAGCTTCCATTTCCCTTATCTTGAATGTGAATGTCCAATGCAATCCAAAATCCCCTTATCGTTTTGTTTGCATAGGAGAGGCACGTCAGATTTTGTCAAAATTAAACAACATAACTAACCCTTTCACTAAAAATGTGCATATATAGATGAAAACTACACAAAGAAGCAATACATATGCAAAGAACTGCCATGAATCAAAATTAGAAAACAGAAAAATGAACAGTTAATGTAAATGAATATTCAACCTCTGAAAATTTTCCAATTGCCATGAAATTTAAACCCTAAACATGAAGGAGAGTGGAAGCTAAAACGGATAAATAAAAATCGAATAAAGGAAAAAGAATGAGTTTCTCAAAGAGGCAGTTGATATTTATTTATTTATTTGTCCAGGAGATTCCATCTCTTCCAACTGTAGGCAGTTGATAAATATTTCAGTTCTGTAACATGACAGTTCAAGGTGGAGTTTGAGCAAATAGATTTACATTTGCTTGTCTTCTAAAGTTTGCGAATACGCAGACTCCCACAGATAATCACGACAGTGCATAAACACTTAGGCCCAAATTAACTTAAATCGTGTGATAGATACAAGCTCTGACCTGAATTGTATATTTTATACTAATACCTTTAGAAATCATGTATTCTGCAAACATAACTTTGTTGGTAATTAAATGACCTAGTACGTACGCCTGATTACATGAAAAATGTAATCGGTTAAGTACCATATTAGGAGAATAGAGGCCCTAGACTCGAATTATATTTCACAATATAAGTATGTAGCAAATACAATCTAGAGCATAAGTAGACAATGAAAACTAAAACAAATCTAAAAATCATAACACAATGAAAAAAGAAGATACAAAAGTCATTGAGGTTGAGTGAGCAATAATGAAAACATAACACATTGTTGTGACAGTCGGAGAAGTAGAAATTGTGGCTGACGGCGTTGAAACGAATCCTAAAATCGAAAAATCAAAGTTTCATAGACAACCAAAATTCATTATGGTTTTTTGATGAAAACCCCTAAAAATAAAAAAATCAGAACAAAAAGGATTAAGAATACAAACCTGAAATTAGTGTCTTGCAATCTTATTATGCCTCCAATATGGTTTATATGTCTCTTATTTCCAGATCCTTTCTTCTGCGACGATTGACGGTTGCCGGCGAGTTAAGATGAGTGCCAATTTCACAAACAACAAAGAGGCAGCGGAATCACAAGAACAAAGAGGCTGTCGAATGATGGGCCGCTTCACAACTATATGGATTGGGCTTTCAAAATCCTATCACATTATTCAAACTAAAACTATTTTGATTCATTTTCACAACTTTCTAACTAACTCTTTCCGTGTAAAAAAAATATTATTTTAATCAATAATTTCATATTCCCGTGTATAAATATTATTTTTGTTTAGGTATCGTTATCAAAAATGTTTGGATTAATAGTAAATTTTCGTATATGAAAATATTAAAATTAATAATAAATTTTTTTCGTATATCATTTATTGAATAAAAAACAAGTAATAAACTTGTGCATACGCACGGGATTCTAATACGGTACGCGCATTTGTTTCAAATGATTTTTTTATAGAAAAAAAAAAAGGTGTTCAAAGTAAAAATAAGATTTGTCATTAATAAAACTTAAATTCTTTATGAACTAAAAAACATGTTCAAAGTAAAAATAAGATTTATCAAGCTAAGTACGAGTTCAGTGCATCATTTTCAAGCAAGTTCAAAGGGCATGGTACTGGTTCATAAAAAAGGAAAAAGTATAAAAAAATCATGAGCAATACATCAAACATGCCAATATTTCGCAAAGCCTAAGATATATGCAAATAGACAGACAAATGTTGATAGTAACAAACAATTCTTTGGAGCATGTACGGCACATATAATCATTCTTGCTCTCTTTAAAAAGTAATATGTTTCTCCATTGCCTCATTTTTCCAAAACCTGTGATAGAGATAATAATGATATGATAATATATGTATGGTTTTATTCTAATTATTGTGGGAGTGAGAATAGACAGTAAAGGTAAAAGTTTGGCTAGTATAACATTAATTGAATAAGCTATTTAAAGATTTAAAATCTAAAATTCAAAGGTTTTATTCAATAAGGATTCCAGTTCCTCAATAAATAAGGTGAAACATTACCTTCATGATATTATGATCATTTCATGTACCCTTGTTAGTCCTAAGACATCCACCATCGCGGGAGATGAAAGCACAAAATACAATGCAGTCTCACCAACATTTGCACTTATATAAATCACGGCACACTGAACCAATTGTTCCCACCTGAACCATCTCAGAGGAGCACCAGCTTCTCCCTCAGTCGTTTCAATCTCACTCCTGCAAATAAGTGATTAGTAAAGCAAGAAAGCACCGACAGTGTTTTACACATATGTCGCGTACTAAAGAACAATACATCGACAATATTCAACTATCATACTACACTGTCTCGACAACTTGGTCGGACGGGCCGACCTGTTCTGATACCACTAATGTAACACCCTATTTCCCCGTCGATAGTCTAACAAAAAATCAGAGTAAATTAATTCATAAAATAAAAATATCAAAAATAGGATGTCACGTATTCGTACATACACATATGTTCATATAATAAGATACGCAACACATAATCACATGTTCAACAAGTCTAAACTTCATTTCAATTATTTACAGCGGAAAAACATCAACAACAGTTATTCTTAACTATTTAACATGAGTTATAATTATCATAATTCAAACTTCAACATGCATCATCAAATAAATCCAACAAAATGGAGTTCTACAATAGTTTACTCCCATCATAATAAAACAAACGCAAAACTCCAAAGTGTTACATATCAGAGCTGACACCGACTCAATCTACACAAAATGAGGCACTTCTCAATGAGAATCTACCTCGATCTACTTTAGATCATATGCACGTTATCTACATAGAGGCAACATTCAAACAGAAGGGGTGAGATATCACAACAATATAATAAGTTATATAATCATAGGTATACGACAGATATATCACGCAAGATTCCAAGCTCAGTAATCATCAATTATAATTCATAATGATTATATAAGTAAATACATATTTATCAGCATCCATCATATAACACATACCAATTATGCAACTCAACTTCATGGTTATATCAACAATTCAATCAAATGTAATGCAACTAATGCTGATGCAAGATGCATGTGGTACCAATAGGGCAGAAACCTCATCGTGATAATGCAAACTTAGGGCAACAACATCATAACGCCAATACAAGCCATCGTTCACCAATATAGCCCATTGTTCACCAATACAAGCCATTTTCGTCAATACAAGCCATCGTTCATGAATGCATGCGACACTGACATGCAACAATGCAATTTACATTGATTATTCTTACTCATCAATGCCACACCAATACAGGCCATCACCATCATCATTATCATGCAAAATAATTGAATTATCCATACAACATCATCTTACTCAATCGCATCAATATGCATCACACTTCATATAACATTAACACACAAGGCATAAGCCTTCACCAAAATAATCATCATAAGATAAAAAAATATCAAATCACATCAACATCAAAATCCTCATGATTAATTCCACAACAACAATAATTCATCATTAAAAATAGGACATTCCCAGTTAATTTACTATACAAAGTATTTGCATACATTTCACAAAACGACATAACTCGATAGTATGAAACATTCGTCCATGCATCAAATAGTTGGAATTTTGGTACACATTTTTAAGATAAATTATATTAAACCATTGTTCCAACGATCCAAACTACGCGTCAATCGGATACCCGAAACTCAAGTTATGAATTTTTGAAGTTTTACAAAATTTACCAACACCAACAACCTACAACAACAGACACTGACACCACAAAACATCTTTACACACCCCATTAAGTTTATTTCCATAACTTGAAACCATTTTTACAAGAAAGTATATTGTATTTCCTTTCCAACGATTCAAACGGCACCCAAAACGGACTCACGGTTTGAAAGTTATGAACTTTTGAAAATTTCTTTTTTTTTTCAATTTACTCTCAGGGTAATCGATTACCCAATATGTGGTACCTTGGTACACCCAGTAAAAATGCCCAAAAATGTTGTTTTCCACGCGGTAATTGATTACTTATATACTGTAACTGATTCCCCCTTGTACTAGAGTAAAAAAAACTAGATTTTTATGTTACGAAAATCATCATTTTCCAACCCAAAACCCAAATTTTTCTACATCAAAATACATAATCTGATTTATCATATTGTCATACTACATCTACTACATTCTAACTCAACTCACCTAATCAATTATGCATAATTTCAACGGATTAAATCAAAAACAATCTACACCCAAAACCTAACATTCAATATCATCATCTACCCTCAATTATACCATCTACTAGAGAGTCAGAACCCCACGCTTACCTTAGGTTGTAGATTCCTCAAGCTTCAACAACAGTTCCTCTCTTCTTAGATCTTCCTCTTTCTCGCTTATGTTGTTCTCTCGTTTTTATGATCGATCAAAATAAGAATGCTCTTCTATTCCTCTTGTTTTTACTTGTCTAGCCTTTGGACTCCTAAATCACAAATCCTAACCTTACCCTCACTTGTTTAACACAGTGTTACCATCTCTCCCTTCTTGTCTTACACTTGCAAGAACGTATCCTTCATCTTCATCTCTTTCTTTCTTTTACCCATTTAACATGTCTCAAAAATATGTGTCTAATGCTAGCTACAAGAATCATTCATTGAGGAACGAATGCCATTACGGCCTCGATGCTCCGTTGATGACGGTGTGAACTGATTCAAACCCAGAACATTGTTTCTATGGTTGTGGGATATACAAGGTATGATATTCTTAATTTACATTTTGTTGTTGACGTTTGATTACAATTCATTCATCTCCATTGATGCAGCTTCAAGGTTTCAAAAAGTGCAGCAACTTTGTCTGGTTGGATGAGGAAGTGAACCGAAGGGCAAAGGAAGTGATTTCGTCATTACTGTAGAATTTGAATGATGAGAAGAAAAGGGTAAAAGATTTTATCATGAAAGAAGAATAAACGAGGATGAAGATGAAATTATTTAAGAAACAATTGAATTTTAATTGGTTGATAACCATATTGGTGTTAATTGCATTAGTTGCTGCAATAGTAATGAAATTTAGAAACAGTTTAGGTCCAATTGTTGTTTAGGTTCAATGTTGTTTAGTGTAACTGTTGGTTATGGTCAAGTATGGTGATGTAACTGTAAGTGTTTTTCATAATTGACATGAATTTGTTGACAATATGATGATGTAAGTGTTAGTGTAAGTGTTGTTGGAATGAATTTTATGTAATTTCATATTTGAAACAAGTTGTTGACAATATGTTGATTTGGCTTGATTTTATTTTACAACTTATACCATTTGCAGACCTATACCAATTTGTAAACCAATTTGCAACTTATACCAATTGCAGTCTAAAGTAATATATCAAACATATTTCATTTGTTTACAGGTTATACCAATCTGAATCCTATACCAATTTGTAAACCAATTTGCAACTTATAATTGCAACTTATACCAATTGCAGACCTATATAATTTGTATTCTTGTTTGCAACTTAATACAACGGACCTAGTTCATTTGTTTACAGGTTATACCAATTGCAGACCAAATATATATAGCAAACACAACTTATATAACCATTATAACATAACCATTATAATACAACATAACTTGTTCAAAACATAACCATTATAATATAACATAACTTGTTCACAACTTGTTCATAACATACCATAGTACCAAAACATAACAAGATGAAAACATAATGGTTTATAACATGACCATATTACAATCAAAACATAGTTGTTCCTAACAGAAAATTTTACATTAAAAAAAGTCATTGTCATTCCTAATTGTATCTAATCTTGGGTAGCTTGTGGTGCTTGAGATCTCTGCCCAATTTCAACTTGAGTTTCCTTTGCCTTCTTTGTAGTCTTTGGCTTCTTTGTAGACTTTGTAGTCTTTTCCTACTTATCCTTGTTTCCTCCTTTGGTATTACCCTATCAGCTGCTCTCTTACCCTTACAAGTTCTATTATTGTGTCCAATTTGTCCATATTTATTGCAAGTGACTGTTGCAAATTTTCTTGGAAGCACGTGAGGGTTCTTTGGCTCATCAGCTGCCTTATTTCCCATCTTATTTGGATGTCCAATTTCTCTTCTCATAACAGGAGGACAAATGGGCACGTGATCAACAATGGGCCATAGTTATGGTCCATTTGTAGGAAACACAACTTCAACATAGGTCTTTTTAAATGTTACCTTGCTGCAAAAACATAAACTAAATCACAATCCAAATATAGCACAATATATCATAATGGTTATTATCAAACATACCTATAAAAATTTGACACATAATTTTTAGGTTTTTTATGTTCCAAATGCAAGAGATTACATGACAACAAGGGATTCCAGTCAACTCCCACTTTCTACAGCTACATGTTTCATTTTTAAGATTGACAAAATATGTATCAATTCCATTGGTAACTCCAAATATTGAGATATAATCATCACCATGCCAAGTTGGAGTCCACCCTTGTGCTTGTTTTTTGTTCTTCTTAATAAGCAATTGGATTCTAGGACAAATAACTCCTTCATAACCTTGCAGTAACTCCTTTTGTTTTGTTATCCTCTTTGTAATATAATGTTTGATTCCCTCCAATAAGGTTATGATGGACTTTTCTATATGCTCGAATATTTCCCCTATTAAAAGCCTCACATATGTTGTTAACTTGCATATCACATTTTGTGTAGGTCTTGAAGTGTGCTCTTGTCCAGAATTTTGCATGAGTGTCCATCATGTCCTTCCGTGCACCTTTATCTAACAGTTTCATTTTCTTCATTGGTCTTTCCCATAATGGTATTGTAGTTGCTCTAGCTACTGCCCACATAACCTCCTTTATCTCCAAACCTGAATGCTTCTTCTTCCAATTATCATAAAGATGTTTAACACAAAGTCTCTGCTCCACATGGGAACTTAAGCCTTGGATAGCAGGAACTAACCCCTAGCACATGTAATGTAAGACAACATTAATGATATAGCAGAAATTACATTAACAACATTAATAACAATTTCAAAAATTATGAATAAACTCAAATACCTTTTGTTAGTCAGAAATAAAGTCCTAAGCTATATCATTTGTGATCGGTGGATCTGGAACTGACTGTTTTAAAGCTGGTTCGCGAAATGTCGCGGAAGCAAGAGTCGCCACCGTCTTTTATTTTCTCCAATTGGAAAGGACAAAAGCACAGAAAAATTCCTTTATAGAGATTGCTCTCGGTTCGGGAGGTAGGTTATAGAAAGGGAAGGTGTTAGCACCCTTTCTATCCATGGTTATCCATGGGCTCTTAGATACTTGCTCAATGTGTTTTCAAAATTGTTTTGTTTGCTTTTCAATGTGGGTTTTAAAAGTTTCTTTGAAAAATTTCAGTTCGACTCGTACGTCAGAGTGTTTGAAAAATTTGCTTTGAAAGTTTTTGAAAGTGTGTTGGTGTGAAAAGTATTTTTGTTTGAAATTAGAGCAAGTATCCTTGAGAACCTACCTACCCTAAGGAATTCGTCTGTGTAAATGTCCTTTAAAGTAGTGCCATCCCACCATTGAGAGGTAGGTAGCACCACCGTTGGAGGTGTTCGGGTCAATTCGAGTTTTAGGGACGTGGTGGTCACCAGAGCAACAGTAGGACACCTTAGAAGCTACCCTTATGCCATTGATCCTTTATTTTCCGAGGCAACCGTTTCGAGGCAACTGGATCATGTCATGGACATAAGGACTTACTAAAACGTCCTATACTCGACGACCACCTTTCGAAAGGCAACAGTGAGGCGTACCCTAGGGGTGGTGTGTGCGAATTGTGTGTCATTTTCAGCTTATTGTTTGTCTTGTCATGCATTGGTGATCTAACGATTCGATTTTATTTTTGGGCATTCATTCTTTCATGTTATTGTTTAACAGTTAAAAGTGCGGGAATTTAAAGTGCGGAAAAGATAAAAGTCCTACGCTATTACAAAGGGCGAGGGTCTACAACGCCAAATTAATCCAGACCCGTTTTAAAATAAATTGCAGGAAAGAAATTTCTAATAGTTATTACACGGCTTTGGTACATATACATAATTATTTACACAAGAAATAAATGAAACGCGCAAAAAGAAAATAATCAAATGCGAGGGCGTTGAACCCTTTAAAAGAATTAAAATAATTA
The DNA here is from genome assembly GCA_948472305.1 of Vicia faba. Taxonomy (NCBI): domain Eukaryota; kingdom Viridiplantae; phylum Streptophyta; class Magnoliopsida; order Fabales; family Fabaceae; genus Vicia; species Vicia faba. The sequence continues at coordinate 1,790,284,324 of OX451736.1, forward strand.
AGTTATCTAAAATTAAAATTAAATGAAAAATGGTGTTTTTGTGTTTTTTAGATTTAAAAGAAAAAAAGAAAAGTTAATTAAAATTAAAATCCTAGTTCTAATGTCTTTTAAATTTATTATGAAAATATTGACTTTTAACCTAATTTAATTCTAAATTAATTTATGTGCATTAAATAAATAAATAATATTATTATTAAAAAAAAGAAAATAAAAAGTTATTAAACCTAAACTCTATTTTTTTGGATTTTAGTTATTAAAAGAATTAAAATCTAACCTAAAATGCAACCCTAGTTTAATTATGAAAAACACTAATACTATGGCAAAAAACAAGGAAAGTTAAAAGGAAAAAGTCATTAACCTAATTCTATGTTTTTAGATTTTTTTATTAAAAAAAGAATTAAGGTTGTAACTAAATTAAATAATTACAAGCATTTATTTATGAAAAATAACTATAATTAAATTTTTTTGTCTTTTCTGAATTTTAATGTTTTTATGTTTTTTTTGTAAAAATTAATTAAGTCAGAAAATAAAATACACAAGTAAATGATTAAAAATAATAGAACATAAAGAAAATTAGAAGAAAAAAAATGGAACCAGGGGGGTGTTCTGTCCCATTGTGGAGGTGTTGATTTGAAAAGCCTGGCCCAATTATTTGTGAGAATTTGTTGACTTTTTTGATCCAGTGTGATGCATTTGACTGAAGCGTAGCATGTTTCCCAATCCTTGCCTTTGATGTGAGTGCTCTGGGACACGTGGATGATGCATTTTGAGCGTGCATGGTGAGTCTCCAATGTTATGCTGCATGGGAATTCAAATGAAAAAATAATATGAGAAATGTGTGAGACCTGGGGTTTGAACCCAGGTCATGAGAGTCCCTAGCGCGCGTCCCTGCCAGCTGAGCCACTTGATTTCATTTAACATATAATAGTTAATAAACAATATAAAATAAAAAGGTTAGTGCTATTTGAACTGCGCGCGAGATTTTAAACCTCCCAATCCCTGTATGCCACGCCATCATCCCTTCCACTTTCCTGAAACACAAAACAAGAAGGCAACGGTTTTTGAAGTGTAGTGTTAGGCAGCTTTTGAGAAAATAGCGATTAGGTCCCTGTAGCTCATAAATTTGTCGCGAGTAGGTCAATCCATTCGTCTTGGTGTACTGAGTTCAACCATGGTGGTCCTGGGCCCTAATTTTTCCTCTATGTGAAATCCCTAATTTGAGAAAGCTGTAACCCTAAAATTCTCACATGGCAAGTTCTTATACATGGCACGAAAATGAAATCAAACGCAAAGGTTAGCTCAGAAACATCATCATGAGTATGAATATCTAAAAAAAACTGCAAGAATATGCTTGAATCGTGCTATATGATTTCAGAATTTTTAAGATGCAGTTGGACTCGTGGATACCAGTTCAGGGGGTTTTGGAAGATGTTTTGAATTGGAACGTGTTCAGTGATTGTCCAGGATGCTTATGGAACAAAAATTAAGGCTTGGAAGCTCCCTAGCTTTGAAATCAGATTTGCATTTTATGTCCAAATTTCCAAAGTTCCAATCCACTTTTGAGCGAGACTTTTGCTGCACTATGGTTAGGGTTTGACTCAATGCATCTCATGGAATGGAATTGGCTAGTTTTTTGGCCTTAATTCATGCTTAGGAAAGAATTAGTCTTAGGGTTTCTTCCATTAACCATTTTCCTCCTTTTTAGCCAAAACCTAGACCTAGTGTGCAAATGAACCCTAGCTGATTTCTTGAGTTAGTTCATGATACATAGAAATTGTCCAAGTTCATATGATACTATTCCATTGGTTTTTAAATTTTATTTGAATTTTCAAAGAATTAAAATGAATTAAATCATCAAAAATTAAATAAAATAAAAAAATCAATATTTGGTCTTGAAACTAATCATGGGCCACGTGTGTGGCATGACAAGGATGGACCAAGTGGAAAAAATGGGACCCTTTTGTCAAAATTGGATTTTCAAGGATAGTTGACTTTTGCCATTTCACAAAAATTTCCCAACTTCTACAAGGCACAACTTGCTCAATTTTTAAGCTTTTCACATGTTCTTGGACATTTTGGAAAGGTCTTTGAGTCCTTTAACCAATGTCTTTGGTCCCATGTCATTTTGATTTACCAATCTCAAGTTATGGCCTTTGACTTAAAGTCCCTTTTTGTTGACTTTTGAAAATGACCTGTAATGTTGAAATTGATAACTTTTTGTGAGAGCATTTCTTGGACTTGAAGTATGAAGATGAGTTGTAGGAAATGTCTTTCTCTTCAAAATGAGCTTTGGATGGAATTTTTCTGATAATCCATGTGAAAGTTATGCCCTGGTCAATTTCAGTTGACTTTTTCAACTGTCCAAATATAGCAACTTTTGCATCTTTGATGATTTCTGAGCCAAATTTTGAGAATCATGATCAAGCATTGATCAAATGATGTTTGTGGCTTCAAAATGATATATTGACCAAAAATTTGAACTTTTGACTGTCAAATGACCATTTTACCCCTACAGTTGACTGTAGTGCAATTTAGGGTTTTGACTGTACAATCTTGAGCTGAATGCCTTGAAACTTGATATGAGGATGCTTGACCATGTTTGTAAGCATATGAGACTTGATTGAGCCTTTGAAAACTTCCTTTTCTTGATCAACACACAAACCCTAGTTTTGACTGTATGGAGGCCTTTGCATTGTGCAATTCTTGGGGAATTTTGTAGCTTGGCTTGGCAGTTTATTGGAGAATATGGGAGGGCAAATTTTGGGGTACAACAGTTGCCCCTGTTCAATCTTCTTAGACCTGAGGATGGAGATTGGCTGACGTGCCTTTTGTAATCCGAGGGTAGAAGATGATTGGACACTAGAGTGCCCAGAAATTTGCGCTCACATGGTAGCAGTGTGGTGGGGGAATGGGCTTATAGATGCCATTTAGAGATTGATGGGTAGGATGATGGGCTTATAGATGCCATCTGGATGTTGATCGCGTAAGAGATTCCTTAGCGAGAACCTGCATACCTGCAAAAGAAAATGAGTACCTGACACGTCGCAGGAGCTGGTTTTCAGATGCTTGGTATAGATATGTCCTGACTGGTTACAGGAGCTGGGTCTGGATCTTCAAACGGTGATGAAGTTGTCTCTACTGACAGGTTGTTTCCAAGGACGAGTGGTCTTTAACGATGGGTGTCTATAGCGACTAGTGTCTATGACGAATGTCTATAACGACAAGTGTCTACACTGACGAGTGTCTATCATGACGAGCGTCTATCACAACGAGTGTCTATCACGACGAATGTCTATCACGACGAGTGTCTATCACGACGAGTGTCTATCACGACGAGTGTCTATCACGACGAGTGTCTATCACGACGAGTGTCTATCACGACGAGTGTCTATCACGACGAGTGTCTATCACGACGAGTGTTTATCACGACGAGTGTCTATCACGACGAGTGTCTATCACGACGAGTGTCTATCACGACGAGTGTCTATCACGACGAGTGTCTATCACGACGAGTGTCTATCACGACGAGTGTCTATCACGACGAGTGTCTATCACGACGAGTGTCTATCACGACGAGTGTCTATCACGACGAGTGTCTATCACGACGAGTGTCTATCACGACGAGTGTCTATCACGACGAGTGTCTATCACGACGAGTGTCTATCATGACGAGTGTCTATCACGACGAGTTGTATCAGAGGAATCTTTAGGCATTGACTTAAACTGGATTTGTATTCTTTGACCGGATTTGTCTCTTATGACGGGATTTGTCTTTTCTGACGGTGTTTTGTCTATTTTGACATAGCTGATCATTCAACTGTATCCTTCCTGAAAGGTAAAGGTCAGTTATATGCAGTACGTGATATGAATCAAGCAACGGCATAAATGCAATTGTATGACATGATGCGTACATGCATGTGTCATGATGTACGAAAATGTGATGTTTATGAATGTATGCTTTCGTCTAGGAAAATAAATCCTTGACGGGTGCCGGGAAGTCACTCCTGGGCTGGTGTTGGAGAATAAGCTTTTGCTTCCGCTGGGGATGATAAGACTTTACTGAGGATGGTCTTTTCCGTGGCTATTGGCTGAGGATAACCCAGTTATATCTTATTAAGGAAATAACTCTTTGAATAAAGCCGGACGACGCGTTCGTGTTCTGCGGGGAGTGAAAATATCTGGGTCGCATTCTTTAGCCGAACCTATGATGGACAGAGCAACCGGATTTTTTAGACAACTCCTTATTGCCCCAGTTTCAGTGGGAGGAGGCACTTGTGGGAGTACTTGACGAGTCTTCTGGTAGGCAGGTGCCGAGATGCTGGGACATACTCGTACGCTTTGATCCCTAACTTTTGCCTGGACCGCCTTTTCGGGTTTTCAGTCCACCGGGATACCCATTTTTGCCCAAGCCGCCTTTTCAGGTTTTCGACTTGCCGGGTGTACAGATTTTTTTCATTTCATCCCTTATTTTTGCCCGAACCCTTTTGGTTCGCCGGGAATCCCTTATTTTTGCCTAGGTGTGTCAACCTAGCGGGTCTTTGATTTTGCGTAGTATTCTTTCGACTATGTCCATATTTCTCAGAATGTGGGGAGTTGCCCCTGTTGGAAATACTTTGTCATGCCCCAGATAATGGGCAATGCTCCTACTGTGCCTCTTGATTGGAGGTACTTCTGTTCACAAGATATTCATCGTGCGAATTTCCCTGCTGTTCAGACAAAAATTCATATGCAAACAAAGTTATTTTAAGAATGCAAAAGTCTATGTCTGTCTTGAATATTTTAAAAATGCATTTTGTTGTAATACAATACGGTGTCAACTCAAGATTTTACAGCAAACCTTCAGGAGTCAGGATACCTTCGTAACAGTATGCTTTCGAACTAACCCATGCTTCAGCTAGGACTTTTAAGGGTTATATCGTGGCCTGGTTCACGGTTTAAGAAACAAAGGATAAAGGCCCAAATTATTTGTACCCACCCGCTCTTTCGTGATGTTCTCCAACCCTAAACTCAGTTGATCATACGTTAGACCTTGTTTGAGTCTTTGCTCTGATTTTCTGGTGATGGTCCAAACATTGATGATTTATTCTGACTAGGCAGTCACTTTTTGTTGAGGGTTTGTGAGACCTCTTTCTTGATTTTTGTTATCCCTTTCTTTTTTTGCCTGAACTGTTTCCTTTTTGGAATTACAGTCAGCGGGATGCCCCAGTTTCGTAAGTCTCTTTTCATAGGTTTTGACTTCTTGGGCTTTTCGTTTATGATTTTTTTTTTGATAATGACTGCCTGTCCTTATGATTGTTCGGAACCATCACTGTCTTTTGTTTTTGAAAAAACTCATTTGGTGCCATTCATTGTGCACTTGGATCAACTGAGAGAACTACCCTGCCCCAGGTTATGATTAAGGGTTTTGATTTTCGAAAATAAAACTCCTACTCCTTTGGCTCTGATGGGTTGGCGAGGGATTATCATCCTTATAACTCCAGTGTTTAGGGGTTGAAACAATGCCTGTACCTCATCAGCGGGGTCTGTTCAAAAGCATACTGTAAATCGTGGTATCGTTTTCGTCATCCTCCCTCAAGAGGCTTAGAATTATTAGTCGAACGTTGATCATCAGAAAAAAATATGAAAATAATTTGCACATAGTGAATATGAAATAATTACTTCAAAACAGACATGTGTAACGCATTAATGAAATAACCAAGTTTGACATGAAATAAAATGTTTGAACAATTGAAAGAAAATTACAACTTGAATATTTGAATGAACAAAAACTAATCCTAGCCATGTCTTGGCAAGGGAGCAGTGATCATATTGGGAGCCTCTGGAGAGTCGAGCTGGACTTCCTTTGCGTCAATCAGATCTTGAACCCTGTTTCTCAAAGTCCAACAGTCATCTGTAGCATGCCCCGGGCTGTCGGAATGATAGGCGCAACGAGCATTGGGATTGTACCTCGAGGGTGTCCTGTTAGGATTCTTTGGAGGGTCCATGAGGGTTACCAACTTGGTTTCCAGCAACTGTGGCAATATTTGTGACAAGGTCATGCCGAGGGGAGTAAATTGCCTCTTAGGTCTCTCTTCCCTTTGTTGATGGTGACGCTGAGGAGCACCGGCCGGTTTTGCGATAGCTAATGCGTTGACAGCACTAGATTCCCTCCTGGATGGTTTCTTTTCAGTGTTCGAGGAGTCACCATTCTGTATTTTCCCTGACTTGATGCCCGCTTCGATTCTTTCTCCGGTCAAGATTAGATCTGTAAACCCAGCAGCAGAATTCCCAATCAAGTGGTTGAAGAATGGACCAGACAGGGTCCCCAAGAACGTGTCTACCAACTCCCGATCAGTCAACGGTGGCTGCACTCTGCCAGCTAGGTCTCTCCACCTCTGAGCGTACTCTTTAAAACCTTCACTTGCACCTAACGACATACCCTGAAGTTGGGTACGTGTGGGGGCAAGGTCGGCATTATATTGATACTGCTTGTAAAAAGCAGTGGCCAGATCCTCCCAGTTACGAATGCTGATTCCATCCAGCTGATAGAACCAATCGAGGTGAGTCCCTGAAAGACTCTCCTGGAAGAAATGGATCCAAAGGTTCTTGTCTGCTGTGTAAGGCTGGATCTTCCTTACATAAGAACGGAGGTGCATCTTGGGACAGGAAGCCCCGTCATACTTCACAAAGGCAGGTGCCTTGAACTTGTGTGGAATCACCACCCCAGTAGATAACCCCAAGTCTCCGAAATCCAGTCCAGGCACTTGCTGAACCTCCATAGCCTTTAATCTGTCTTCCATCTGTTTGTACCGGTCTTCAGCAGGAGGGTACTGTTCGTCGTTGAAGTCTGTTTCAGTATCAGAGCCCACGGGAGTAGGGACCTCCCTTTCTTGGTGACTACCTTCCGTCACAGATGGAGGAGTCCTTTCAGCTTCAACCAAAGTGTTCCCGAGTCTGCGCCCAGTGTTAAATAGCACAGTCCTCCTCTTCTTCTTAGTCTTCTTCAGCAGCATGGTCTTCAACTCTTGCTGACCCTGAGCCAAGCCCTTGATCAGCTCCTGAAATTGGGCGTTCTGCGCCTGAAATTGGGCGTTCTGCGCCTGAAGAGCCTTGATAGACGCCTCGGTTGATGATTCAGGGTTCATAGTGCTGAAATAAATAGCGAAGAACAGTAAGCAACCTGTCAAGGGGATACCTGTAATGCAACGAGATGTATGACATGCATGCAATGATTTCAAGAATCTCGTGGGGTAAAAAATAGTTAGCATTGGAAACTGGTGGCTTGATCGAAGGTACTTCATATTGTTGAGAGTCCTTCTCCAAGGGTCAAAAGCTCACCATATCAAGTGGGTCATAGCCCCTGACAACCTGGTCTAGAGGAAAATAAATCCTCTTTGCCCCTTGCTGGGACAGTTGATTCGTCCTGACCTGCATCACAAGCCCTTGAGATCCTTGAAATGGGTTAGGATGTATGCGATGGTATGATGTCATGGTATGCATGGGGTAATGTGAGTAACCCTGTTATGAGTCCTACTTAAGGACTGAAACAAACCTGCAAGAAACAAGTGTTAGATCACAAGCATGCAGATAGTCAAGTACTAAGGCACACAAGTCACACAAGAGAGAGCCCTTAGGTTTAGGCCAGCATGGGGTCTGGGTAGTACCCTCTTGAAGTTGGTGGGTTCAACCTGTCCTAATCAAAGTAACCGGGTTCTAAGGTTCCCAATATCACGGGATTGCTTTCATTGTTCATCGTTTCGATTTAGCCACTGAACTGGCGACCGAAATATTCCAAGAAAGCAACCCTCAATTGAGTGTAGTATCGAGTATCAACCAACCTCGGACTGCACCAAAGTCAGTTATCTCACTACCCTAAAGAGGCCAAGATGGTTCAATTAAGGTTCCTAAGGTCTGTTGATGCTTCATGACACCACATGGAGGCCCCGTACTCTCCTTGACTGACTCAAGGGTTACCGGTACACACCAAAATGCCACATCAACGTAGCAGACTGCTTCAACCATGTCGGTATACCCCGCACAGTTCCCTCACAGCCTTGTTGCTACTTTCTAAGAAGGTATCCCCCAGATCCGGGTTAGGATCTATAGAACTCCCAAGACGGTCCCACAATTTTAAAGCAAGCATAGAATAAAATTGAAAACACAGGTGAGAACTATCCCTAAGGTACACCTCACTTTAAGTTTTCCCCAGCAGAGTCGCCAGTTCTGTGATCGGTGGATCTGGAACTGACTGTTTTAAAGCTGGTTCGCGAAATGTCGCGGAAGCAAGAGTCGCCACCGTCTTTTATTTTCTCCAATTGGAAAGGACAAAAGCACAGAAAAATTCCTTTATAGAGATTGCTCTCGGTTCGGGAGGTAGGTTATAGAAAGGGAAGGTGTTAGCACCCTTTCTATCCATGGTTATCCATGGGCTCTTAGATACTTGCTCAATGTGTTTTCAAAATTGTTTTGTTTGCTTTTCAATGTGGGTTTTAAAAGTTTCTTTGAAAAATTTCAGTTCGACTCGTACGTCAGAGTGTTTGAAAAATTTGCTTTGAAAGTTTTTGAAAGTGTGTTGGTGTGAAAAGTATTTTTGTTTGAAATTAGAGCAAGTATCCTTGAGAACCTACCTACCCTAAGGAATTCGTCTGTGTAAATGTCCTTTAAAGTAGTGCCATCCCACCATTGAGAGGTAGGTAGCACCACCGTTGGAGGTGTTCGGGTCAATTCGAGTTTTAGGGACGTGGTGGTCACCAGAGCAACAGTAGGACACCTTAGAAGCTACCCTTATGCCATTGATCCTTTATTTTCCGAGGCAACCGTTTCGAGGCAACTGGATCATGTCATGGACATAAGGACTTACTAAAACGTCCTATACTCGACGACCACCTTTCGAAAGGCAACAGTGAGGCGTACCCTAGGGGTGGTGTGTGCGAATTGTGTGTCATTTTCAGCTTATTGTTTGTCTTGTCATGCATTGGTGATCTAACGATTCGATTTTATTTTTGGGCATTCATTCTTTCATGTTATTGTTTAACAGTTAAAAGTGCGGGAATTTAAAGTGCGGAAAAGATAAAAGTCCTACGCTATTACAAAGGGCGAGGGTCTACAACGCCAAATTAATCCAGACCCGTTTTAAAATAAATTGCAGGAAAGAAATTTCTAATAGTTATTACACGGCTTTGGTACATATACATAATTATTTACACAAGAAATAAATGAAACGCGCAAAAAGAAAATAATCAAATGCGAGGGCGTTGAACCCTTTAAAAGAATTAAAATAATTAAGTTATCTAAAATTAAAATTAAATGAAAAATGGTGTTTTTGTGTTTTTTAGATTTAAAAGAAAAAAAGAAAAGTTAATTAAAATTAAAATCCTAGTTCTAATGTCTTTTAAATTTATTATGAAAATATTGACTTTTAACCTAATTTAATTCTAAATTAATTTATGTGCATTAAATAAATAAATAATATTATTATTAAAAAAAAGAAAATAAAAAGTTATTAAACCTAAACTCTATTTTTTTGGATTTTAGTTATTAAAAGAATTAAAATCTAACCTAAAATGCAACCCTAGTTTAATTATGAAAAACACTAATACTATGGCAAAAAACAAGGAAAGTTAAAAGGAAAAAGTCATTAACCTAATTCTATGTTTTTAGATTTTTTTATTAAAAAAAGAATTAAGGTTGTAACTAAATTAAATAATTACAAGCATTTATTTATGAAAAATAACTATAATTAAATTTTTTTGTCTTTTCTGAATTTTAATGTTTTTATGTTTTTTTTGTAAAAATTAATTAAGTCAGAAAATAAAATACACAAGTAAATGATTAAAAATAATAGAACATAAAGAAAATTAGAAGAAAAAAAATGGAACCAGGGGGGTGTTCTGTCCCATTGTGGAGGTGTTGATTTGAAAAGCCTGGCCCAATTATTTGTGAGAATTTGTTGACTTTTTTGATCCAGTGTGATGCATTTGACTGAAGCGTAGCATGTTTCCCAATCCTTGCCTTTGATGTGAGTGCTCTGGGACACGTGGATGATGCATTTTGAGCGTGCATGGTGAGTCTCCAATGTTATGCTGCATGGGAATTCAAATGAAAAAATAATATGAGAAATGTGTGAGACCTGGGGTTTGAACCCAGGTCATGAGAGTCCCTAGCGCGCGTCCCTGCCAGCTGAGCCACTTGATTTCATTTAACATATAATAGTTAATAAACAATATAAAATAAAAAGGTTAGTGCTATTTGAACTGCGCGCGAGATTTTAAACCTCCCAATCCCTGTATGCCACGCCATCATCCCTTCCACTTTCCTGAAACACAAAACAAGAAGGCAACGGTTTTTGAAGTGTAGTGTTAGGCAGCTTTTGAGAAAATAGCGATTAGGTCCCTGTAGCTCATAAATTTGTCGCGAGTAGGTCAATCCATTCGTCTTGGTGTACTGAGTTCAACCATGGTGGTCCTGGGCCCTAATTTTTCCTCTATGTGAAATCCCTAATTTGAGAAAGCTGTAACCCTAAAATTCTCACATGGCAAGTTCTTATACATGGCACGAAAATGAAATCAAACGCAAAGGTTAGCTCAGAAACATCATCATGAGTATGAATATCTAAAAAAAACTGCAAGAATATGCTTGAATCGTGCTATATGATTTCAGAATTTTTAAGATGCAGTTGGACTCGTGGATACCAGTTCAGGGGGTTTTGGAAGATGTTTTGAATTGGAACGTGTTCAGTGATTGTCCAGGATGCTTATGGAACAAAAATTAAGGCTTGGAAGCTCCCTAGCTTTGAAATCAGATTTGCATTTTATGTCCAAATTTCCAAAGTTCCAATCCACTTTTGAGCGAGACTTTTGCTGCACTATGGTTAGGGTTTGACTCAATGCATCTCATGGAATGGAATTGGCTAGTTTTTTGGCCTTAATTCATGCTTAGGAAAGAATTAGTCTTAGGGTTTCTTCCATTAACCATTTTCCTCCTTTTTAGCCAAAACCTAGACCTAGTGTGCAAATGAACCCTAGCTGATTTCTTGAGTTAGTTCATGATACATAGAAATTGTCCAAGTTCATATGATACTATTCCATTGGTTTTTAAATTTTATTTGAATTTTCAAAGAATTAAAATGAATTAAATCATCAAAAATTAAATAAAATAAAAAAATCAATATTTGGTCTTGAAACTAATCATGGGCCACGTGTGTGGCATGACAAGGATGGACCAAGTGGAAAAAATGGGACCCTTTTGTCAAAATTGGATTTTCAAGGATAGTTGACTTTTGCCATTTCACAAAAATTTCCCAACTTCTACAAGGCACAACTTGCTCAATTTTTAAGCTTTTCACATGTTCTTGGACATTTTGGAAAGGTCTTTGAGTCCTTTAACCAATGTCTTTGGTCCCATGTCATTTTGATTTACCAATCTCAAGTTATGGCCTTTGACTTAAAGTCCCTTTTTGTTGACTTTTGAAAATGACCTGTAATGTTGAAATTGATAACTTTTTGTGAGAGCATTTCTTGGACTTGAAGTATGAAGATGAGTTGTAGGAAATGTCTTTCTCTTCAAAATGAGCTTTGGATGGAATTTTTCTGATAATCCATGTGAAAGTTATGCCCTGGTCAATTTCAGTTGACTTTTTCAACTGTCCAAATATAGCAACTTTTGCATCTTTGATGATTTCTGAGCCAAATTTTGAGAATCATGATCAAGCATTGATCAAATGATGTTTGTGGCTTCAAAATGATATATTGACCAAAAATTTGAACTTTTGACTGTCAAATGACCATTTTACCCCTACAGTTGACTGTAGTGCAATTTAGGGTTTTGACTGTACAATCTTGAGCTGAATGCCTTGAAACTTGATATGAGGATGCTTGACCATGTTTGTAAGCATATGAGACTTGATTGAGCCTTTGAAAACTTCCTTTTCTTGATCAACACACAAACCCTAGTTTTGACTGTATGGAGGCCTTTGCATTGTGCAATTCTTGGGGAATTTTGTAGCTTGGCTTGGCAGTTTATTGGAGAATATGGGAGGGCAAATTTTGGGGTACAACATCATTGAATGCACTTAAATATTGTAGAAGTATATGCAAGAACCATTCCCGTGAAGCTTTGGTTTCAGCTTCAACCATTGCATATGCAACTGGATGGAATTGGTTGTTACCATCTCTACCTACAACTGACGTCAATTGACCACCATATTCCCCCTTCAAAAAGCAAGCATCCAAGCCAATGAGTGGACTACAATTGTTGGCAAAAACCTGACTTACAAGCATACAAATAGATATATATTCTTTCAAATGTAGGAATTCCATTATTTTCACCACATTTTATAACAATAGTACTCTTGGGATTGGTCTTCAATGGTTCCTATGCATAACTTCTCAAGTGATTAAATTGGTCAAAACCAACACTCCAATGCCCTCCCTTTTGCCATGTATGCTTGATTTGATGATATCTTCACTCCCTAGCTCTGAAGTGCTTCAGCCACTAGACCAACTGGCTTTATATATGGATTGTGCATTAGAACATGTGCAAACCTTTTAGCAAGCCAATGTGTCTTTGTATTCCTATTTTCCGCAGTTCTATAACATGAATGCTCACTCTCATAACTAACAATTTGCCGATATTATTGTCCATTCCTCTTGCTGATCCTTAAGTAAAACTTACAACCACCCATACACCTAACTACAATCCTCTTAACATCATTATTATTAAGGAAGACATTTTTTCCATTCCATGTTCTTTGATTACGTCTCTTATTTCTTCCTTGCTTGTAAACATCTTTCCTGATTTGAAAGCACATCCCTCACCACTCTTATATGTTGGAAAATTTACAACATTTTCTTCATCGTCACTTCTAGGGTGTGTGTACAAATGATCCTCATCTTCATCATCTAAATTTTCATGTTGAAAATTGCTTCCACTAGAAACCTCACCTAATGTCTTAGGAGGTAGAACTTTGGTCTAATCCATCTTCTCACATTCTTAGTTAACCTCACAAAAGTCACTATCTTCACTAAGCTTATCTTCACATTTAGGCTCATTCACAATTGGTTGGTTATTAACTTCTTCACAGTTAGGATCATTCATAAAAGGTTGGTCATTAACTTCTTCATAGTTAGGTTCATTCACAACAGGTTGGTCATTAACTTCTTCATAGTTAGGACCATTCACAGAAGGTTGGCCATTAACATCTTCATAGTTAGAATCATTTACAACAGTTTGATCATTAACATATTCACAGTTATGATTATCCACAACAGGTTAGTCATTAATGTAAGAACAAAAAGTGTTTCTACATCTGGCATTGAGATTTTTATGATAACTTTACATGTTATCTTAGAGAATAATTGTATACACTAATGGTTTCGTTCTAGTGTGTAGATGCTGCTATAATGTTCTGACTCTGGTACAAGGTGTGTGACGTCATCAAGTTCTAAATATACACTCTGGAAGAAACACATGTGGTTACGAGTTTTGTTGAAGTCAAGGTTCTGAACTTATCTTCTGTAACGTGTCTTAGGAACGTTAGTACAAGAAATTATGATAGTGGCTTTATGGTTAAGCTTTGGAGGCCTTCTAAAGCTTTACTTTTGTGTTACAAGTTTTGAATATTATAAAGACAAGGTTCTGCTAATCAAGTTCTGATGATTTGTAGAAAAGAAAGTTCTTACAACCAAGTGTTGAAGACTCTGAAGACAAGGTTCTGCGTGACAAGTTATGAAGACTCCAAGAGTTAGGTTCTAAGACTTAAGAAAGAATCTTCTACAATAAGCTTCAATGTTCGACATTCAAATATCTGAAGCCTCTGAAGAGAAGAAGAAAGTTCAAAATGGTTAACGTGTGGTGGTGTATAAAAAGGTACATGAAGTGTATGTGACCTATACTCTTATAGAGTGGTGCAAAGACAATCCTTTCATATAACTGTTACCACTGTCATTATGACCGTTGAGAACTAACATCTAGATTTCCAATTTACCTTTCTACCCTTTCAAAGAATCTCTTTTACAAGCTATAAAAGGAAGACTTGGAAGTTGAAGAAAAGTAAGAATCAACACTACAACAAAAAATCTATCGGATCAAATCAAGCTCAACAAAACTACACCAAAGCATTGTGCAAACTCTATAGAGAAATCATTTGTGTATAGTTTTGTAAATAAGCAAGGCGTTGTTGCTCATATCTTGCAGTAGAACACTTAGGTGTTTTTCATTGTACTGAAAAGTCTGTGTAATATGCTTACTGTAATACAGTGGAAGAACTGACTTTTGTTTTTGCGTTTAATCGCAAATGTTGCAGATAGAAAGAGTCACCACTGACTTTTTTTTATCCAATAAAGGAAAGGGTGAAAATAAAAGCAAAGACCTTTGATAATTTTCTGAGTTCGGGGAGTAGGTTATGAAAAGGGAAGGTGTTAGCACCCTTTTCATCTGTAGTTATCTATGGGATCTTAATCGGTAGCTCACTTTTGAAATGCTTTGTGAATGTGTTTGAAAATATTTTGAAATTTCCTAAGTGCGGAAAACTTTGTAATGATTCCCGTATAGTTGAGAACACATACAAAGTGTTTGTTTTAAAAATATTTCCAAAAAAAAGTGTATGTGTGAAAAAAAATGTGCGAGCAAGCGATTACGAGCTATCTACCTACTCAAAATTCTTTCGCATTATTTTCCTCTTCCTTTAGATAGTGCTATCCTACCATGAATTAGTAGGTAGTCCTATCATTGGATGTTTGAGGGACAGACGTGGGTCATCGTAAAGTCATAAAGGCAACTCATAGGGCGCTTTAGCAATTTGTCGTAAGGGACTAAGATTGTTTACCGAAGGCAGCATCGAAGGGTCACTGAGGGACTACAATCTTTTAAGTGAGGGTCTTTGCTAAAGTATCCCACATTCGAGGGACATGACTGCTTTTATTCGAGGCAACAAGTGAGGTTATCCTAGAGGTGCGAGTGTGCAAAGTGTGTTGTGATTCAGTTATTTTAATCTTTGGGATTAGGGTTAGCTATCGTTTGATTTTATGTCTTGTCATACACACCTAATTACTATACAGTTATATATACAGACATAATTATAAGTGTAGAAAGTAAAATGCAGGAAGAAAAAACCTAAGCTATTACAATACTTCGGGGATAGGGGTTACAAACCATAAACAATGGGGGGAAAATAGTAAACCCTAATTAACTATTACAACTTTTAGTAGTTTCATAATGTTGTACCCCAAAATTTTTCCTCTCATTTCTCAAGAAATCTCTCACAAGATCTCCATTGATTCAAGACCACACAAAGTTTGATCAGCTCAAGACACCTCCTCAAGCACTGATGACTCAAATTAGGGTTTGAGTTTGCACAAGGAAAAATGTACTTTTAATGTCTCAATTGAATTTTTGAATCATTTTGGACCCTCAAGATTTCTCATGTCAAGTTTCAAGTCTTGGATCACATTTTTGCTCAGTCAATTGATCAGTTGACCTAAAATTAACTATATTAGGGAAAAAGTCAATTATGGTCAATTTGAAGTCAAACTTCATAATTTTTTATCCACATCTACATTATGAACTCATATATATCAATAGATCAAGTTTGGATCACAATTCCTCAAGAAATTTGATCAGACCATCAAAAGGGCAAAATGGTCAAAATTAGGGTTTTGACTGAGAAGGTGCAATTTTTGACTTTTGACCTAACCAATGACTTATTGGTTTAAGACATAATCTCAAGGATACAAATACATCATTTTGACCTAGTGGCATGGCTCAAAAAATTTCTCAAGTTCAATTGATTGATAGTTGAATTTCAGTCAACTGATGAAAAGTCAACTGTACACTGAAAAGTCAAACTTTGACTTTTTGATCAAAATCAAGTTTCAAAGATTACAATTCATAAAGATATGTCAAAATATTAAACTTGTTCATCAAGTAATCAAAAATCCAAAATTCATCTTTGAAAAGTCAAATTTCCAAGACTTAGAATTTTTCTAAGTGTTGAAATTCATGTTTTTTCATAACTTTGAGCCAAATTTCCACCGTGATGCAAGATGATTCAAAGGAAACTTCCAACATGAAAGTTGTAGATCTCAATGAGATCTAAAACATTTTAGGGCATAACTTTTTCTATAAATGATTGGATTTCAAGTTATGATTTTGTGAAGACATGTTCATGAAACTTAAAAGACTTAGTGAATTTTGCCCTAGTTAGGCAGGATTTTGACCTAACTTCATGGCAATTTCTCACGTAGTTCCAATTTGAATTTAAAAAAATGTCCAACATGAAGGTTGTATAGGATGTTACAAGCTTTCCAAAATGTCCAAGAACTCATTGAGATCATATTTTAGCTAAGAGAATTGAAGCCATGAAGTTAGGGTTTCATTCTTGTATTACAAGTCAATTTTGTTATGAACACATGATCCAATATTCAAGCATGATGTGCAAATCCTACTTTTCAGGCTTCTAACTTGAATCTCACTCCATAATTAAATGTCTACACAACTGTTAGAAGCTTTAATCCAAGCATTCAATGCATTGCTCATGCTTAATACCATTTTAGGAAGAAAGGCAACATTGCCATTTTGGAAAAGTGGCTTTTATGCCCAAAGTCAATTCTTGAGCCTCTCACTTGTTCCCTCTGATCACACTCCATCTACAAGGTCAGAAGAAATGTGTTTAAAGTGATTCAACCACTCTACATTGTTAGTACAAAACTTTGAAATTGGACTTTCTCACTTTTCTTCAAAATCAAGCAATCTAGCCATAACCCTATAACTGAGATATTTGTTGTGCAAAAGTCCTCTAAACTTTTTCATATAACTTTACAAACCATTTGCAATCTAAGACATGATTTAAATCCTTCCCAAAACTGCCCAAACTCCATACTGCCTTGAATCTGCCCAAACTTGACAGTTTTGAGCCAAAACTCACCATCTCCATTTCCGCTCGTGTGTTTTGATTCCTAATCATCCAAACACCTTACATACATCATACACAAGTGATCCAAGTCCATGTTTCAAGACTGTAACCCCTCCACCACTACCCACCATTTTCAAAACTGAAGCTTGCAACTTGACTTGAGTTGGGAGTTTCAGCCATCCTCAAAGCAAATAAGGAGTTGGAATACACTCAAGGAGGTCCAGGCTAACTAAACAAATCATCAGGACATCTTAAAGGTTGCTCAAACTCCATACACGATTCTCACTTCAAGGTAAGTTTTTCTCAACTGTGATATCTTGATACAAGCATCTTTTGTACATACATTCTGAAGTAGAAATGTAGATATCATTGCTCTGAAGCCAACCATGTCCATGGCTTTCATTTATATTGCTTGAGTAGTGATAATTTTAAGTTTGAACTTTCTGAAAAAGTTAGGTCAGAATTTGGTACCATTCAAAATTCATGCTCATCTTGGATTTATAGTTTTAGTATTTTACATTTCTGGAATCATTGTGAAATTTAGAACAAGTTTGATGTTTACATTTTTGTAAATGGATGAGAAATGATGAAGTTGTAGATGTTCAGGCTGGAGGTTGAAGATGAAGTTATAACATGGAATTAGTTTATTTTATGTTTATTAATTGTTGTATAACTGGGGATGAAACAGGCCACCCCAGTGGTACAAGAAGCGCGCGTATATTAGGAGGTCCTGGGTTCGAACCCTAGCGAGACCTTTTGCCCATTTTTTACATTTTTCCATTTTTTGTTGTTGTTTGAACCAGACAGCGTTTGGGCCTCCTTGGCCGGGCCTAGCAGATTTACTCCATTTTCACCCCCATGTTCACTTTAACACACCTGGCCTATTTATTTCTTTTAACATTTTTATTATTTGTTTTCTTTTATTCATTTTTATTTAAAAATCATAAAAATATTAGATTTAGGTTTTATTTAAATTAAACTAATTTTGGCTATAAAAATAATTTATTTTCATCATACCTTAGGTTTATTAATTTGTTAAAAATCAATTAGAACTAGGGTTTTTATTATTTCTTTTACACATTGAAATATTTCCTTAAATAAATTTAATTCGTTTTAAAACAAATTAAATAAGATTTAGGTTTAGTTTATTTTTATTTAGGAACTTAGGATTTTTCTTTTAATTAATTACCATATTATTTTCATTAAACTTAAAACCTTTTCATAAAAAACCCTAAAAATGCTTTCTAACTTAATTTCTTTTCTTAATTAGTTTAGATTTAATTTTTATTTAATTTTAATTAATAATTTTTCTTAATTAGGTCAAAACTAAATCCTTAACAGAAACCAATCAAAAATAATTTTTTTTCCATTTATCTTCTTGTACATTATATTTTCCATTCTTGTACATTATTCAATATGGTTGTAATAGATAATTAGGTTTAATTTTCTTGCAATCCTCATTTGTAAATTTATATACCCCTCCCCTAATGATGTAATAGCGTAGTAATTTTACTTTCCACAATTTATCGCTTTCATATAAATGTTAGTAATTAGGGTTTGTATGGCAAGACTAAAATCAACAATTAGTAAACCCTAATTCAAGATAAATAATGCATGTAAATCAAACATACTTGCACACTTGAACCTCTAGGGTTAACTCCACGTTGTTGCCTTACAAAAAATGGCCATGTTATGCACGTGGGATGTCTTAGCAAAAACAATCAAAAATACAAGATCATAGTCCCTCGATGATGCTACAAATGTTGCCTTTCAAATGGCCTTAGTCCCTCAAAGAGAAATTCTAAGATGTCTCACAACATTGCTATCATGACTATTCGATGACTCACACTCGTCCCTTTACATCTAAAGATAAGGCTTCTTACCAAATCAATGTTAAGTGTTGTACCCCAAAATTTTCCCTCTCATTTATCAAGAATTTGCTCACAAGATCTCCTTTGGCTCAAGACTGCACTAGGGTTGATCAGCTCAAGACACCTCCTTAAGCACTGATGACCAAAATTAGGGTTTGATATTGCACAAGGATATTTGAACTTACAATGCCCCATATGACTTTAATGGATCATTATGGACCCTCAAGATTACTCATGTCAAGTTTCAAGCTTTGGATCACACTTTTGCTCAGTCAATTGAGCAGTTGACCTAAAAATCAGTTGTATTGGGGAAAAAGTCAAATATGGCCAATTTAGAGTCAAACTTCATAATTTTTTATCCATATCAACATTTTAAACTCATATGTATCATTTTATCAAGTTTGGACCACAATTCCTCAAGAAGTTTGATCAAATCTTCAAAAGGGCAAAATGGTCAAAATTAGGGTTTTGACTGGGAAAGGGCAATTTCTTATTTTTGACCTAGAAAATGATCAATTGGTTTAAGTCATGATCTCAAGAGTCCAATTGCATCATTTTTACCTAATGACATGGCTCAAAACATTACTCAAGTCCAATAAATTGACAGATGAATTTTCAGTCAACTGATCAAAAGTCAATTGTATACTGAAAAGTCAAACTTTGACTTTTTGGTCAAAATCAAAGGTCAAAAATCACAATTCATAAAAGCATGTAAAAATATGAAACTTATTCATCAAGAAATAAAAAAATTCAAGATTTCATTTTGAAAAATTAAAATTTCTAAACTTAGAAATTTTTCTAAGTGTTGAAAATTTCTTATTTTTTCACAACTTTGAGCAAAATTTTCACCATGATGCAAGATGGTTCGAAAGAAACTTTCAACATGAAAGTTGTAGATCTCCATGAAATATACAACATTGCTTTACACAACTCCTTCCAAAAGTTCTTGGATCTCAAGTTATAATTTTAAGAACACATGGTCATGAAACAAAACTCTTAGTGAAATTTTGCCCTAATTTGGTCAGGATTTTGACCTAACTTCTGACCCAAGTTTCAACTAGTTCCAAGGGGGATTTTAAAAAGTGATTAAAATAGGGGTTGTATAGCATATTACAAGCTTTCTAAAATGTCTAATAACTCCTTGATATCATTTGTGAGCAAGGAGAATCGAAAGTCAGAACTTGAGGTTTCAAGTTGTTTTACAAGGCAAGTTTTTTGATGAACAAGATTCAAAATTCAAACTTATGCTACATAATCTCTACTTTGCAGGCCTCAAGATTGTTAGGCACTCCATAATTAATTGCTTTCACAACTATTAGAGGTCTCAATTCAAGCATTCAATGCAAGGTCATGCTTTATATCCATTTTGGGAAGAAAGTGCACAATGTCATTTTGATAAAGTATCTTTTTGCATAAAACTTGTTCTTGAGCCTTGCACTTGTTCTCTTATAATCATAAATGTCCTATAACTCAAGAGAAGTTGATCTCAACACTTACAATCACCCATCCCATGTTTGTACTACACATTGAAACTTGTTTTCCCACTTTTCTTCAAAATCAAGTAACATAGCAATCAGCCTATAACCTGTACTTCTGACTCTCTCAAACACTAAGACCTTTTGCTTATACATACACAAGTTATTTGCCACAAATCCCACGCAAGCTTGAGCCCTGAAAACACCAAGAACACAGATTTGCATCTCACACTTCCATTGTTGCAGATTCTTGCCAAAAATCCCAAAAACTACTCGTGCGTTTCTTGGCTTCTTGCTTCCAAAAGCTTCTAAACATCATTTAGAAGTCATCCCTTCCCCTGTTACAGTTCTGTAACACCATCTTCCTCCATTTCCAAGTTCAAAAACAGAGCATTGTAAGTGGACTTCTCTAGACCATTTCAACCACTCTCCAACCAAGCTAATCATTGCATTAGCTTCCTGGGACCTCAGTGGAGCTTTTCTGTTCATCACAACACCTTGAGGAGTGCTCATTTGCAGAACACGATTCCAGTTTTGAGGTAAGTTAT
This sequence comes from Vicia faba, assembly GCA_948472305.1. Taxonomy (NCBI): domain Eukaryota; kingdom Viridiplantae; phylum Streptophyta; class Magnoliopsida; order Fabales; family Fabaceae; genus Vicia; species Vicia faba. Next base: position 1,790,305,106 of record OX451736.1, read on the forward strand.
CTCAACTTTGAACTCTTCAAACAAGCATCATTAATGGTTTATTTGTGAATGAAAAATGTAGATATCATTGCTCTAAAGCTAACCATGTCCATAGTTTTCATTTATGTTGCTTGAGCTCAGAGAATTTTAAGATTGAAGTTTATGAAATTTTTAGGGTTCAGATTAGGGCCATTAAAATTCATGTTTGTCTCTGATCTATAATTTTATTGCTTTGCATTTCTGAAATCGTGAGGAAATTTGCCACAAGTTTCCTGTTTACATTTTTTATTTTGGTTGAGAATTGAATAAGATACAGAGGTTCAGGCTAGGCGTGTGGTTGAAGATGAAGTCGTCTTCAGGAACGTGTTTACCATATATATTTATGGTTTGATATTAATAAACAGATGTATAGCCACCCTAGTGGTAGAAGCGCGCGCCTGTGACTATTGGGACCTGGGTTCGAGCCCCAGTGGTACCCTTTTGCATTTTTTCAACATTTTCCTTCTTTTTTTTTGTCACAAACAGGCGCCTGGGCCTGACTTTTTTTTGTTCCTTCTACTCCCTGCCTTGCTTCAGCACCCCCTGGCCCATTATTTCTTTATTTCATTTTTTATATTTTATTTTTACTTTTATATTTTCTTTTATTATTATTATTATTATTATTATTATTATTATTATTATTGTTAATATTATTTTTATTATTTTTTATTAATAAAAGAAATCCAAAAAATATTTATTTTATTATTTTTTATACTCATATTTTATTTCTCTTTATAAAAACTAAAAAGAACAAAAAAAAAATTCTTAATAAATTAATTTCCTTTTCTTAATTAATATTTAGATAATTATTATATTATATTATTTTCTTGTGAATTAAAATTTATTTAGAACTTAGGTTTATTCTAATTAATTAATTTTTATATTATTTAAAAAAAAAACATTTTCATAAAAAAATCTAAAAAATCTTTTTTAGTTAATTTCTTTTCCTAATTAGTTTAAATTAATTTTATTTAATTTTCACTAATCATATTTTAATTAGGTTAAGACCCTTTCTTAAAAATCCAAACAAAGATCTATTTCCTTTCCATTTACATGATTGTATATTTATTCATTTTGTACATTATTTATTCAATTCTTGTACATATTCAATATGGTTGTAATAGATAATTAGGTTTAATTTTCTTGCAATCCTCATTTGTAAATTTGTACACCCCCTCCCCTAATGATGTAATAGCTTAGTATTTTTATTTTCCGCAATTTATCGCTTTATATAAATGCTAGTAAATTAGGGTTTGTATGGAAAGATTAAAACCAACAAATAGAAAATCATAATCAAGACAAACCAAGCATGAAAAACAATACACTTGCACACAAGCATCCTTAGGGTAAAATCCACTTGGTTACCTTATAAAAATGGCCATATTATGCATGTGAGGTATCTTAGCAAAAACAAGTGAAATATAAGATCATAGTTCCTCGATGACGCTATCTATGTTGCCTTTCAAATGATCTTAGTCCCTAAAAGAGAATGCTAAGATACCTTGCAACATTGCTAATCATGGTCATACAATGACCCACGCCCGTCCATTTTACATCCAAATATAGGGTTACTTACCAAATCAATGGTAAGATGACAATATTAAAGGAAAGAGGAAATGAACATGAAAGACTTTTGAGTAGGTAGAATGTTCCTAGTTACTTGCTCCATTTCAAAACAAAAACATCCTTGCTATTTTCAAAACAAACACCAACACTTTTAAAATATCTTTCAAAACTTGAAAACATTTTCAAAAAGATCAACACCTTTGTATACATTCTTACGAACGAGAATCATTACAAAAGTTTTCCTAAACAATGGCCTATTTACAAAATACTTTCAAAATCACACAAAGCACAATTTCAGACAAAAGAAAGTGATCTAGCAAGTAACTAAGAGCCCATGGAAAACCATGGATGAAAAGGGTGCTAATACCTTCCCTTTTCATGATCTACCCCCCGAACTCAAGAAATAATCTCAAAGGTCTTTCCTGTGCTTTTTCACCTTTCCTTTTGGATAAAATAAAAGTCGGTGGCGACTCTTGTTAACCGCGACATTTGCAATCAAATGCAAAACACCTAAGCCAGTTCTCCCACCGTATCACAGTAAGATAACAATATCAAAGGAAGGAAGAAATGAACAAAGACTTTTGAGTAGGTAGACTGTTCCTAGTTGCTTGCTCACTTTCAAAATAAACATCCTTGCTCATTTTCAAAACAAACACCAAACACTTTCAAAAACAAACTTTAAAAACTTAATATATTTTCAAAAGTACAACACTTTGTATACGTTCTTACGAACGAGAACCATTACAAAGTTTGTCTAAACGAAGGCGCCTTTTCAAAATACTTTCAAAAACCACCACAAAGAACATTTTCAAACAAAAGCAAGTGATCTAGCAAGCAAATAAGAGCCCATAGATAACTATGGATGAAAAGGATGCTAACATCTTCCCTTTTCATAATCTATCCCCCGAATCCAAGAAATAATCTCAAAGGTCTTTCCTGTTCTTTTCCACCTTTCCTTTTGAATAAAAGAAAAGTCGGTGGCGACTCTTGATAACCGTAACATTTGCGATAAAACGCAAAATATCCCAAGTCAGTTCTCTCACCGTATTACACATAATAATAAATAATTTCTAATGCGGAAAAAAATAACATAAATGCGTGAAGGTTGTAAGAAGAAGCAAAGAGATTAATTAATGGAAATGTAATTGACGACCTATCCTAATGATTAATTGATTTTTTTGTTTATTTTTTGAGAAAAATGAAATTAAAACCTAATAAAACCTAAGTTAATTTTAATTAAAGAAAAGTAAAATTAAATTAATTAATTTAATTTATTTATTTACAAAAAAATAAATTAATTTCATTTCATTAAATAAAATCAAATTCAAATTGATTAAACCTAAATCTAAATTAATTTTAATTAATTAATTAAAAAGTTAATTATATTTAAAAAAAATTGTAAAGAAAAAGAAATGGCCCTGCAGAAGTAAACCTATGGGGTGCTGAAAAGAAAAATTGCTAGGCCCAAACGCACTGGCCCAGCTGCTTGCGTATGATTCCATGTGATTGATTTCAGGAGGTGTATCATGGTCATCTCTATCTGAAGCGCTGGATCTGGAATGGTTGAGATCAGATGGTTATGAGATGAGGACGCATGATGAGCGTGCTGAACTAGATTCATGCTGGATTTAGAAGAGAAATGTGAGAAAAAATAACATACCATGGGTAGGGATCGAACTCGTGCCCTAGTATGCCAATGCCTTTACTATGCTCGCTCTACCACTGGGGCGGATGTTACTTCTGTTTATCTAAATCAAACAAATACAACAATACACAAAGTGAAATATATGGCCGGAGAAGCTCCAGATCCGTAGCTCCGATCGTCTTCTCCGACAACCTGCAAAAACTCAAAAATGCAAAAAACTCAAAATTTAAGGATCCAAGACAACACGTCCCCTCTAATTTGAACCTCCTGAATCCAAATCTAGACTTATTTTTGGCTAAAAGCTCTTGGATCATGCGTTTCAAACCAGATTACACCGATTAGAGCAAACTAAGGCATCTAGCGAAATAGCATGCATGGGACTACCATACTGATCCAGCCATGTTCAGACAAAGCTCATCAATCTATTAGAAGCATTAATCTTGTTCAAAATAAAACCAAAGTACAAATATCAATTTTCAGAAAAATGCAACAATGGTTAAGCGTGGTTACAGGATTTTACAGGCTTAGGATCGTGGTAATCGATTCAAACTTACTCTTTGGGGCTCTAGAAGGTGAATGCTATTGGAGTTGTGGAAAGAGAGGGCCTGTAGCACTGGTTTTAGAACTTAGGTTTTTTAATAAAAATATGGAGAGTTTTGCAAGCTTCTTGAGGCAGTGATCTCGTGTCATTTGCATCTGATATGCTTGTACTTATATAGAGGAAGGAATGAGGCAACCAAAGATGAAATAAAATCAAGCAATTATGTCTTTAATCAAACATGTTTAAAAAATTCCATTTTTGAGATATTTCTTGCCTTCTTCATCTCACCCAGTTTTGGCATGATTTGTAACAGGCTAGCATGTGTTTTATTGGGCCTCTAGATGATTGAAACAAAAGCCCAAGCCCTCATACTATTATCTCATATTTTATTTGACTTTATTTGTGTTTAAATGGATAAAAATTAAAATAAAAGAAATAAAAATCATACAAAATATGTTAATGGATTGAGAGGTCCTCTAACACCTTATGAACATGTTTGAACATCAAAAGTTGGATCCACTAGTTCAAAATTTCAAGTTTGCTCACTTTGCACTTTATGCATTTCCTCAAAATTTCCCAACTTACACTGGTCATAACTTTCTCAATTTTCATCTTTTGAATGTGATCATAGACTTTTTGGAAATCTCGTAATGTCCTCTACAATTTCTATTTTGGTCATGTTTGCATTTGGAGACTTTATCTTGATGTAAGTTGCATTGACAAAAAAATGTCTTTTTGTTGACTTTTGAAATGTCATGTAATGTATTAACTTATATCTTTCAAATGAAGAACTTTTTGGACTTGATGATAAAAACAAAGTTATAGAAAATTGAATTTCCTTCAAAACGAGCTTTGGTTGGGGGAAATTTGATGAAGCATGTGAAAGTTATACTTGGTCAAAGTTCAGTTGACTTCTCCTAAGGAAACCCTAATTTGGCAACTTTTGACCTTTGATGTTTTGAGGGATTTTCTTGAACAATTATGATCAAACCTTGATCAAATGATGAATATCACTTCAAAATGTTTATGTTGACGAAAAAATTTGAAGTTTGACTGCATGTTGACCATAGTTGACTTTTTACCCAATATAGTTGACGTTCAATCATCTGAGCCATTGACTGAGCAAACTTGTGATGCAAGACTTGAAACTTGACATGAGCACTATTGAAGACCTATTATGAACCATGGAAACCACTCGAGACCTTTGAAACCAATTCTTCCTTGTGCAAGATGAAACCCTAGTCGTGGACCCATTATTTAGGAGGAGGTTTGATTAATCAATCTTTGAGTAGCTTTGAGTACTTGAGACCTTTATGAGCATATCTTGAAGAAAACTGGGAGGGAAGATTTTGGGGTACAACACTTACAAGAAGAAAATCTGTAATAAATTTTTGACATGTGCTTCATATCTAGGAGTTGTTTCATTTTCATGTTATCGTTGTAGTTTAGTGGTAAGTTTTTGCCTTGTGCGTACATTTTTATTTTGAACCATACATTTGTTTTCTGTTTTAAAAACCTATTGATTCATGATTATTTGATTATCGTTTATTGCTTCTTTAAGTTTACTTGACTTTGTTTGAGGACAAACAATGTTTTAAGTTGGGGAGAGTTTGATGAGTGCTAAATTGTTATGAGTTTGAGTGTAAAGTCATTGGGATACATTTCCAGTTATTTTAATTTAAGAGTTTTAAATAATTAAATAGGCAATACAAGGAAAGAATGGAATATTTGACAGTAGAAAATTCTTATTTGACAAAGACTTTTTATTTATTTATTTCAAATATTGTTACAAATTTTATTCGAATATTGTAAATTTATAATTTACAGTGTTTACAATAATATTTATTACAATAAATGAAAAGAAAATAAATCTAAAGCCTAAATCTCTTGAAATCTTTGATCTTTACTGCGTCCTCCATTATTCAACTAGTACTTACCTGCAAAGGACAGAAGAAAAAGGAAATCAGTGCAATTAACTGAAGAGCATTTTTAAGCAGACAAATAAAAGAATCATCATTAAAGCTTGTTGGCCGGAATCAGAAATGCTATGTTCATCATGTTTCATTTTCCTCTCTGCAAATCACAAGAAGATTTCTCTTCTCGGTTCACAGAGAGAAAAATAAATATATAAAATTACAAGCATACAAGTTATTTCAAAATGCAAAGATATAAGGAAGCAAGGCAAAGCAAACTGAATAACAAACTGCATTAGTCAACCAAAGGCACAAGGCTGCACACAAAAGCAAACTAAGTTGCAAAAATGTCAAACCAAGTTGCAAAGCTGTCAAAGTACACAAAGCTGTCAAAGTACACAAAGCTGTCCAAGAAAGCACAATGCAGGAAATATGGAAACAAGTACAATAATGCAGAGATAAACCAAGTTACAAGCAAGAGCTTGTCCTAGCTCTCATCATGTTCTGGCCAACAAGCTTTTTAGAAAAGATATAATAAGCAATTTAAAAATGCTTTTATGGAGAGAGAAAGAGAGAACCACAAAAAGGTTTGCAGTTTTGGCAGGCTGTAAAAGGCAGTAAGAGAACAAAAGATATAAAAAGAACAAGATTGTAAATAGTCCAACAGGAGAAGATATAGAGAGCAAAAATTGCATAAACCTTCAAACTGCAGTAACAAGAAAAACCTGCTTAAACTGCATCTAGCAAGCTCAATAAAAAGCTCAAGCCTGCCTCACAAAATAGCAAGCCTGCCTTCTCAATAAAACAAACAACAAATCACCAAAGCTGCCTCCAAACTCAGAAGCATGTCAAGCAAGCTTAAGAAACATACAGCCTGCTTCCAACTAAACCTGCAAAAACTGCAAGCTTAAGAAACATATAGCCTGCCTTACCAAACACAAAAACCTACAAACTGCCTCCAACTGAACCTGCATACGAGAAGCAACCAAAAACAACTCAAGCTTGCCTTCCCAAAACTCAGCAGATGGGAAACCTGTAAGTCCAGAAGCCAGTCTGCTTCCAAATTAAAAAAAAAACCCAACAAGTTCAAAGCTTACTCAAAAAACTCAAAATCTGCTCAAACTGCATCAGCCTGTTCAAACAAACACTGAGCAACCGAAAAACTCACAAACCTGTCCAACTACACAACAAACCTGTAAGTCCAAAACAAACCTACTATCAAGGCCAAAAACTTCCTAAACTTCAAACACAGTACAACCTCATCTCCAACAAGAGAAAGGAAGAACTTGCAGAACAAGCAAAACAACAATACTGACTTTCAGGTTCACCATCACAAAACATCAGCAAATTCAAATCTAAGCTAACAACAAGCAATATTTCAGAATACATATGTTCATCATCAAATAAACAGGGTACTCAAAGAAGAAGAGAGAATCAGAAACAAATATTCAAGTGTGTTCAGAACAACATCATCATCAGATAATCAGGGAGGAAGGATGTAGAGACAAAAACAAACAAAGACCAAATCTCAGAAAGTCATCATCATTGATACCAAATAACCCAGAAGAAAGAGGAAAAATCTAGAAGCAAAATATTCAAGTGTTTTCAGAACATACATTCATCATCAACAATCAGTAGCCAACAAAGGCAAACAACAATTCAGAAACAAGTTTTTAGAACAACGTCATCATAAAACATTCATCAACCGAAATCAAGCACAGAAATACCAGAAGTAAGAAACGTTGTCATCACGGTCCTCCTCCTCTGGCCACCTAGAGCGCCGCCGTTCCAATCCACCATCCACTCTCCAGAAACGAAGCACCAAAGGTATTGGTTTCTTTTCCCTCAATTTTTCTACATCTCACAACATAAACATCAAAAATTAAACATTGCAAAACATAAATGTCCAAGAGAATCAAACATGTAAAACTGTGAAGAAACCCTAAAACACGCTTAGAATAAAACATACCTTTCAAACCACTGCCTCGTACCGTTGTGGAGAGGAAATGGACGAAAGCAGCGCTCTGGCAACTTGGAGATTGGAGGAATAATCAAAGCCTCGCCTGAGAGAGAAGAAGATGGAAGGAGGCGCCGCTGTACAAATTGCCAAACCCTAGTTTCTGAACTCACAAAATGCAAACCCTAACAAAATCTGTTCAATATTCATCATGGGCCTTCGCCCAAACAAAACATAAAGCCCAACGCTGACTAACGCGTGCACCCCCTCCCCCCCCCCCCCCCTTTTAACCAAATTCTTGTTTTTATTTGGGCCAAATGCTAACCCTAGGCCCATCACCTTCATCCCTTTTCATTTTTTTTTACTTTTCTTTTTAATCTTTTTCTTTATTTTGATAGTAATTACTTTAATTTATCTTAACATAATTTTAATTACTAATTAATTTGTCATACAATAGTAATAGTTTTTTTTATATAAGATTTTTCTTTAAAAAAACCATAAATAATAAAACTTTAACTTAAATAATTTTTCTTTTCTTTAAAACTCTTTATTTTCACAATTAACAAAAAATATACAAAGAATAATAATAAGTACTTAATCTTTCTTAGGTTAAAATATTTTATTTGACCATTTGTAAATAAATATACGCATCTCATATTTCTTTGATTTTCGTTATCTTATACTTTGTTATAATTTTACATTGAGAATGCGAAAGTTCAATTTGGTTGTAATATATACTTGGACATTACTATTCTGATAAGACTCATCCCCATTTGTAAACATTTGTACCCCCATCCCTGGATACTTATTTGTAATAACTTAGACTTTAAATTCCCGTAATTTATCGCTTTCCATATACTGTATAGTAATTAGGGTTTGTATGCGAAGATTCAAAATCAATCGCTAGATGACCTAATACAAGATAAATGCATGAAAATCAATACACAATTCACACTTGCACCTCTAGGGTAACCTCGCTTCTTGCCTCGAAAAATGCAATCATGTCCCTCGAGTATGAGACACTCTAGCAAATTCCCCTTCGATAAACAAAGATCGTAGTCCCTCGATGACCCTTGATGTTTCCTTCGATAAAATGATCTCGTCCCTTACAAAATTGCTAGAGCGTCTCAAAAGTTGCTTTCAATGATTGTATACGATGACCCGCTCCTGTCCCGTTTAACATCCTAACACAAGGTTGTTCGCCAAATACAATGGTGAAACAACACTGTTAAAAGGGTTAAAAACATAAGAAAGATCCTTGAGTAAAATAGGGTAGACAACTCTTAGTTACTTGATCAAAAATCTTGCAAAACATCCTTGCCATTTTTCAAACACACTTCACAACATAACTTCCAAACAGTTTCAAAGACAACTTTCAAAACATTGAATTATCTTTTCAAAAAGACACACCCCTTTGTATATATTCAAACAAGAATCATTACAAAGGTTTCCTAGACAAGGCATCTTTTTCAAAACATTTTCATAACCACACATACAAAGCACCATTTCAAACAATTGAAAAGCAAAGGCAAGTGATCTAAAAACAAGTAACTAAGAGCCCATAGATAACCATGGATGAAAAGGGTGCTAGCACCTTCCCTTTTCATAATCTACCCCCCGAACCCAAGAAAACATCTCAAAGGTCTTTCCTGTGCTTTTTGACCTTTCCTTAGGATAAAATAAAAAGTCGGTGGCGACTCTTGCTAAACCGAACAAGTGCGAAAACAAACGCAAAATCCCAAGTCAGTTCTCCCACCGTATCACAGAACTGGCGACTCTGCTGGGGACAAATTCTAAAAGTGGGGTTACCTTAGGGTTTTTAGATCACCTTTACATGCTTACCTTGATTGCTTTGATTGCTTTACTTTTTGGGTTCCTTGTTTGGGTTTGTTTTAAATCCTACACCCGGATTTAGGGACACCTATTAGGTAAGTAGCAATAAACTGTGAGGAAACTGTGCGGGGTATACCGACATGGTTGAAGCAGTAGCTACGTTAATGTGACATATTTGTGGGTACCGGTAGCCTTTGAGTTAATCAAAGAGAATACGGGGCCGCTGAGTGATATCGTGAAGCACTAACGAACTCTTAGAACCTTACTTGACCATCTTGGCCTTATTAGGGGTAGTGAGATGACCAGCTTTGGTGCAGTCCGAAGTTGGTAGATACTCGATACTACACTCATTGAGGATCATTTTCTTGGAAGAATTTGGTCGCCAGTTAAGTGGCTAAACCAAAACGATGAACACAGAAAATAATCCAGTGATATTGAGCTCCTTAGAACCTGGTTTCTATTTTAGGACAGGTTGAGCCAACTAACTTCAAGAGGGTACTTACCTACAAACCCCATGCAAGCCTAAACCTAAGGACTTGTTTGCTTTGTGTGAATATGATGGCCTGTATATACACTTACTTACTTTTGCATACATGTACATAACATCATAACATCATACCACAACATTTTCAATAACCATTTCGAGGATCTCGAGGGTCTTTGATGCAGGGGTACGTTGAACCAGACATCTACCAAAGGGCAAGAGGTTTCATTTTCCTCTAAACAAACGCCGTCAAAGATCAAGTACAACAACTTGAATCAGGGGCTATGACCCACTTGACATGGTGAGCTTGATTCTCGTGGAAAGACATCCACCAATACAAAGTTCTCCAATCAAAGATGTTGATCAAAGTTCAACCTCTTGTGTTTACCCCGAGAGATTCTTGAAAACATACATCCACATATCACGCATTGTATCATGATAGGTTTTCCTTTTCAGGTTTCCTTATTCTCCTACTGTTTATTTCAGTAGAGATGGCTCTAGAAAGGACTGACGAAGATATCCAGACTCAAAACGCTCAACTTCAAGAAATGTTCTTAAACCTGTCCCAGGGGCAAGAAGAAGTGAAAGCTCTCCTCACAAGGGGCATGGTCCTAGGGAATCCAGGCAGCGTCAGGAATGATCAGTTGGAAGAATTACAGATTGAGCTGGCAACAATGAAGATCCATATGATGGGACAGCTGGTGGGCCAGATGGCTCTCATTCAAGACCTGGCTCAAAGACAAGAAGAGCTCAGGGTTCTCGTCAACAAACTGCTTCGAGATAACCAAGTGGGGCAAACAACTAGGGTTGAAGACCAAGTCATCATTCAACCTCCTTTGATACAAGAAGACAAGGGAAAAGCTCCTCAACTTTCTTCAGGGTCACAAGCCCAGCAATAACCTCGCCAGCATCAACGGGGTAATCGGCGTAAGCAAAATACATCTGGAAGACATTTCTCCGAAACTGACATACCATCATCTCTAATACTGAAACGCCTGTTGGAGGTCAATTCGCTTGCTTTAAAGGATCCTATTCGGAAGCCCAATACCTCTGCTCCTAGCTATCACCCCAATGCATTTTGTGTATACCACTCCCATAGTCCTGGACATGACACCGATGACTGTTGGGCTTTGAAAAACAAGATCCAAGACTTGATTGACGAAGGAGTGCTGGAATTCATGCCGGATGGCGAGATGAAAATCTTTCGCTAAGGGTTCTCCACCTGAATTGACAAAATTCGAACTAAGAGACTTTTGTTTCATTTGAATTTTCAAGTTGTAACTTCTTTTGTTATTCAAACAATTATCTGTTGATGTCAAACTCTGTTTCATTAATGCATTGCATATGTTTGTCTTGAATTCATCCATTCGTTTTCACTATTCTTAAACTATGCTTTCTACTTTCTTTATGACATTTAACTCTTGCAAAAAAAGCTACAAGCCTTTAGAGGGAGGATGACGAAACAATGCCATAATCTCATACAGTATGCTTTTGAACAGACCTTGATGACGATGTACAGGCGTTTCTTTCAAATCCTAAACACTGGAGTTATAAGGAAGATAATCCCTAGTCAACCCCCTTCGAGCCAAAGAAGTAGAAGTTTTCTATTTTAAACACAAATTGAAACCTTTGATTAAAACCTGGGGCAGGGTAGTCTCTCAGTTAATTCAAAAGATGCGCATTGAAGTCGCAAACTCTCAGTTCGTAATACAACGAATGACATCAAAAACATTCCTTTGGAACCAAAAGACAGTGATGGTTCCTTATCTCATAGGCAGTCATTACCTCTCAAAAGAGAAAAGCCCATTGAGCCAAAACCTACAAAGGAGGCTTAAGAAAGCTGGGGCATCCCGCTGACTGTAATCTCGAAAACAGGAACAGTCAGACAAAAATTAGGGATAACGAATCAAAATAAAGAGGTCATTATAAATCCTCAACAACATGAAAAATGTTTCAAAAATGATGACTGCCTTCCAATAAATTCAAAAGGTGTGAACCATCACCCAAAACGTCGTTCCAAACTCAAATAAAGTTCGACGCACAATTAACTGAGTATAGGATTGAAGAACATCACGAAGAGCGGGTGGGTACAAATATACTTTGAGCCTTTATCTTTTGTTTCTCAAACCATGAACCAAGCCACGTTACAACCCTTTAAAAAGTCCTAATTGAAGCATGGGTTAATTTGAAAGCATACTGTTACAAAAGGTATCCTGACTCCTGTAAGGCTTTGCTCTAAATCTTGTGTTGAATTTGTCTTATAAAAAGTTTTCTGCTAAAAAACGCATTTTTTCGAAACTTCGAGACAAGCATAAACTTTGCATTATTTGAATATTGTTGTTTGCACATGTTTATTTGTTTGACAGCGAAGAAATTCACAACAGTGAAAACTTCGGAGGAACGAAAGCTCTCTCAGTGAATAAAATCACTTCAAGTGGGATGACACTTCCGTTACAAAATCTCCTATCAACAAGAAGGGGACTTGGTTTGGTATTATCCAGCAAATCTGGGGCAGTCCAGCCAAGATTTCAACAAATCTTTCAAAGTTCAGTAAACCTGGGGCAAGTCTCCCTCACTATCACTTGGGGCATTTAAACATCAAATCTTAACAAAGGGTTACGTACAATCCAAGTTTCCTGGCAGTGCCACAAGCACTTGATACTAGGGGCAGTGACAAATCTCTCTAAAATCTTTCTGAAAAGAAGTTCAAGCGTCCTCGAGAAGTTTATCACCTCTCTAGCAGACCAGCAGTCATGGGTTTATTTCCCCAACATTTGTCAAGGATTTATTCTCCAAAACAAATTACATTTCAAGTTGAACGATCGTTAAAAATTTCCTTCATCACCTGCTGGAAGTTACGGTCGTCATCAAAAATTCCTTCATCACCTGTTGGAATTCACGGTCGTTAAAAATTTCCTTCATCACCTGCTGGAAGTTACGGTCGTCATCAAAAATTCCTTCATCACCTGTTGGAATTCACGGTCGTTAAAAATTTCCTTCATCACCTGCTGGAAGTTACGGTCGTCATCAAAAATTCCTTCATCACCTGTTGGAATTCACGGTCGTTAAAAATTTCCTTCATCACCTGCTGGAAGTTACGGTCGTCATCAAAAATTCCTTCATCACCTGTTGGAATTCACGGTCGTTAAAAATTTCCTTCATCACCTGCTGGATGTTACGGTCGTCATCAAAAATTCCTTCATCACCTATTGGAATTCACGGTCGTTAAAAATTTCCTTCATCATTTGCTGGAAGTTACGGTCGTCATAAAAAATTCCTTCATCACCTGTTGGAATTCACGGTCGTTAAAAATTTCCTTCATCACCTGCTAGAAGTTACGGTCGTCATCAAAAATTCCTTCATCACCTGTTGGAATTCACAGTCGTTAAAAATTTCCCTCATCACCTGCTGGAAGTTACAGTCGTCATCAAAAATTCCTTCATCACCTGTTAGAATTCACGGTCGTTAAAAATTTCCTTCATCACCTGCTGGAAGTTACGGTCGTCATCAAAAATTCCTTCATCACCTGTTGGAATTCACGGTCGTTAAAAATTTCCTTCATCACCTGCTGGAAGTTACGGTCGTCATAAAAAATTCCTTCATCACCTGTTAGAATTCACGATCGTTAAAAATATCCTTCATCACCTGCTGGAAGTTACGGTCGTCATCAAAAATTCCTTCATCACCTGTTGGAATTCACGGTCGTTAAAAATTTCCTTCATCACCTGCTGGAAGTTACGGTCTTCATCAAAAATTCCTTCATCACCTGTTGGAATTCACGGTCGTTAAAAATTTCCTTCATCACCTGCTGGAAGTTACGGTCGTCATTAAAAATTCCTTCATCACCTGTTGGAATTCACGGTCGTTAAAAATTTCCTTCATCACCTGCTGGAAGTTACGGTCGTCATCAAAAATTCCTTCATCACCTGTTGGAATTCACGGTCGTTAAAAATTTCCTTCATCACCTGCTGGAAGTTACGGTCGTCATCAAAAATTCCTTCATCACCTGTTGGAATTCACGGTCGTTAAAAAATTCCTTCATCACCTGCTGGAAGTTACGGCCGTCATCAAAAATTCCTTCATCACCTGTTGGAATTCACGGTCGTTAAAAATTTCCTTCATCACCTGCTGGAAGTTACGGTCGTCATCAAAAATTCCTTCATCACCTGTTGGAATTCACGGTCGTTAAAAATTTCCTTCATCACCTGCTGGAAGTTACGGTCGTCATCAAAAATTCCTTCATCACCTGTTGGAATTTACGGTCGTTAAAAATTTCCTTCATCACCTGCTGGAAGTTACGGTCGTCATCAAAAACTCCTTCATCACCTGTTGGAATTCACGGTCGTCAAAAATTTCCTTCATCATCTGCTGGAAGTTACGGTCGTCATCAAAAATTCTTTCATCACCTGTTGGAATTCACGATCGTTAAAAATTTCCTTCATCAACTGCTGGAAGTTACGGTCGTCATCAAAAATTCCTTCATCACCTGTTGGAATTCACGGTCATCAAAAATTCTTTCATCACCTGCTGGAAGTTACGATCGTCATCAAAGATTCCTTCATCACCTGTTGGAAGTTACAGTCATCAAAGATTCCTTCATCACCTGTTGGAAGCTACATCCACCAATAGAATAACAGACAACTGAAGCTCCTAAAAATATGTTTCTCTCAAGAATGAAGATTCGCATCCTTGAAACGTCAAGAGATTGGTATACTCCCAAGCTCCTGATACCCACCAACAGAATAACGGACAACTGAAGCTCCTAAAAATCTGTTTCTCTCAAGAATGAAGATTCTCATCCTTGAAACCTCAGAAGATTGGTATACTCCCAAGCTCCTGACCCTTAATAGAATGAAGACTCTCATCCTTAAAACCTTAAGAGATTAGTATACACCCAACCTCCTGATATTCCCGACAGAATGAATATTCTCATTTCTCAAAGTGGTATAACATCTGAATTTCTGATATTCCCGACAGAGTTTTTTTAGATATTCCCCGGCAAAGATCTCCTCAAAGCAGGAATCCCCAGTAGATTGGCATACAACCCAAACTCCTGATTTCCCCAACAGCGGTCCCGGGACTTCTCATTTTCATCGATCAAAAGATTCTCAATCCCCAGCAGCAACCAAGGGGATTTGTCAAAATCAAGGATTTATTTTCCCCGACAGCGGTCAGAAATTTTATCATCTCCGGCTATCCAGGATTTATCTTCCTCAGCAAGACAGCTACTCAGCTTACATACACATCCATTACATTCATATATCATAAACATTGATGAAGTACAGCTCATTGCATCATACATATCATGCAACATGACTTTATGTTTCAGCTAACATTTTACCCTTTTCAGGATAAGATTAAAAGGATATCGTTAACAATTAGTCAAATACAGTACAAATATACCCCAAACACGGCGGTCATTCTACTACTCATTCAGACTTCAGCAAT
This sequence comes from Vicia faba, assembly GCA_948472305.1. Taxonomy (NCBI): domain Eukaryota; kingdom Viridiplantae; phylum Streptophyta; class Magnoliopsida; order Fabales; family Fabaceae; genus Vicia; species Vicia faba. The sequence continues at coordinate 1,790,320,511 of OX451736.1, forward strand.
CTGATACATATTAGATATGCTCCAGACACGGCGGCCATTCTATCTCTCATTCAAATTCAACTATCAACTTCAAGTTCAGATATGCTCCAAACACGGATGCCATTCTGGCCTTTGCACCAGCAGTTTGATTTTCCCTAGTGCATTCGCCACGGAAGTCATTCTGTCACTTATTCAGATCCCAATTATAGTCTCAGATATACTCCAGACACGAAAGTCATTCTGCTACTCATACAGATCTCAACTCCAGTTACAGTCTCAGATATACTCCATACACGGAAGTCATTCTGTCACTTATTCAGATCCCAATTATAGTCTCAGATATACTCCAAACACGGAAGTCATTCTACTACTCATACAGACCTCAACTTTTGAAAACAGTTTACGGATGCTTCCCAACATGGATGCTAATCTATTGCTTATTCAACTTCTGAAAACAGTTTATGGATTCTCCAAACACGGATGTTAATCTATCGCTTGTTCAGATTCAACTTTTGAAAACAGTTTACGGATGCTTCCCAACATGGATGCTAATCTATTGCTTATTCAACTTCAAGACTTCTGAAAACAGTTTACGGATTCTCCAAACACAGATGATAATCTATTGCTTGTTCAGATTCAACTTCTGAAAACAGTTTACGGATTCTCCAAACACGGATGTTAATCTATCGCTTGTTAAGATTCAACTTTTGAAAACAGTTTACAGATGCTTCCCAACATGGATTCTAATCTATTGCTTATTCAACTTCAAGACTTCTGAAAACAGTTTACGGATTCTCTGAACACGGATGTTAATCTATCGCTTGTTCAGATTCAACTTCTGAAAACAGTTTACAGATTTTCCAAACACGGATGTTAATCTATCGCTTGTTCAGATTCAACTTTTGAAAACAGTTTACGTATTCTCCAAACACGAATGTTAATCTATCGCTTGTTCAGATTCAACTTTTGAAAACAGTTTACGGATGCTTCCCAACATGGATGTCAATCTATTGCTTATTCAGACCCCCAGCTCAGAGATGTTCCAAACACAGATACTTTTTTGATACTCATTCTTTAACCTATAACATACAACTCAACAAACATTTTTGGATGGCATCTTTAAGCCCATCTCCGACAAGACTCTGTCACATCTCCAAATGGCATCTTTAAGCCCATCTCCGGTAAGATTCTGTCACATCTCCAAATGGCATCTTTAAGCCCATTCCCTCAGCTATATTTTGACGAGTGCAAATTTTTGGGCACTCTAGTGTCCAATCATTCTTTTACCTTCGAGTCGCGAACGACAAGATTACCGATCTAACTCTTCAGGTTCAAGAAGATTGAACAGGGGCAACTGTTGTACCCCAAAATTTGCCCTCCCTTTTTCACAAGAAATCACAACTTCAGGGTTTTCCCTGATCTTTCAAGATTGGCTCAAGAATCGGTCAAATAGACTTTTCTTTATCAGTAAATCCAGAATTAGGGTTTCCACTGATTTTGTTGAGATTGGCTCAGGAATTGATCAAGCAGACTTTTCTTTGACAATAATCCAGGATTAGGGTCTGCGCTCGCATTTCTCAGAAGAAATTGAATCCACAGTATTTCAATTGACTATTACATTATTTTTACGCTTGTTCGAGATTACTGGTTGTTTCTCAAAACCTAAATATCTGGGATAGGAGCTGAGGCTTTTGATTGAAACTTTGAGGCATTGGTTTGATCAGTGGAGTGAGAGGTTTGTGGAATGCTTGTTTGTTTAACTATACAAAGCATATGATTAATTGGAACGCCAGGTATATTGTGACTAATGCGAGATTGCGAGACTGCAAAGTTTGTTGATTATTTATTTCATCTGGATTAAAGTCATTGGGAAACATTTCCAGTTATTTTAATTTAAGAGTTTTAAATAATTAAATAGGCAATACAAGGAAAGAATGGAATATTTGACAGTAGAAAATTCTTATTTGACAAAGACTTTTTATTTATTTATTTCGAATATTGTTACAAATTTTATTCGAATATTGTAAATTTATAATTTACAGTGTTTACAATAATATTTATTATAATAAATGAAAAGAAAATAAATCTAAAGCCTAAATCTCTTGAAATCTTTGATCTTTACTGCGTCCTCCATTATTCAACTGGTACTTACCTGCAAAGGACAGAAGAAAAAGGAAATCAGTGCAATTAACTGAAGAGCATTTTTAAGCAGACAAATAAAAGAATCATCATTAAAGCTTGTTGGCCGGAATCAGAAATTCTATGTTCATCATGTTTCATTTTCCTCTCTGCAAATCACAAGAAGATTTCTCTTCTCGGTTCACAGAGAGAAAAATAAATATATAAAATTGCAAGCATACAAGTTATTTCAAAATGCAAAGATATAAGGCAGCAAGGCAAAGCAAACTGAACAACAAACTGCATTAGTCAACCAAAGGCACAAGGCTGCACACAAAAGCAAACTAAGTTACAAAAATGTCAAACCAAGTTGCAAAGCTGTCAAAGTACACAAAGCTGTCAAAGTACACAAAGCTGTCCAAGAAAGCACAATGCAGGAAATATGGAAACAAGTACAACAATGCAGAGATGAACCAAGTTACAAGCAAGAGCTTGTCCTAGCTCTCATCATGTTCTGGCCAACAAGCTTTTCAGAAAAGATATAATAAGAAATTTAAAAATGCTTTTATGGAGAGAGAAAGAGAGAACCAGAAAAAGGTTTGCAGTTTTGGCAGGCTGTAAAAGGCAGTAAGAGAACAAAAGATATAAAAAGAACAAGACTGTAAATAGTCCAGCAGGAGGAGATATAGAGAGCAAAAATTGCATAAACCTTCAAACTGCAGTAACAAGAAAAACCTGCTTAAACTGCATCTAGCAAGCTTAACAAAAAGCCCAAGCCTGCCTCACAAAATAGCAAGCCTGCCTTCTCAATAAAACAAACAACAAATCACCAAAACTGCCTCCAAACTCAGAAGCCTGTCAAGCAAGCTTAAGAAACATACAGCCTGCTTCCAACTAAACCTGCAAAAACTACAAGCTTAAGAAACATATAGCCTGCCTTACCAAACACAAAAACCTACAAACTGCCTCCAACTGAACCTGCATACGAGGAGCAACCAAAAACAACTCAAGCTTGCCTTCCTAAAACTCAGCAGATGGCAAACCTGTAAGTCCAGAAGCCAGTCTGCTTCCAAATTAAAAAAAAAACCCAACAAGTTCAAAGCTTACTCAAAAAACTCAAAATCTTCTCAAACTGCATCAGCCTGTTCAAACAAACACTGAGCAACCGAAAAACTCACAAACCTGTCCAACTACACAATAAACTTGTAAGTCCAAAACAAACCTACTATCAAGGCCAAAAACTGCCTAAACTTCAAACACAGTACAACCTCATCTCCAACAAGAGAAAGGAAGAACTTGCAAAACAAGCAAAACAACAATACTGACTTTCAGGTTCACCATCACAAAACATCAGCAAATTCAACTCCAAGCTAACAACAAGCAATATTTCAGAATACATATGTTCATCATCAAATAAACAGGGTACTCAAAGAAGAAGAGAGAATCAGAAACAAATATTCAAGTGTGTTCAGAACAACATCATCATCAGATAATCAGGGAGGAAGGATGTAGAGACAAAAACAAACAAAGACCAAATCTCAGAAAGTCATCATCATTGATACCAAATAACCCATAAGATAGAGGAAAAATCTAGAAGCAAAATATTCAAGTGTTTTTAGAACATACATTCATCATCAACAATCAGTAGCCAACAAAGGCAAACAACAATTCAGAAATAAGTTTTCAGAACAACGTCATCATAAAACATTCATCAACCGAAATCAAGCACAGAAATACCAGAAGTAAGAAACGCTGTCATCACGGTCCTCCTCCTCCGGCCACCTAGAGCGTCGCCGTTCCAATCCACCATCCACTCTCCAGAAACGAAGAACCAAAGGTATTGGTTTCTTTTCCCTCAATTTTTCTACATCTCACAACATAAACATCAAAAATTAAACATTGCAAAACATAAATATCCAAGAGAATCAAACATGTAAAACTGTGAAGAAACCCTAAAACGCGCTTAGAACAAAACATACCTTTCAAACCACTGCCTCGTACCGTTGTGGAGAGGAAATGGACGAAAGCAGCGCTCTGGCAACTTGGAGATTGAAGGAATAGTCAAAGCCTCGCCTGAGAGAGAAGATGAGAGCGAAGAAGATGGAAGGAGGCACAGTTGTACAAATTGCCAAACCCTAGTTTCTGAACTCACAAAACGCAAACCCTAACAAAATCTGTTCAATATTCATCATGGGCCTTCGCCCAAACAAAACATAAAGCCCAACGCTGACTAGCGCCTGCACCCCCCCCTTTAACCAAATTCTTGTTTTTATTTGGGCCAAATGCTAACCCTAGGCCCATCACCTTAATCCCTTTTCATTTTTTTTACTTTTCTTTTTAATCTTTTTCTTTATTTTGATAGTAATTACTTTAATTTATCTTAACATAATTTTAATTACTAATTAATTTGTCATACAATAGTAATAGTTTTTTTTATATAAGAGTTTTCTTTAAAAAATACATAAATAATAAAACTTTAACTTAAATAATTTTTCTTTTCTTTAAAACTCTTTATTTTCACAATTAACAAAAAATTTCCAAAGAATAATAATAAGTACTTAATCTTTCTTAGGTTAAAATATTTTATTTGACCATTTGTAAATAAATATACGCATCTCATATTTATTTGATTTTCGTTATCTTATACTTTGTTATAATTTTACATTGAGAATGCGACAGTTCAATTTGGTTGTAATATATACTTGGACATTACTATTCTGATAAGACTCATCCCCATTTGTAAACATTTGTACCCCCATCCCCGGATACTTATTTGTAATAACTTAGACTTTAAATTCCCGCAATTTATCGCTTTCCATATATTGTATAGTAATTAGGGTTTGTATGCGAAGATTCAAAATCAATCGCTAGATGACCTAATACAAGATAAATGCATGAAAATCAATACACAATTCACACTTGCACCTCTAGGGTAACCTCGCTTCTTGCCTCGAAAAATGCAATCATGTCCCTCGAGTATGAGACACTCTAGAAAATGCCCCTTCGATAAACAAAGATCGTAGTCCCTCGATGACCCTCGATGTTGCCTTCGATAAAACGATCTCGTCCCTTACAAAATTGCTAGAGTGTCTCACAAGTTGCTTTCAATGATTGTATACGATGACCCGCGCCTGTCCCGTTTAACATCCTAACACAAGGTTGTTCGCCAAATACAATGGTGAAACAACACTGTTAAAAGGGTTAAAAACATAAGAAAGATCCTTGAGTAAAATAGGGTAGACAACTCTTAGTTACTTGATCAAAAATCTTGCACAACATCCTTGCCATTTTTCAAACACACTTCACAACACAACTTCAAAACAGTTTCAAAGACAACTTTCAAAACATTGAATTATATTTTCAAATAGACACACCCCTTTGTATATATTCAAACAAGAATCATTATAAAGGTTGCCTAGACAAGGCATCTTTTTCAAAACATTTTCAAAACCACACACACAAAGCACCATTTCAAACAATTGAAAAGCAAAGGCAAGTGATCTAAAAATAAGTAATAAGAGCCCATGGATAACCATGGATGAAAAGGGTGCTAGCACCTTCCCTTTTCATAATCTACCCCCCGAACCCAAGAAAACATCTCAAAGGTCTTTCCTGTGCTTTTTGACCTTTCCTTAGGATAAAATAAAAAGTCGGTGGCGACTCTTGCTAAACTGAACAAGTGCGAAAACAAACGCAAAATCCCAAGTCAGTTCTCCCACCGTATCACACTAACCCTATCATGACCTATCATCATATAATCCCTTATAGAGTTAGAACCACACCCTTATCTTAGGTTTTAAGTTCTCTTCCCTACTACAATGGAGCCTTCCCTTTATCCCTATCTTCTTATTCTCTTCTTCCTCGCTCTCTCTCTATTCTCTGATTTTCACTATCGATTAATAATTGTTATCTCTATTCCTTTGTTTTTCCCAATAATAACCTTAGGACCCCTAATTCATAATCTCCATCTTACCCTTCCTTATTTTTAATTATTTATCTAATTATTTAATTATTAATATTATAATTACTATTTATCTCATATAATAGTAATAGTAAAAAAATAAAATAATAACAACAACAACAATAATAATAATAATAATAATAATAATAATATCACTAATATTCTTCATTCACCCCATGTCTCTACACTTTTAGCCATACACCCCGACACCTTAACTTCTACTATTCTCACAACTTCAAATCTTCCAATAATCTCATCAAAACACATCATAAAATTCATCAACACATATAAACACATCATATCATCTAACTATCAACAATACATCACGTCATATCACTGTCACGAATTCTGGCTTGATGCCTTTCTCATTGCATTTGATACTATATATAATAGTGTCGGTAATTACAACTCATAATGACTAATTACAACTCATAATAACTAATTACAACTTATAATGGCAATTTCCTATTCTATGAATGTAAATTATTCACAATAAATGTGTTTAATTATTTCCTGATTAACATCCCCCCTCAAATTGATGCGGCTGGTCAAGGAGCATCAATTTGCTAACAAGAAACTGATGTCGTGGGCGTGGAACAGCCTTGGTAAGAATATCTGTAACCTGCAACTGAGTACTGATGTGAGTGTTGTACCCCAAAATTTGCCTTCTCATGTTTTCCAAAGTCTCCCCCTGCATGGTTGACCAGAAACCCTTGCCTAAGGAAAAAGAAAATTTTTGAGTGGTGCTTTAAGTACCTTTCGATTGGCATTCTGAAAGACCCTTCGATTGGTATTCTGAAGGAGCCTTTCGATTGGCATGGATAATTCCCTTCGATTGGCATTATGGACAAGCACTTCAATTGACATTCCAAAAATGCTTCAATTGGCATTATGGAAAAGCACTTCGATTGGCATTGTGTCAAGGCCTTCGATTGGAATTCTGAAAGACCTTTTCGTTTGGCACCCTGGGCCAAGCCTTTCAATTGGCATGCCACGGGATCCTTCGATTTAGCATTGTGTCAAGGCAGCTTCGACATACATGTTAACCATGTCCTTCGATTAGCATGAACAACACCTTTTGATTGGCCTGTTAACAAAGCCTTTCGATTGGAATTTTAACAAGTACCCTTTGATTGGTATATGGATAAATACCCTTCAATTGGCATTTCAAAAGGTCCTTGGACTGGAACTTCAGAGTGTCCTTCGACTGGAACTTCAGAGTTTCCCTTAATAAGAACATCATAACGAAATGACCTTCGAATGGCATTTCAGTGCAGAGTTTCCCTTAATCTAAGATGCTCTAATGAAGGAAGTTCTGAACACTTCGAATCAGAACTTAGACTCATCACAAGGCTAAGGGCTGGTCGAAGTTGTCTAATAGGGAATGTTCTAAATAGATTCGAATTGGACTTTGAAGCTGGCAAAGAAGGCCCATTAGAAGGGTACATAAGAAATCCATTCGAAGGACACACAACTGGTGAAAACGAATGCCGTGTTGTCCTAGTCTGGTCTAAAGGTGTAGAAAGATGGAGGATTCGACTCAAAAGATCAAGTTGAACATTTAGACCCATAGGCTAGGCCACGTGTCTTCCCTTTTTAGGCCTTTACTCATTTGTTGTCTAAGACCACTTGCACTTAATAGCATAGTACTACCTTTTAGAAAAGTTTGTCTTGAGCCTTGCGCTTATTTTCCTTCAGAAGGAAGCAACCTCATCTGAACCATTCATCTTGCTTTTGTGGCACAAGTGGACATTTACTTTCCAGCTGAGCCTTATTTTATTATTTTCGCTCCCCAAGCAACACCAAAAAGCATAAGTCACATCTTCTGCACCCCAACTGCCAAGAGGCCCCCACATGTACTTTCACGTTACATTATTTTATCATTTATTTGCAAGGTTGGCTTTGGACAACATGTCCATTCTTTCTCTATAAATAGAGGAACGTTTACAAAGCTGAAAAGGATCTTTGGACCAGAGGAACGAATCCCCCAAATTTTCTCAAACACCACAAATCTCTCCAGTCCCTTCAACACTGGTGAGAACAAACCCAGAATCACATACTTACTTCCTTAGATTCTGAAGAACAAGTACTCTTCAGTATCCTTCGAATCCAGTTTGGAAAGAAACATAAGACTTGTTTCTTTCCTTCCTTCGAATCCAGCATTCCAAGCACAGCTGTTGGCCCTCTCTTTCAAATCCAGAACCCTGGGCATCCACTCAAGGTCCCACACCTATTCAAAGCCTCCATCAAGGTAATCACTCTTACCCTTGAACCTTTCATTTCATGGCATAACATGTAAATAATCTTTTCGTTCGTTTCAAGCATGCATATACCAGTGTTCCTTTCGTTTCCACCCTTTAAACATGTTTTTTTAAAAGTTAACCCTTTCGTTTTGCTTTCTGTTTACCTGAACTAGCTTTAACCATTAAACTGTTTGAAAGACAAATACTAGCATGGCCCCAGGCCATGTTGCCATTTAATGCTTTAAATGAAAGAAACAGGAAACAGGAAATAGGAAACAAAGCTTCTGGCTTCTACCCTTTTTCTCCAGGTCAAATGAAAGAGACAACTAGGAGGAAAACCATGTTGACTTCCAGGCCCAAATGAAAAGCATGCCTTCACTGATTCCAGGCTCAATCGAAAGGCATTCCCTTACTGCTTTCAATCTCCAATCGAAGAAGGCAACAAGACAACAAGGCAGAACCAGAAGGTTTCGCCATACGCTGACTTCTAGGCCAATCGAAGGACAAAACCTCACTGGTGCCAGCCCCTAATCGAAGGTCATGACCTCACTGGTGCTAGCCCCAATTGAAGGAGGCCAACAGAGTGCAGAATCGAAGGGTTTTCTGCCTCAATCGAAAGACACTCATTTTTCTTACTTTTATCTTATTTTTTCCTTCATACTTTTTATGCCTTTCGATATGGTTGTAATAGCGTAGGATTTTATCTTTCTGCATTTCATTTACTTGGTACAAATGCTAGTAATTAGGTCTGTATGGTAAGATAAAATCAACAAGTAGACAACCTAAAAAATCAAAGACAAATGCATGAAATAAAACACACTTTGCACACATGCACCCTTAGGGTAATTCCACTTGTTGCCTTCAAAAATGGGCCATGGTATGCATGTCAAGTACTTTGGCAAAACAAAAAGATCATAGTCCCTCGATGACGCTGTCTTGGTTGCCTAAACAAAATGATCAAGTCCCTCAAGAAAATTGCCAAAAATACTTGACACAATTGCTATCATGGTCTATACGATGACCCGTTCCTATCCCGTTAACATCCTAACACAAGGTTCTTCATCAAACACAATGGTGAAACAACACTGTTAAAATGGTTAAAAGCATAAGAAAGATCTTTGAGTAAAATAGGGTAGGCAACTCTTAGTTAATTGATCAAAAATCTTGCAAAACATCCTTGCCATTTTTCAAAACACACTCAAAAAACAATTTCCAAACAACTTTCAAAACATTGAATTATCTTTTCAAAAAGACACACACCTTTGTATATATTCAAACTAGAATCATTACAAAGGTTGCCTAGACAAGGCATCTTTTTCAAAACATTTTCAAAACCACACACACAAAACACCATTTCAAGCAATTGAAAAGCAAAGGCAAGTGATCTAAAACAAGTAACTAAGAGCCCATGGAAAACCATGGATGAAAAGGGTGCTAGCACCTTCCCTTTTCATAATCTACCCCCCGAACCCACGAAAACATCTCAAAGGTCTTTCCTGTGCTTTTTGACCTTTCCTTAGGATAAAATAAAAAGTCGGTGGCAACTCTTGCTAAACCGAAACATTTGCGAACACAAACGCAAAATCCCAAGTCAGTTTTCCCACCGTATCACAGAACTGGAGACTCTGCTGGGGAATTTCTAAAAGTGGGGTTACCGTAGGGTTTTTAGATCACCTTTACTTACTTAACTTGATTGCTTTGTTTGCTTTACTTTTTGGGTTCCTTGTTTGGGTTTGTTTAAATCCTACACCCGGATTTGGGGGCACCTTTTAGGTAAGTAGCAATAAACTGTGAGGGATCTGTCCGGCGTAGACCAACACGGATGAAGCAGTAGCTACGTTGGTGTGACACCTTGGTTTGTACCGATATCCCTTGTGTGGAAACGAGGAGAATATGGGTCTTCTAAGGAGTCATTAAGCACCAACTGACCTTAGAACCTTAAATTGACCAACTTGGCCATAGAACAGTAGCAATATGCTACACTCATTAAGACTAAACTCTCGCGATGATTCCGGCTGCAAGAAAAGGTTGCTAAATTGGAATTATGACCGATTGAGGGTAGTCAGTGATATTGAGATCCTCTAGAACCCGGTTTCTATTTCTAGGACAGGTTTGAGCCAACTAAACTCAAGAGGGTACTTATCTGCAAACCCCATGCAAGCCTAAACCTAAGGACTTGTTTGCTTTGTGTGAATATGATTACCTGTATATACACTTGCTTACTTTTGCATACATGTACATAACATCATAACATCATACCATAGCATTTTCAATAACCATTTCAAGGATCTCGAGGGTCTTTCGATGCAGGGTCACGTTGAACCAGATGTCTACCAAGGGGCAAGAAGGTTCTCCTCTAAATAAACACCGTCAAAGATCAAGTACAACAACTTGAATCAGGGGCTATGACCCACTTGACATGGTGAGCTTGATTCTTGTGGAAAGACATCCACCGATACAACGTTCTCCAATCAAAGATATTGGTCAAAATTCGACCTCTAACATTTTCTTGTGTTTACCCTGCGAGATCCTTGAAAACATGCATCCACATATCATATCATGACAGGTTTCTCCCATACAGGTCTCCTTATCTTCCTACTGTTTATTTCAGTAAGATGGATATGGAACAAACGGTGAAAGACCTCCAAGCTCAAAACGCTCAGTTCCAACAAATGTTTCTGGCTATGGTTAAAGGGCAAGAGGACCTGAAAGCTCTCCTTCTCAAAGAAAAGAAGAAAAAGTCCAAGAAGTCAGTAAGCGTCTTGAACTTGAGAAGAAGACCTAAAGCCCTAGATCTTTCAACTCCATCCAGCATAGGGGATAGTCTTGAAGAAGACCACAATTTGGAGATTAATGAAGTTGAAACTGACTACTCCGAGGAACAATATCCTCCCGCTGATGACAAGTATAAACAGTTGGAGGATCGCCTCAGTGCTATGGAGATTCAATAAATACCTGGCTTGGATTTAGGAGACATGGGTTTAGTTTCTGGATTGGTCATCCCTCCAAAGTTCAAAGTCCCTATCTTTGCCTTGTACGATGGAGTCTCTTGCCCTAAGATGCACTTAAAGTCTTATGTCTGCAAGATTCAACCATACACAACTGATCCAAAGCTTTGGATCCATTTCTTCCAAGAAAGCCTGGTAGGGACTCAACTCGAGTGGTTTTATCAATTGGAGAGTTCTCGCATCCATACCTGGGAGGATCTAGTTGCTGATTTTTACAAACAGTATCAGTACAATGCTGATCTTGCACCAACTCGTGTGCAATTGCAGAACATGACCATGGGTTCCAACGAGAGCTTCAAAGGATACGCCCAAAAGTGGAGAGATATGGTTGGTAGGGTGCAACCCCCTTTAACTGACAGGGAGCTGATTGACATCTTCATGGGAACATTGACAAGGCCTTTCTTCAAACACTTGATCGGAAGCTCTTCAGCCGGGTTCACCGAGCTAATACTGACCGGCGAAAGGGTCGAAGCTGGCATCAAAAGTGGGAAGATTCAAGAAGCTACACCTTTTGATGCTCAGAAAAAGCCTTACAGTGGGAAGAAAGAGTCTAATGCTGTGTACAGTCAAAAGAGTCGCCATGACCAGCACGTAGGGGCAGTCCTGGTCTCTGGTTCTGTGTCTCACCGACAACTGCAAAAGGGAAATCAACGAAGGCCAGATGAGCCTAAAAGACAGTTCACCAACATCAACATGTCGTTGTCTCAAGCGTTTCAAAACTTGTTGAGGATGAATCTAATTACATTGATAGGACCTCATCCAAACCCCAAGAATTCTTCTCCTAACTACAATCCTAATACGACCCGCGCTTATCATTCTGACAGTCCCGGGCATGATACTAACGATTGTTGGGCATTGAAGTACAAGATTCAGAATTTGATTGATGCCAAGGAGATTGAGTTTGGTCCTTCGGAGACTCTAGCATAATCACTGCTCCTTTGACGAATCATTGAGAGCGTCTTTGTTTCTTTGAATTTTCAAGTTGTAACTTCTTTTGTTATTCAAACATTTATCTATTAATGTCAAACTTTGTTTTCATTAATGCATTGCATATGTTTGTCTTGATTTGATCCACTCATTTCCATTACATTTAAACTATGCTTTTTACTCTCTTTATGACTTTCAACTCTTGCTAAAAGTTACAAGCCTTTAGAGGGAGGATGACGAAACAATGCCATAATCTCATACAGTATGCTTTTGGATAGACCTTACTGACGATGTACATGCATTTCTTTCAAATCCTAAACACTGGAGTTATAAGGAAGATAATCCCTAGTTAACCCCTTCGAGCCAAAGAAGTAGGAGTTTTCTGTTTTAAAACAAATTGAAACCTTTAAACCTGGGGCAGGGTAGTCACTCAGTTAATTCAAAAGATGCGCTTTAAGTCGCAAAACTCTCAGTTCATAATACAACGAACGACATCAAAAGCATTCCTATGGAATCAAAAGACAGTGGTGGTTCCTTATCTCATAGGCAGTCAATCTCTCAAAAGAGAAAATCCCACTGAGCCAAAACCTATAAAGGAGGCTTAAGAAAGCTGGGGCATCCCGCTGATTGTAATCTCGAAAAATAAGAACAGTCAGGAAAAAGTTAGGGATAACAAATCAAAAGAACGAGGTCGCTACAAATCCTCAACAACATGAAAAATGTTGCAAAAATGACTGCCTTCCAAAATCCAACTTGTGTGAACCATCACCAAAATGTCGTTCTAAATTCGAATAGAGTTCGACGCACAATTAACTGAGCTTAGGATTGAAGAACATCACGAAGAGCGGGTGGGTACAAATATACTTTGAGCCTTTATCCTTTGTTTCTTAAACCGTGAACCAAGCCACGTTACAACCCTTCAAAAGTCCTAATTGAAGCATGGGTTAGTTCGAAAGCATACTGTTACAAAAGGTATCATGACTCCTGTAAGGCTTAGCCCTAAATCTTGTGTTGAATTTGTCTTATAAAAAGTTTTCTGCTAAAAAAATGCATTGTTCAAAACTTCGAGACAAGCATAAACTTTGCATTACTTGAATATCATTGTTTGCATTTGGCTATTTGTTTGACAGCGGAGAAATTCACACAACGAATATCCGATGAACGAAAGCCCTCTTAGTGAACAAAATCAATTCAAGAAGGATGACACTTCCATTGACAAATCTCCTATCAACAGGGGGACTTAACATGTCACTATCCAGCATACCTGGGGCAGTCCAGTCAAGATTTCAAGAAATCTCTGAAGAAGTGCAGAGTAACCAGGGGCAAGTCTCCATCTCTGTCACTTGGGGCATTGAACGTCAACCCCGACAAAGGGTTACATACAATCAAACTTTTTGGCAATGCCACAAACATTCGCTACTAGGGGCAATGACAAGTCTCCCCAAATTCATTCTCATAGGATGACTCCCAGTAAAGGTTTAATCTCTGAAAACCTTTCCCCAGCTGAATCAACCTCAAGAATCCTCGAGGACTTCCCCCAACGAAGATGTCACCTCTCTAGCGGACTGACGACAAGGTTTATTTCCCCAACAACACCAAGATTCCCCAGCTTGAGTTTGCCTCTCCGACTACTACAAATCAAAGGACCACAACTCCTCTTCCCCAGTAGACTACTCTATAATCCCCAGCAAGTTACTGCGAAACCTGGACCCGACCAGATATCAGTTCAACTTCGACTCCCCAGTAGAGCAACGGACGACTAAGACTCCTAAACTCTTTTCCCAAGCAGAAATAAATATACTCCCCATAGAGTTTTCAACTTCCCCCAGTGGAGTTATCCTCAAACAACAAAACAGGAATCCATTGGAAATATTCTAAGCAAAGTTTGAAGACACACATACTCTTCAACAGCAGTCCAGGATTTAATGACTCCCCAGCTTTTGTCAAGGATTTATTTTCCCAGAAAAAAATACATTCATTAACATTTCACATTTCATACATCCTATTTACATACATGATAAGTGCATACAACGCAATCTCATTTATTTTGAGAACATCATGACATCGTGCATTTCATACATCATGACATTGCATACAACTAACGTTTTACCTTTTTCAGAAAAAGGACAATCAACAGATGGCTACCATCAACCTTTTCAAGTTCCAGATTAATACCTGAAACCAGACAGGACAATTATCTACTTGACCATCATGAAGCAACCCCACACCGGTTCCTTCTCTTTCCAAGATGCAGTTTTACACGGACTCGTCATGAAGAAACCCTACACATGTTCCTTCTTTCCAGATGCAGTTTTACACAGACTCATCATCAGGCAACCCTAAACCGGTTCCTTCTCTTTCCAAGATGAAGTTTTACACGGACTCATCATGAAGCAACCCTACACCGGTTCCTTCTCTTTCCAAGATGAAGTTTTACACGGACTCATCATCAGGCAACCTTACACCGGTTCCTTCTCTTTCCAAGATGAAGTTTTACACTGACTCATCATCAGGAAACCCTACAACGGTTCCTTCTCTTTCCAAGATGCATTTTTACACGGACTCATCATCAGGAAACCCTACACAGGTTCCTTCTCAATTTCAGATGAAGTTTTACACGGACTCATCATCAGGCAACCCTACATCGGTTCATTCTCTTTCCAAGATGAAGTTTTACACGGACTCATCATCAGGCAACCCTACACCGGTTCCTTCTCTTTCCAAGATGCAGTTTTACACGGACTCATCATCAGGCAACCCTACACAGGTTCCTTCTCAATTTCAGATGAAGTTTTACACGGACTCATCATCAGGCAACCCTACACCGGTTCCTTCTCAAATTCAGATGCAGTTTTACATGGACTCATCATGAAGAAACCCTACACCGGTTCCTTCTCAAATTCAGATGCAGTTTTACACGAACTCATCATCAGGCAACCTTACACCGATTCCTTCTCAAATTCAGATGCAGTTTTACACGGACTCATCATCAGGAAACCCTACACAGGTTCCTTCTCAATTTCAGATGAAGTTTTACACGGACTCATCATGAAGAAACCCTACACTGGTTCCTTCTCTTTCCAAGATGAAGTTTTACACGGACTCATCATCAGGCAACCCTACACCGATTCCTTCTCTTTCCAAGATGAAGTTTTACACGGACTCATCATCAGGCAACCCTACACCGGTTCCTTCTCTTTCCAAGATGCAGTTTTACACGGACTCATCATCAGGCAACCCTACACAGGTTCCTTCTCAATTTCAGATGAAGTTTTACACGGACTCATCATCAGGCAACCCTACACCGGTTCCTTCTCAAATTCAGATGCAGTTTTACACGGACTCATCATGAAGCAACCCTTCACCGGTTCCTTCTCAAATTCAGATGCAGTTTTACATGAACTCATCAGGCAACCCTACACCGGTTCCTTCTCAAATTCAGATGCAGTTTTACACGGACTCATCATCAGGCAACCCTACACAGGTTCCTTCTCAATTTCAGATGCAGTTTTACACGAACTCATCATCAGGCAACCCTACACCGGTTCCTTCTCAATTTCAGATGAAGTTTTACACTGACTCATCATGAAGCAACCCTACACCGGTTCCTTCTCAAATTCAGATGCAGTTTTACACAAACTCATCATCAGGAAACCCTACACCGGTTCCTTCTCAAATTCAGATGCAGTTTTACACGGACTCATCATAAAGCAACTTTACACAGGTTCCTTTTCAGAAAATTTCAAATGAAGTTTTACACGGACTGATCACTATTTAAATTCAACTTCTGAAAACAGTTTACGGATTCTCCAAACACGGATGTTAATCTATCGCTGGTTCAGACTCAACCTTTGAAAACAGTTTACGAATTCTCCAAACATGGATGTCAATCTATTGCTTGTTCAGACCCCCAGCTCAGAGATGTTCTAAAACATGGACACCTTTCTGATACTCACCTACTCACCAACGACATACAGTTCAACAAACATTCTTGGATGGCATCTTTAAGCCCATCTCCGACAAGATTCTGTCACATCTCCAGATGGCCTCTTTAAGCCCATCCCCGACAAGATTCTGTCACATCTCCATATGGCATCTTTAAGTCCATCTCCGACAAGATTCTGTCACATCTCCAGATGGCATCTTTAAGCCCATCCCCGACAAGATTCTATCACATCTCCAGATGGCATCTTTAAGCCCATCCCCGACAAGTTTCTGTCACATCTCCAGATGGCATCTTTAAGCCCATCCCCGACAAGATTCTATCACATCTCCAGATGGCATCTTTAAGCCCATCCCCGACAAGTTTCTGTCACATCTCCAAATGGCATCTTTAAGCCCATATCCTCAGCTATATTTTGACGAGTGCAAATTTACGGGCACTCTAGTGTCCAATCCTCTTTTACCTTCGAGTCGCGAAAGGCAAACTTGCCAATCTAACTCTTCAGGTTCAAGAAGATTGAACAGGGGCAGCTGTTGTACCCCAAAATTTGCCCTCTCATGTTTTCCAAAGTCTTCCCACTGCATGGTTGACCAGAAACCCTTGCCTAAGGAAAAAGAAAATTTTTGAGTGGTGCTTTAAGTACCTTTCAATTGGAATTCTGAAAGACCCTTCGATTGGTATTCTGAAGGAGCCTTTTGATTGGCATGGATAATTCCATTCGATTGGCATTATGGACAAGCACTTCAATTGACATTCCAAAAATGCTTCAATTGGCATTATAGACAAGCACTTCGATTGGCATTGTGTCAAGGCCTTCGATTGGAATTCTGAAAGACCTTTTCATTTGGCACCCTAAGCCAAGCCTTTCAATTGGCATGCCACGAGATCCTTCAATTTAGCATTGTGTCAAGGCAGCTTCGACAGACATGTTAACCATGTCCTTCGATTAGCATGAACAACACCTTTCGATTGGCCTGTTAACAAAGCCTTTCGATTGGAATTTTAACAAGTACCCTTTGATTGGTATATGGACAAATACCCTTCAATTGGCATTTCAAAAGGTCCTTGGACTGGAACTTCAGAGTGTCCTTCGACTGGAACTTCAGAGTTTCCCTTAATAAGAACATCAGAACGAAATGACCTTCGAATGGCATTTCAGTGCAGAGTTTCTCTTAATCTAAGATGCTCTAATGAAGGAAGTTCTGAACACTTCGAATCAGAACTTAGACTCGTCACAAGGCCAAGGGCTGGTCGAAGTTGTCTAATAGGGAATGTTCTAAATAGATTCGAATTGGACTTTGAAGCTGACAAAGAAGGCCCATTCGAAGGGTACATAAGAAGTCCATTCGAAGGACACACAGCTGGTGAAAACGAATGCCGTGTTGTCCTAGTCTGGTCGAAAGGTGTAGAAAGATGGAGGATTCGACTCAAAAGATCAAGTTGAACATTTAGACCCATAGGCTAGGCCACATGTCTTCCCTTTTTAGGCCTTTACTCATTTGTTGTCTAAGACAACTTGCACTTAATAGCATAGTACTACCTTTTAGAAAAGTTTGTCTTGAGCCTTGCGCTTATTTTCCTTCAGAAGGAAGCAACCTCATATGAACCATTCATCTTGCTTTTATGGCACAAGTGGACATTTACTTTCCAACTGAGCCTTATTTTATTATTTTCGCTCCCCAAGCAACGCCAAAAAGCATAAGTCACATCTTCTGCACCCCAACTGCCAAGAGGCCCCCACATGTACTTTCACGTTACATTATTTTATCATTTATTTGCAAGGCTGGCTTTGGACAACATGTTCATTCTTTCTCTATAAATAGAGGAACATTTACAAAGCTGAAGAGGATCTTTGGACCAGAGGAACGAATCCCCCAAATTTTCTCAAACACCACAAATCTCTCCAGTCCCTTCAACACTGGTGAGAACAAACCCAGAATCACATACTTACTTCCTTAGATTCTGAAGAACAAGTACTCTTCAGTATCCTTCGAATCCAGTTTGGAAAGAAACATAAGACTTGTTTCTTTCCTTCCTTCGAATCCAGCATTCCAAGCACAGCTGTTGGCCCCCTCTTTCAAATCCAGAACCATGGGCCTCCACTGAAGGTCCCACACCTATTCAAAGCCTCCATCAAGGTAAGTCACTCTTACCCTTGAACCTTTCATTTCATGGCATAACATGTAAATAATCTTTTCGTTCGTTTCAAGCATGTATATACCAGTGTTCCTTTCGTTTCCACCCTTTAAACATGTTTTTTTAAAAGTTAACCCTTTCGTTTTGCTTTCTGTTTACCTGAACTAGATTTAACCATTAAACTGTTTGAAAGACAAATACTAGCATGGCCCCAGGCCATGTTGCCATTTAATGCTTTAAATGAAAGAAACAGGAAACAGGAAATAGGAAACAAAGCTTCTGGCTTCTACCCTTTTTCTCCAGGTCAAACGAAAGAGACAACTAGGAGGAAAACCATATTGACTTCCAGGCCCAAATGAAAAGCATGCCTTCACTGATTCCAGGCTCAATCGAAAGGCATTCCCTCACTGCTTTCAATCTCCAATCGAAGAAGGCAACAAGACAACAAGGCAGAACCAGAAGGTTTCGCCATACGCTGACTTCCAGGCCAATCGAAGGACAAAACCTCACTAGTGCCAGCCCCTAATCGAAGGTCATGACCTCACTGGTGCTAGCCCCAATCGAAGGAGGCCAACAGAGTGCAGAATCGAAGGGTTTTCTGCCTCAATCGAAAGACACTCATTTTTCTTACTTTTATCTTATTTTTTCCTTCATACTTTTTATGCCTTTCGATATGGTTGTAATAGCGTAGGATTTTATCTTTCTGCATTTTATTTACTTGGTACAAATGCTAGTAATTAGGCGTGTATGGTAAGATAAAATCAACAAGTAGACAACCTAAAAAATCAAAGACAAATGCATGAAATAAAACACACTTTGCACACATGCACCCTTAGAGTAATTCCACTTGTTGCCTTCAAAAATGGGCCATGGTATGCATGTCAAGTACTTTGGCAAAACAAAAAGATCATAGTCCCTCGATGATGCTGTCTTGGTTGCCTAAACAAAATGATCAAGTCCCTCAAGAAAATTGCCAAAAATACTTGACACAATTGCTATCATGGTCTATACGATGACCTGTGCCTGTCTCGTTAACATCCTAACACAAGGTTGTTCATCAAACACAATGGTGAAACAACACTGTTAAAAGGGTTAAAAGCATAAGAAAGATCTTTGAGTAAAATAGGGTAGACAACTCTTAGTTACTTGATCAAAAATCTTGCAAAACATCCTTGCCATTTTTCAAAACACACTCAAAAAACAATTTCCAAACAACTTTCAAAACATTGAATTATCTTTTCAAAAAGACACACACCTTTGTATATATTCAAACTAGAATCATTACAAAGGTTGCCTAGACAGGGCATCTTTTTCAAAACATTTTCAAAACCACACACACAAAACACAATTTCAAGCAATTGAAAAGCAAGGCAAGTGATCTAAAACAAGTAACTAAGAGCCCATGGAAAACCATGGATGAAAAGGGTGCTAGCACCATCCCTTTTCATAATCTACCCCCCGAACCCACGAAAACATCTCAAAGGTCTTTCTTGTGCTTTTTGACCTTTCCTTAGGATAAAATAAAAAGTCGGTGGCGACTCTTGCTAAACCGAAACATTTGCAAACACAAACGCAAAATCCCAAGTCAGTTCTCCCACCGTATCACAGAACTGGCGACTCTGCTGGGGAATTTCTAAAAGTGGGGTTACCTTAGGGTTTTTAGATCACCTTTACTTGCTTAACTTGATTGCTTTGTTTGCTTTACTTTTTGGGTTCCTTGTTTGGGTTTGTTTAAATCCTACACCCAGATTTGGGGGCACCTTTTAGGTAAGTAGCAATAAACTGTGAGGGATCTGTCCGACGTAGACCGACACGGATGAAGCAGTAGCTACGTTGGTGTGACACCTTGGTCTGTACCGATATCCCTTGTGTGGAAACAAGGAGCATATGGGTCTTCTAAGGAGTCATTAAGCACCAACTGACCTTAGAACCTTAAATTGACCAACTTGGCCATAGAACAGTAGCAGTATGCTACCCTCATTGAGACTAAACTCTCGCGATGATTCCGGCCGCAAGAAAAGGTTGCTAAACTGGAATTATGACCGATTGAGGGTAGTCAGTGATATTGAGATCCTCTAGAACCCGATTTCTATTTCTAGGACAGGTTTGAGCCAACTAAACTCAAGAGGGTACTTATCTGCAAACCCCATGCAAGCCTAAACCTAAGGACTTGTTTGCTTTGTGTGAATATGATTACCTGTATATACACTTGCTTACTTTTGCATACATGTACATAACATCATAACATCATACCATAGCATTTTCAATAACCATTTCAAGGATCTCGAGGGTCTTTCGATGCAGGGTCACGTTGAACCAGATGTCTACCAAGGGGCAAAAGGGTTCTCCTCTAAACAAACGCCATCAAAGATTAAGTACAACAACTTGAATCAGGGGCTATGACCCACTTGACATGGTGAGCTTGATTCTCGTGGAAAGACATCCACCGATACAAAGTTCTCCAATCAAAGATATTGGTCAAAATCCTACCTCTAACATTTTCTTGTGTTTACCCCGCGAGATCCTTGAAAACATGCATCCACATATCATATCATGACAGGTTTCTCCCATACAGGTCTCCTTATCTTCCTACTGTTTATTTCAGTAAGATGGGTATGGAACAAACGGTGAAAGACCTCCAAGCTCAAAATGCTCAGTTCCAACAAATGTTTCTGGCTATGGTTAAAGGGCAAGAGGACCTGAAAGCTCTCCTTCTCAAAGAAAAGAAGAAAAAGTCCAAGAAGTCAGTAAGCGTCTTGAACTTGAGAAGAAGACCTAAATCCCTAGATCTTTCAACTCCATCCAGCATAGGGGATAGTCTTGAAGAAGACCACAATTTGGAGATTAATGAAGTTGAAACTGACTACTCCGAGGAACAATATCCTCCCGCTGATGACAAGTATAAACAGTTGGAGGATTGCCTCAGTGCTATGGAGATTCAACAAATACCTGGCTTGGATTTAGGAGACATGGGTTTATTCATACTGACTCTGAATAAAGGAGAATCCAAGTAGAGTGGAGCGGAATTTCTCGTACCATGCTCTAGGTGCCTGTTTCAAACCATATAAGGAGCGTTTGAGCTTACACACGCCTTTAGATGACGAGAATAAGCCTTGAGGTGGAGTCATATAAATATCTTCTCTCAGGTCACCATGAAGAAAAGCATTATTCACATCCATTTGATGAAGAGTCCAACCACTAGAAGCATCTATAGAGATGATCGTGCGGACAGTTGTCATTTTGGCAACCGGTGCAAATGTCTCATCATAATCAATTCCATATTCCTGCTTATTTCCTAACGCAACCAAACGAGCCTTGTAACAGTTGAGGGACCCATCAGAATTTAATTTCACAGAATACACCCATTTGCAACCTATAGGTTTTACATCGGGAGGGCAAGAGACAATATCCCATGTGAAATTCTCTTGAAGAGCTTGGAGCTCTTCATTCATTGCTTTTATCCATCGCACATCCTTAACAGCCTGTGAGTAACAAGTAGGAATAGATATGCTAGACAGTGTGGCAGTCAGATAAGTATGTGAGGAATCATACCTATCTGGTGAATATCTATCTGGTGCACGAGATATTCGACCAGAACGCCGTGGTTCAACCGGTACAGGATCAGGTGGCGGTTCAGCATCGGGAAGGGGTGTGGGAACCTGCTGTCTGTGTTTTCTGACATATACATGACCTGGTTTATAACGTTCTATAGATTGAGGCATAATAGAAAACTTAGGAAGAGTAACAATATCATTAATGGCAGGAGAAACACAGGGAAACATAAACTGATTATCAAAAAATGTCACATTTCTAGAAATGCGAAAACGATGGTTAGTGACATCATAACACACAAATCCCTTATGAGAGTGACTATATCCCATAAATGCACATTGAACTGATTGTGCTCCAAGATTATGCCTTTCAAAAGGAGGTAAGTGAACAAAATACACACACCCAAAAGTATGTAACGCACTATAATCAGGATGAATTTTAAAAAGACGAAAGAAAGGATAATCAAGTTCAATAACCGTAGAAGGAAGACGATTGATCAAGAAGACAACTGTGGAAAGAGCTTCTACCCAAAATTGGGATGGTACTGAAGCTTGGAGAAGCAATGTGCATGTTACATCAAGCAAATGACGATTCTTCCATTCTGCAATACCATTTTGTTGAGGAGTATTGGGACAAGATCATTGCGACAAGATGCCTTTTTGTTGAAGGTATTCCTGAAACATATGAGACATGTACTCACCACCAGAGTCAGAGCGAAATTTTTTAACACTTGCTTGAAATTGAGTTTTAACATAGGTTAAAAATTTCTTAAACACAGAAAACACTTCAGATTTAGACCGAAGGAAATATATCCAAACAAAACGACTATAATCATCAATAAATGTGACAAAATATTTATAGTGAGAATGAGAAACTACAGGAGATATACCCCATACATCACTATGAATCATTTCAAAACAAGTGGAAGCACGATAAGCACCAGATGGAAAAGAAAGTGTTTTACTCTTAGCTAATTTGCAAACAGAACATGAAATAGAGGCATTAGAAACATTTTTATTTCCCAACAAACCATTTTTAAATAAATGGGACAAAACAACAGAGTTTGGATGACCTAATTTTCTGTGCCAATCCTCTTAAGAGTTCAAAACATTATTACAAGCAAGAGATATATGATTAGAAATAAACTGGAGTGGAAACAGTCTTCCCACTTTAGGCCCCTTCGCGATCACTCTCCTCGACACCTGTTCCTGCACAAGACAACCATCACGAGAAAAGTTAACATCATAATTTTTATCTACCAATTGACCAACAGATAATAAATTAGACGCAAGTCCAGGTGATACAACCACGTCCCGAAAATCAGAGTTGATGTCGCCAATATCCGTAATAGATAAAGTATTACCATCAGCTATTTGAATTTTCTGATTACCATGATAAGAGTGTAAATTGTTCAAATACTCTTAAGAACCTGTCATGTGATTGGATGCACCCGAATCAAGAAACCACGGGCGAGAAACATTAGAAGACTTACCCTGAATTCCCAAGGCCGAGAGAGCGGAAAGTACCATTTGTTGAATCAATTCAGGTTGTATAGCACTATCGTTTGATGCCCCATTAGTGGAAGGACCAACCGCATGATTTGCATGGAATGCCTGTACTGAACGTTGTGTTGGTCGTGGAGGACGTGTGGGACACTCAGAGATAATATGACCCCGTTGCTTGCAGTAATTACAAAACTTCTTATTGCAGCTACAATATGACCAAATTGTTTGCAAGAGAAGCACTGAACCTGTTTCATATCACGATTTTTACCTTTACTTTGAGCAGCATATGCAACCATCACGGGCTCGGAAATGGTAGCATCATGAGACATGGCTCCTTGAGTAATAAGACGTTGTTCCTCTCTTAGGAGTTCTCCAACACATGTATCTAAAGAAGGAACAGGATTCCTATTCAGCAAGGCACCTCTGACAACCTCAAATTCTGGGCGTAATTTCATGAGAAATTGATCTCGACCACTTGTGTTGTAAACCTCTTGAACAGCCGCGAGAGAGGTCTTGGGAACATTAGCATGTATAATAGCAGAGTGTTCTGCCCAGAGATTTAAAAAACCAGAATAGTATTCTTGAATAGACAAATCACCTTGTTTGTAGTTGGCTATTTCTAACTCCAACTGAAAACGTTTTGCCGAATTGCCCTGGTTGTAAATGCGTTTTAGATAATTCCACATTTCTTGAGCAGTTGAAAAAGAGCGTAAGTTATTGATCATGTGAGGATCAATATTGTTGAGAATCCAAGTGATGATTTGAGCATCTTTAGTTTCCCACGCATCTAAACCAGTTTTCTCCGTCGGTGCCTTAGAAACACCATCTAAATGACTCCATAATCCATTTCCTTTAACATACATCTTGAACTGAAATTCCCATGCAGAATAATTCTTGCCAGTAAAACGGACACAAAAATTCTTTTCATTTTCCATTGCCATTAGATATAACCCCTTTGTATTGTTAAATAAACAGGATAAATCCAAACCCAGTGTGCACGTGCAACCAATTTATTTAATAATACCAATTAAATAAATAGTAAAACAATGGGAAGCAAACCAGGAAACCACGCGGTATCTAAACCAGGAAACCACGCAGTAGCTAACGAACGGTGAAGAAACACCCATGATCTAGAAATTGCCAACAATTCAACAATGAAACCACGATCACCGAAAAAAATCACCAAGAACAACGATCACCAAGCGGAATCGCCGAGAATACGAAACGGAATCGCAAAGCACAATATGTTGGCAGCACCAAATGATTAACGATCACCGAAACAACGTGCGATAAACACAGAATCAAGATCACGAAGCAACAACAATGAAGAAATCACGAAACGGCAATTGAAAGATTTCAGATTTCGAGAAATACAAACAAGAAACACGATTTCAAGAGCGACCAAATGGGGTGTCACTATTCAGCCAAGAGAACAAGGATTCACAGGTTAGATCGAACCCTTCTGATACCATGTCACGAATTCTGGCTTGATGCCTTTCTCATTGCATTTGATACTATATATAATAGTGTCGGTAATTACAACTCATAATGACTAATTACAACTCATAATAACTAATTACAACTTATAATGGCAATTTCCTATTCTATGAATGTAAATTATTCATAATAAATGTGTTTGATTATTTCCTGATTAACAATCAGATCATAAAATCTACCGACTCATGAAAATACACAGCATCATCTAATTATTTTAAATAAAATAATTCTAATTAAATCAGGGTGTTACACAAGCACGCGACTTATCTTTAGTGTAAGTCGTATCATATGACCAACCCGAGATGCAGGAGAAGTCTTGTAGAATTCCTCCCTGAAATAACAAAATTAAACTATTAGTTTCGGAATCAAAATAATCAACAAAGGGCACAAAGACAAAGAATTTATATCGTCATAAGTGACATGCTGCCAGTCATCTGCTTCGTCTCCCAAATAATGGCATCATCCAACTTGGTATACAAGTAAACCAAATAAACAACGCCCCAGTTCCACGAGATGGTCGTCTCAAAATCATCAAAGTATCGCAGGTACATGATATCGGTGTAAGTGGCACTGGTGTCAACAAAAATATGTGTGCCAACAAGGTATGCTCTCATGGAAAACTGTAACACCCCACTTTCCCCATTATAAAAATACGCAATTATAAGAAAATAATCAGAGTTTTCACCAATAAGTGGAATGTCACATTAAAAATAAACCAACATAAACTCCTTTTATTAATGAATCAAAGACAACGGAAAATAATTGTTTTATCTCAACTTGGCAATATGCCTAAACACCAAAACTATCCACCATACACTGTGGTTCAACAAACTTCCAAATGAATAAAAGATATGTAACCAAATGATAAAAGAAATAACAAATAATAAAACTTCCAAATCCCGTGTTACGTATCAGAGCAACTCCTAAGACTCGATCAGGCAACACGCACTCCATGCACACTCAAGTACCTGGATTATCTGTACTCCCAAATAAGCACAGACACAACAACAACAACAAAAGGGGTGAGAACTAGATTCAATAATTTAGCAGTGAAATAATCATGTTAAGAGTAGTAATCACACAACACATGATCCAATCAAATCATAATGATGCAATGTGACTCAACAATGACACAATACATGTGGTACAAATTACCAAGGTTCATTCGATCGAACCAGATAAATCACATACACCTATCCTAGGCAATGATTTATCTACACCACTGGTCACATACACTCCTCTTGAGCAATGACCTATTTCCACCAATAACACCATGAAATGCATGACAATGATATGCATAAAGTTCACATGTTCACATTGATACGATCCTCCTGATCAATTGCAAGTCTTACACTTACCGTAACACTCACTAGTATTACCACACCTATTCAGACATATGTGCACCCATACATACAATTCACCAATTTCACCAACAATTCTAAGCTTACCAATATCTAATTAATTCACCAATAATCCACCAATTCTGCTACTGCTGTACCAAGACAACACCTGATAAATGTTATTTCTGCTAATCAATTATATTCTGCTATTTAATTCCAAAACTATTGTATATTAGTTAAATATGGCCTCCATGTCTTACTGCTATTTTATTACAGAATTATTTTTGCTACTACATTTTCTGTCTCTGATAACTACTAACCCTGCTGGTTTACTACTAACTGCTAGTGTCTACCACCTATTAATCCAATATATACTAGTTCAATTAAACTAATTAAACTAATATATATATATATATATATATATATATATATATATATATATATAATATATATATATATATATATATATATATATATATATATATATATATATATATATATATATATATATATTATATATATATATATATATATATATATATATATATATATATATATATATATATATATATATAATATATATATATATTCTACTAGATTTAATCCAATTAACTAATACATATATATATTTGTAGGTTACTGTAACTACTAGTGAGATTAACTAATATATATGTAGGTTACTTTATGTAACTACTGTGATGGAATCCTAAGAAATATAGCCAATATTCAACTTGAGCTTAATATTTATGTCCAATGATCAAGTACTGTACGCTCCAAATATTTCAAATGATGATTCAAAATAAAAAGCTAATATGTTCTAATGTATAGAACTAGCTACTTGTAAGTCATTGTGATGAGATTCTAATAAATTAATACCTAAGACTAACTAATATTATAATGTACACATAATCCACTCACTAATGATAATGATCCACACACACACAACATGACGAACGTCATGTTTTCCACCCACCCACAAAGTGCGGCATATTTTTTTTATTTTTTTTCAAAAACAGTTTCTCTGCAATTCCTTCACTTTTCCTTCGATTAAATTACAGACTCCAAAATTCACTCATATAATATCACAACAATCAACAGTATATTTTTCATGAACATAACGTAACAATTTTCATTCATATTAATCACAACTCCATTATGTTATAATTAATTCACACAACAGTTACCGTATACATAGAAACATATGAGGGAAGGATACCCTCACTACCCTCTCATGATAATACACCCATATTAAAATATATTCTCCCCCCATTACCTTGGAATTGTTTGGAATTTCCGGTGAATTGGTTTCTTCCCAATCTTCCTAGCCGCCGCTCCCTTTTAGTTTCTTATTTTTCTCCAACTGCTCTTTTTACGTGAAAGAAACCCCTCCCATACTACTTAACCTATTATTTCCTTCTTATTCTCCACTAATCCCATTACCCATCAAATATGACTTTTTAATTATTAAATTAATAATAATAATAATACTAATAATACGGATAATAATAATATAATAATAATACTCTTAATAATGCTAATAATAATAATAACCTTATGCTATTATTAATATTATCACTACTAATAACACACCCTAAAATACTCTTCAATGCCCTCATCAAAGGTTCTATCAGACAAGTACCCTTAACGGAATTAAATCAAACAAAAATATAACTCGACGGTTAAATAAATTAAAATGGGTGTTACAACTCTCCCCCACTTAATTTATTTTCGTCCCCGAAAATGTACCTGATGGAAACAATTTTGGATACGACTCTCGCATCTTGCTTTCCAGCTCCCAGGTTACAATTCCTCCAGCAGCTCCTCCCCAAGCTATTTTCACCAACGAAATATCCTTTTCTCTGAGTTGCTTCATTTTGCAATCCTCTATCCTTATCGGCATCGCTTCTACTGTCAGGTTGTCTCTAATTTGTACCTCATCCCTTTGAATAACATGAGATGGGTCAGACACATACTTCCGAAGTTGCGACACATGAAACACGTCATGCAAGTTTGAAAGTTCTGGCGGTA